>JAOTOM010005125.1:1007500-1051746 GCA_034440615.1 Ashinkailepas kermadecensis | reverse complement strand
GTCATTATCGGGGCCCCTGCGCTTACGTTTGGGGCCCCCAAAGTTATTTTTCTGAGCCCCGGTGCGATTTTTTTGGTGGACCGAGTGAAATCTTTATGGAGCATAGCGCATTTTTTTCCTAAGCTCGGCGGATTCTTGGGGGCCCCACAACCTATCAGGAGGGGGCTGAGGCAACTGCCCACAATTCCCCCTCCCCATTCGGTATGTCACTGTGCCATGCAATGATGCAACATAAGAATCCAGGAATAGTTCATCTGTTTCATCACTCACATGTGATTTCAACTCCCCAGTTATCCAGACAGTTTGAGAAAAGTCAAACATCTGCTACATGGATCAGCAAGGATGAATTGTAAGGCAACATGGATACCATGGAATTCCGGTCACCGTAGTTATGCTGCATACATACCTTCTTCAACAGACTGCTTTGGAGATGGATGAGTTCCTGAAGTTTGGTCAGGGTTGGAGTTGGAGGTGGATGGAGCAACACTGTGAAGGACATAACATATGGTTCAAGAGACTTGTTTCCATTAACAATACAGGGGATGAAGTAACATTTTCATTGACTTCTATGGTTTTCATTGGCTTCATTGACTTCTATGGTGTCCTGAGTAAGTAGGACAATCGAGATGGGTTTCTGTTATATGCATTGTAGAAGCAATGTTATAATGTAGCTTTTATACCCCAGTGAGAATGGTATGGATTCACTCATAAGTTAATTTGCAAACATACTGATATATCAGTTAACAACAATGCAGGGAGCTATGTGATCAACATGGTCTGTGCCCTAAAGCCCAAATAACTAAGTAACAATGCAGGGAATCTGCTGCATAACAGTTTGACCATAAATTAGCCATGATATATGGCATCATACTTCCCATGCTATTTAGAATAGTGAGCTATATTTTGTGTACAAACATCAGGACATTAGAAATGTTAATTAACGTTACACACATCAGTTCCTAACAAGTGTCAGCAATACATTTCCTTCATGTGCTTTAAACATGATTCAAGAAAGCACTGTCATCGATTTTAAACTTGCAAAAAGAGTGGGCCGCCTGGCATTTTGAGTGCTATTTGAGTGAATTTGCTGTCTTGTTAGTGAACTGACCACTTATTGAGATAGAAGTACTTTAACTTTGCCTGCTTCCATCATGAAAATTTGTCATTTTCCAATACATCAGAAATCATCAGAATAACTTCTTGTCCATAAACCGGTGTATGCATTTCTATGAATTTCTCATATTTATTAACACAAATGATGTAGATCTGATCTGCAAATTTATAACTCAGAAAATGTTATCAGCACAGGATTCCATTCCTGAAAATATAGTACTTTCAACATGTTATTGTTCTTTGTGGAGCAATAAGAGCAATGCTCTCATGCAGCATGCAGATGGAGGTTCATCACGTGCACCAGGTAGCACAAAAAGAGATATTATTGCAGTCTAAGGTAACCACAAGACAGGTTTTATACCCATTTTACCTCCACGAATCATTCAAAGGAGCTAGGTTTTGCCTAGTTGCGTTAGGCTAGGCTTTTGTTGAGTTAGTAAATAAAAAAGTCTTCAAAAACGGTTCAAGCTAGATTAGGTTATGTTACACTTTTTAAGTTGAAAATATTTGAGAACAAATTTTTTTTTTGGGGGGGGGAAATTGGGCATAAAATAATCATTTCTTGCATGGAAGTCTAGGCTAGGTTAGGTTAGGTTATGTTACATGTTTTTTTTATCTGAACATTATTTTGCATCCTATATTACTAAAATCCAAGCCCCCTTTTCCATGTTATTTTTCCTCACAATTGAAAAGTGTGCATCTGCAGAGGAAATGAGCGGTTACATCATGTTCAGCACATTAACAAACACTGCATTAAAAAAAGAAATTCAAAGAAGTCAGAGAGTACCATGAGCTGAAAAATTACCCAAAAAGCCAGGTATTATCACAGTTTAAGGTAACCACAAGACAAGTTTTACACACATTTTACCTCCATGAAGCATACAAAGGGGTTAGGTTTGTCAGGTTAGGTTAGGCTTTTGTTGTAAGTTATAAAAATAATCATTTGTTGGTAAATAATTTTTGTTAATTATTTGTCTACAAAAAATAATAAACGGTTCAGGCTAGCTTAGGTTAGGTTTTTTAAGTTGAAAATATTTGAGAAAATGCCTCGAAAATTTAAATTAAAAACAATTAATTTTTTGTATGGGAAGCTGAACTATGTTAGGTAAGGTTATCATACATCTTGAACATTATTTGCATGCTATATTTCCTTACTCCACACCCTTTTTTTGTGTTATTTTTTACTCCCAATTGAAAGGCATGCATTTGCAGAAGAAAGGACATTAAATTTGTGCTTTTATGTGTCTTATTAATATTTTTTTATTTAAATTTCCAATGCAATGTTTATGAATGTCACTAAGCTGATGGCACTATTCAGTTTATGTGCAAATGCTTGTGGTTGTGAGCAGGTTGTGAGCAAAATAACATTAAAAATGGGCTTGGAGTTAGTAACATAGCAATTAAAAGAAATGCATTACAAATTCAACATAACCTAACGTAACCTAGCCTAACCTGACCCTGGAGAAAACAACTACAAAAACAAGATTGGAAAAATATATAGCAATTTATTTTCTTGAAATTTTGCAAATTAAAAAACCTAACCCAACCTAATCTAACCAGAATTATTGTGCTTTAAGGTGGTAACTAGGCAAGTTATTACACATTTGCCTCCATAAAGCAAACAAATGGGCTATGTTTGGTGATGTTAGATTAGTTTAAGTGTTTAAGTTCGACATTTTTTGCAAAAATTGTTCCAAAATATGAAAGAAATAAATTTTTTTCGGTAAATATCAAGATCAAGGTAAAATGTGATTTTTTGGATTTTTTTGTAATTGTATGCTTTCTGACATGATGAAGATGATGCAGTCACTCATTTTCACAGCAAGTGATTACTTTTAAGTCATTTACCCTAGGGGTAAATATCAAGATCAACGTAAAATGTGATTTTTATTTTTTTGGTAATGGCATGCTTTATGACATGATGAAGATGATGCGGTCACTCATTTTCAGCATAATATATAAAATGTATCATAGCATAATATAATCTAATTTAACCTAACCTAACCTAACCTAGCCTAGCCTAACATAACCTAACCTAGCCTAACATAACCTAACCTAGCCTAGCCTAACATAACATAACAAAACATAACCTAACCTAACCTAACCGGAAAACCAGTATACGCAATATGCTATATTTGTAGAGTGAAGATTTTGCTAGTGTATTTCTTTGCCAACTGAAAAGTAATGATTTGCAGAGAAAATGAGTAGTCGCATCATCATTTCCACGTTCAAATACCCCATATGAAAATTAAAAATCCAAAAAGTCACATTTACCTTGATCTTGATATATACCCTTTTTCTTTAAAAGCAGCTTATGTTAGATTAAGTTAAGTTGGGTTACATTTTTAATTGTAAAAAAATACATTGCTTGAAATTTTTACAACTTGATGTTTTGGTTTTGTTTTTATCCAAGGGGAGGTTAAGCTAGGTTAGATTAGGTTATGTTGCATTTTTTAGTTTAAAAAAATACTTTACCCTATGTCACCCAATTCAAAGCTTTTTGTTGGTGTTATTTTGCTCACAACCTGAAATGTAGGCATTTGTATATAAAATGAGTGGTCCCATCATCTGAGCACATTCATAAACATTGCATTGAAATGATACATTCCACGAATTCATAAAATACCTTAAAACACAAATTTACCAAAATGAGCAGTATAATCATGTTCATCACATTCCTAAACATTGCATGGAAAAAATTAATCAGAAATTACCTTAAGCTGTAAATTTACCAAAAGATGTGCCAACCCCTGGACGGAAATGCAACACTAGGTGCCCCAATCCTGGGCAGAAAGGGCACTAGTAAACTAAAAACAGCTCTTCTTGAAGACAAACGTGGTAGTTATGTGATATTAACATGGAAACCCTGAGCACAAATCAGAAAAAAGCATGGACTGGACTTTTTCAAGCTTACCTGCCAACTTCTTCAACTACTGTTCCTTTGGGAATTAAATATCAGCAAGCTATTTATTCACTATTTAAAATCACACCAATCCGCAGATACATCAGAATGTGCGAAGTACAAAAACGAATCAGTACGACGTCACATGAGATTGGCCTCCGGATTAAACACTGCGCGCAATTGCACCACAAATGTCTTACCTCCGTCACATTTGTCACTGTAACCTCAAATTTAGACTTTCGGCGCTGGAATTTCTGTAACTGGAATTTTTTCTTCGGATGTTACGATTTTGGATGTTCTGAGGAACGCCCATCACGATTTGTGATATTTAATACGCGCTAGTGTCTATCGATACAAATCGACACCCCTGCTTTGGAGAAGAAAATAGAAACAAAAATTAAGCAATATATATTCTGAAAATTTTATAAATTGAACAACCGAACCCAACTTACCCGAACCTAATGTCAGCTGCTTTTGAAGGAAAATTTACGATTTTATTTTATTTTTGAAGATGATTGAACAATTTTTCCAAGGTAAACAACTAAACTAGCCTAACCTAGCCAAATCGGTATTATTGTGCTTTAAGGTGGTAACAAGACAAGTTTGTACACACCTTTGCCTCCATATAGCAAGCAAATGGGTTAGGTTTGGTTAAGTTAGGTTAGTTTAGGTTTTTCATGTTGGAAAGCTTTTAAAAAAAATTCCAAATAAGTTTCCCCCAAAGATTGCAAATTATTTGGTAACCTTGCGGTCTAAGGTGTTCTTTTTTTCCTTAAAAACAAAATATGCAGAATACCATGTTTATGAAGGTGACTAAGATGATTGGACCCACTTACTTTCTGTGCTTACTTTTCAGGTTGTGAGCAAAATAATGCCAAAAAGGCTTTGAGTTCGGTAACATAGCATAAACATAAATGTTTTTTTAATACAACTAAACCTAACCTAGCCTACCCTAACCTATCTTTTGAGAACAAAAAATTAAACTAAATTAAAATGTCACTTAATTTATTTTCTGAAAATTCTCAACCTTAAAAGAGAAACCTAACCGAGCCTAGCCTAACCTAAGCTGATTCTGAATTTTTTTTATTTTTGTGAACATGGTTGTAAATTTTTCTCGGAAACTTTTGGGTATTATTGTGCTTTAAGGTGGGAACAAGAAAAGTTGTATGGGCGCTGTATGACCAACGCAGTCAATGCGGCCGTAAACCCAAATAACCAGCCAACCAACCCAGAAAGATGTAAGCTGTACTTCCACAGTGGAGGGAATTCCAGCTATTTTGTTTGTTTTTGCACACAATTTTACATTTTTCAGCAAAAGGTGCAGTCAGTCCACTATCTAATCCAAATCTGTTTCTATTCAGTACAAAATGTGCTGGTTAACATCAATGTTTCTACTTAGCATGGGGTTTTTCATTTTTCCCTTTTAGCTTTCTTATCAGCATAAAATAGCATAGGTTATTGGGGGGGCCCCAAATCAACATGGGGGGGGGGCAAGATCAACATTGGTGGGGCCATAGGCCATAGCCCCCACAAAAGGATACAAATCGACGCCTCTGCATACATGCATGATTTTGCACTTATCAAAATTTAATTTCATCTGCCATTTTTAGGACCACTTCACAAGCTCTTCTAAGTCTTTCTGTAGCATGTACCTAGGTGCCTAGGTACCAGGTAAATATCAAGCTGATAGTGTGATGAGTGGGCTGTTGAGGTTAATTATAGTTTGTATATCCACACTCTCAATGATAACTGATTGTTGTTCACGGGACTGGATTGTATGCAAGTTTGACAATGACAATTGGTTTTTGTGCACACCATTTTGAATTTTGTAGCAAAAGGTGGAGAGTCAGTCCACTATCTAACCCAAATCTGTTTTTTTCATTACAAAATGTGCTGGTTAACATCAACTACATTTTCTATGTACCTAGAATGGTGTTTTCCTTCTTTTTTCCTTCAACTTTTTTATGAGCATAAAAATAGCATATGTTATTGGGGAGGTCCAAATCAGCATTGGGGGGGCCAAGATCAACATTGGTGGGGCCCTGGCCCCCACAAAAGGATACAAATCGACGCCCCTGCCATCTAGACATTAGGGGGATGTCCCCATCCTAGCCCCGCCTTCAGCGCCTAAAATATCACACAAACTATAACGTAAAATTCCCTTTACGTAAACGTCCACATGCCTGCACCTTGTTCGCAAACACCCGCTTTTATAGTCAGACATGTAACGTACTCGCTTCAAAGGTGGCGCAAATGACCTCTGTGGTCCGGTACGCCTAAACAAATCACTCCCCCACCCATGTGCAGTGAAATTGAAACTTGCCTGATGCTTCCAATTTCTGCAATATACGAATAAAAACTTGTGACGTCATCAAGTTTGAATGCGAACTTTGGTGTACCTTTTAAAATAATGGTATTTTTGCGGCGTTTAATAATGGTGTTTTTGCGGCGTACGAGACATTGGTCTTGTCAAGGCTATTTCTTGTATAGCATTGGTCTTGTATGACTGTAAGGTTTGCTTAAAAGTCGTGTGAGCCACAGCTCTCTTTTTTATTATTTTAGGAATACCAATTATAATGCAGTGGCCATGCAGCTTCTTGCTGACTTTTCTCTGTCATGGTATCATAAGCTGGCAGATTTGCCCACACATGGCTCTCGTTTTTCCCCATATCAATATTCAATGCATGCATTGTCATTGGGCATGTAGGTAGATACCTAGGTAAATATCAAGCTGATGGTGTGATAGGTGGGCTGCTGAAGATAATTATAGTTTGCATATCAACAATCTCAATAATGATTGTCATTGTTGTTCACTGGACAATGCAAGTTTGACAATGACTGGAAATTAAGAAAGGATTTTTTCCTGTTTAAGCTCATGTGCATGTGGTTTTGCCATTGGTGGCGTGTACAAACATCAGTATGACAATCCAATTGTTGTTTTGTGGCTTAACATTTTTTTAAAAGACAATCTGGTTTAAAATGCATCATCATCGAATCTTAACATTGTATGCTGTAAGTTTTCCTTCCACAGTGGAGGGAAATCTAGCTATTTTGTTTGTTTTTTTGCACATAATTTTGAATTGTGTAGCAAAAGTTGGATACTCAGTCCACTATCTAATCCAAATCTGTTCTTTTTCAGTACAAAATGTGCTGGTTAACATCAACTAAGTTTTCTATGTACCTAACACAGTGTTTTTCTTCTTTTTTTCCTTTAGCTTTTTATCAGCATAAAAATAGCATGGGTTATTAGGGGAGCCCAAATCAACATTGGGGGGCCAAGATCAGCATTGGGGGCCATGGCCCCCGCAAAAGGATACAAATCGATGCCCCTGATGTAACCCTATGTAGTGTGCCCCCAATCGATTTGGGCCGGCCCATTGTCTTCATGTATTGTGCCCCTGCCATCCAAAAATTGTCAAAAACTTACGCCCAGGTTGTGGCCACCACTCAGCATGGGTGCACTGTTCCTATGCATCAGTGACGTAGCCAAGAGGGTGGCGAAGGGGCAAACATCCCCCTTGAGAGTCCGAGGGAATTCTCCAGTAGACCGCATTGAGCGGCCAGCGAGGGCCCCCTACATGGGTGTAGCCACTGGGAGCTGGGGAGGGGGAGAAATGCCCCTCCCAATTTCTGAGAAGTGGTGATTTGTCCCTCTCAAATTATTTCCTCCCCCCCCCCCCTCCAACCCGCAGGTACCTCACCATGATCGCCGTAAAATTATACTTAATCACTTATAAAGTGAAAATATATATGAGAGAATCACCGAAAACATTATAAGCCGATCTAGCCAATCAACGGGTTTCACAGGCTATCTGTCGTCACAAAATCTTCGAGTAGTAACTCAGCAAACGTAGAAATTTCTGCTTCCAGGCCATTCTTGATTACCATGAAACTTGACCATCTTGTCTTTTCGCTGGGGTGGAAAACTGCGCTTTGCGAGGCAACAAATTTGCATCATTGCAAGCCTTTATGCTCTTAGGTTGCATTCTCCTGCGCTTATATCGATAGGAGTATATCTTGAACAAAAGTGACTCCGGGTGTCCTCGGGTATTTTCAAGACCGTGGAGGGGAGCCTTACACGTACGTCAAGTTAACGTCGTATTCGTATTCGTATTAGCAGCGAGGTCGCCAAAGGAGTATTTGTATTGGCATTGGCATTCAGCGACGGGTTTATGATCGTTCGAATTAGTTACCACAAATGCTTCTGCTTGAACTTAACTCGCTGGAAGCAACTACATAGGTCTCACATGACCACTTTAACGGTCAAGGTCCAACGCAAACCGATTTCTTTCGGTTGCCTCCCATTTTTTTTCGTTTTCACCCAAGCCTGCTCAAATCTGGTATCAAGCGATAGCCTGTGGTGAACCATCGTGGAACATTTGAAACCGATACACGTTAAGGTTAAACTTCAAGGTCAAAGGTTAGCCTGATTTATTAGATGGCGATATTGAAGTGATATCGACCGAACGACAGGTTCGGTTAAGCTATCGCTTCACTTTCCATGAAACGGGTGTTATACGACGTGGCTTGTTATGCCGTTGCAGAAAGCTAAGAAATCGAGTTATTTGTCAAAGGCAAAGGCTAAGCTGAACCTTCGGTCGCCTCAAATGTTTCCGCTTTCGCTCAAACCTATCCAACCCTGGTATCAAGCGATAGCCAGTGGTGAACGCTCGGGTAACATTTCAAACCGGGACATGTCAAGGTCATAGGTTTGATTGAGTTCTTCAATGACCTCGCGTTTCGTCGCTATGGCTTCAATTTGCAAAACAAAATGGATGTCATTCGACGTCGCTTGTGCGGTATCAGAAAGTTGATAATTCGGAATCATCATGACGGGTCAAATTGAAGCTCGTTCAAGTGTCGGCCACTCGATTTTTTTTGTCTTCGCCCAAGCCTGCCCAGATACGCTATGAAGCGATAGCCCATGGTGAACCCTCGAGTAACATTTTGAAACCGGGATATGTCAAGGTTTAAATGTCCATGATATTAGCAACGCATTCGCATTCGCATTCAGCACCCTATTCGCATACTCTCCGAATTCGTTCATTTTTTCAGGATATGATCTTCGTCGCTTGCAAAAGTAAGGCAAACAACGATTCTTCAGTAGGACGAGCGGTTCGATCTCCAGAGGTCCAGAGAGGTCACTCGGGTCAAAAACGGTGTACCGTGTAAAATTCGAAGTATTTCACTTAGCCGAATGATTCCAACGCCTAGATGTCCGCTGTCCATCAAAGATGCAGCACATCGAATTACTGGAACTTCAATGTCACAGTTTGACCTCAGGTCACCGAAGTTGGTTTTACTCATGCACTATATCTATTTCCGGGGTACCGAATAAAATCATGGTGACGCATCGGATATACCTGATTTTTGCAGGTCATAGTCTACATAGCACGTACATAGAGCACATCAATCAAAATGACCCATTATGGCCACTGATTCATCACCGTTCGCCAAAAAGGCCCAAAAAAATGCAACTATACCAAATTCTTGTGTACCCGATAATTTCCGCAACATTTTACTTGGCAGGAAGAAAAAACACCCAGACATTCGTTATGGCCCATGGATGCAGCACATTGAAGCATCTGGCCTACAATCTCATAGTTTGACCTATATTCGCAAAATACTGTTCTGAACACGCATTATTGCCATTTAGGGGGTACCTGATAATACCCTCCTAAATACGTTCATCGGATGGACATTAGCGCCAAAAAACCTCCCATCGGACAAGAAAGCAGCACATCCAAGCATGTCACCTTCAAGCACACCATTTGACCTCAGGTCAACTTAGACTTTAACATTACACCCTATGGGAATATCACGGTGTACCGAATACAATTTTCCTGAATACATTTATCGGATGGATATTACCGTCGAAGAATCCCCCACCGAGCAAGGACGCAGCACATCCGAGCATGTGCCCGTCAGCGCAAGCGTTTGACCTCAGGTCAGGTTTAACGAAATTCAGAAAAAGAAAGTAGTCCACTTGGGTACCGTATGTGGGTCAAACGAAGCATTGAATGTAGACTATCTAACACTGATGCATGCACTAGCAACACAAGAAGCAGCACACTGCATGACCTAACCTCTATCGATGACGCATTTCATCAGGTAACACTAGCGTCCCATTCAACAACGCGTTCAGAAACGAATTCACCAATGTTCTCCGATTCGTCTGGAAATTTGACGCAACCTTCGCAGACATACCCGTACATGCATCCCGAGACCATTTTCTGCTACGACGAACCATTTTGCCTTCAGGGGCGAAAATGTCAGCCGTGTCAAATCTGGGGTACCGCATAACTTGCCGGATAATTCAGTTATTGAATCATTCAAACGCTTGTGCCACCGCTATCACGGTGACATGCAGCACAGCAAGTAAACTGGTCACTCGAGGTCACCATTCGACCTCAGGTCAGCGAAGACTTTAACATTACACCCTATGGGAATATCACGTTGTACCGAATACAATTTCCCTGAATACATTTATCGGATGGATATTAGCGTCGAAGAATCGTCCACCGAGCAAGGACGCAGCACATCCGAGCATGTGACCGTCAGCGCAAGCGTTGGACCTCAGGTCACGTTTTATGAAATTCAGAAAAAGAAAACAGTCCACTTGGGTACCGTATGTCTGCGAAGGTTGTGTCAAATTTTCAGACGAATCGGAGAACATTGGTGAATTCGTTTCTGAATGCGTTGTTGAATGGGACGCTAGTGCTACCTGATGAAATGCGTCATCGATAGAGGTCAGGTCATGCAGTGTACTGCTTCTTGTGTTGCTAGTGCATGCATCAGTGTTGAGATAGTCTACATTCAATGCTTCGTTTGGCCCACATACGGTACCCAAGTGGACTACTTTCTTTTCCTGAATTTCATAAAACCTGACCTGAGGTCAAACGCTTGCGCTGACGGGCACATGCTCGGATGAGTTGCGTCCTTGCTCGGTGGGCGATTATTCGACGCTAATATCCATCCGATAAATGTATTCAGGGAACTTTTATTCGGTACACCGTGATTTTCCCTTAGGGTGTAATGTTAAAGTCTTCGTTGACCTGAGGTCAAATGGTGACCTCAAGTGACCAGTTGACTTGGTGTGCTGCATGCCACCGTGATAGCGGTGGCACAAGCGCTTGAATGATTCAAATAAGTGAATTCTCCGGCAAGTTATGCGGTACCCCAGATTTGACCTCACTGACATTTTCGCCTCTGAAGGCGAAATGGTTCGTCGTAGCAGAAAATTGGTTCGGGATGCATGTACGGGTATGTCTGCGAAGGTTGGGTCTAATTTTCAGACGAATCGGAGAGCATTCGTGAATTCGTGTCTGAATGCGTTGTTGAATGGGACGCTAGTGCTACCTGATGAAATGCGTCATCGATAGAGGTCAGGTCATGCAGTGTGCTGCTTCTTGTGTTCCTAGTGCATGCATCAGTGTTGAGATAGTCTATATTCAATGCTTCGTTTGGCCCACATACGGTACCCAAGTGGACTACTTTCTTTTTCTGAATTTCATAAAACCTGACCTGAGGTCAAACGCTTGCGCTGACGGTCACATGCTCGGATGTGCTGCGTCCTTGCTCGGTGGGCGACTCTTCGACGCTAATATCCATCCGATAAATGTATTCAGGGAAATTGTATTCGGTACACCGTGATATTCCCATAGGGTGTAATGTTAAAGTCTTCGTTGACCTGAGGTCAGATGGTGGTACTCGAGAGACCAGTTGACTTGGTGTGCTGCATGCCACGATGATAGCGGTGGCACAAGCGTTTGAATGATTCCAATAAGTGAATTCTCCGGCAGGTTATGCGGTACCCCATATTTGACCCGGCTGACCTTTTCGCCTCTGAAGGCGAAATGGTTCGTCGCAGCAGAAAATGGTCTTGGGATGCATGTACTTGGGATGATGACCTGAGGTCAAATGGTGGGCTTGAAGGTGACATGCTTGGATGTGCTGCTTTCTTGTCCGATGGGAGATTTTTTGGCGCTAATGTCCATCCGATGCATGTATTCAGGAGGGTATTATCAGGTACCCCGTAGATGGCAATAATGCGTGGTCAAAACAGTATTTTGCGAATATAGGTCAAACTATGAGATTGTAGGTCAGATGCTTCAATGTGCTGCATCCATGGGCCATAACCAATGTCTGGGTGTTTTTTCGTCGTGCCAAGTAAAATTTTGCGGAAATTATCGGGTACACAAGAATTTGGTATAGTTGCATTTTTGGGGCATTTTTGGCGAACGGTCATAAAGTCATAAAGTATTAAGGCTTAATAAGAGCCACAGGGGCCCATCTGGGTTAAGCCTATCTAGAAAAGGTACTAGAATGTACATACTCCCACCCCAATCAATCCCTTATCCCAAGTTCCTAGGAAGCTATATATCCCAGCCCATCTAACACCACTCACTTGCTACCGCCTAACACCCTCAATAATCACAAGCTCCTCCCATCACACCCATCGTGCCACCATAGACAACCTCATCAGCATCACATCCTGAAGGAAGGTGCCGAATCCACTGCTAGGCACATCCCACAGAAATTCATAAAGCGTTCAGACTTAATAAGAGACTCACGTGCTATTGCATAATACACTCAACAATTACAAACTCCTCCCATCATACACATTGTGCTACCATAGACAATCTCATCAGTATCACATCCCGAAGGAAGGTGCTGAATCCACTGCTAGGTACACCCTATATAAAGTTATAAAGCATTTAGACTTAATAAGAGACTCACTTGCTATTCCATAACACAGTCAACAATTACAAACTCCTCCCAACTCCCACTCCTCCCTGTCGATCAACCTTCCCTGGAATACAGAAAAACAATCCCCCTATTCTTATAATGATTGTCTATGCCGTTTTTAAAGATGTTCAGTGTGTTGCTACTGACAATGGTTCCTGGCAGCTGGTTCCAGTGTTCTACTACCCTGTTGGTGAAGAAAGACTGTCTTAACCTTGTCCTGCTGTGATTAACTTTAATTTTGAATTGATGACCTCTAATTGCATCATTTCTGTTAAATTCAAACATTTCCCTGAGATATCCCTGTTCCTGACCATGAACAAATTTAAAAACCTCGATGAGATCTCCTCTCAGCCTTCTATATCTAAGTGAAAACATGTTCAATTTCTTCAGTCTTTCCTCATATTCCAGGTTGCCTGTACCATTAACCATTTTTGTTGCCCTCTTTTGTACTCTCTCTAAAAGCCAACAATCTTTCTCATAACTAGGGGACCAAGCTTGGACACAGTATTCCAAATGTGGCCTGACATATGCACAGTAAAGCTTCCTGATGACCTCCTCACTTTTGTATGACACATTCCTCTGTATTGCCCCAAGCATTCTTAGTGCCTTCTTCCTGGCTTCTTTGGTCTGTTCTGATGCCCCCAATTTTGTGTTCAAAATAACACCTAAGTCCTTCTCCTGCTGAGTCACAGATAGTACTTGGCCACCCATCAAGTATGGAGCCTTCATATGCTGCCTACCTACATGCATGACTTTGCACTTATCAAATTTAAACTTCATTTGCCATTTTTCGGACCACTTCACTAGCTCGTCTAAGTCTTTCTGCAGCAAAACCTGCTCATTTTGCCCTGTTATTGCCCTAAAGATCTTCAAATCATCCGCAAATTTCAAAACCTTACTGCTTAGGCCACATTCAATGCTATTCACATATATAATGAACAATAGTGGCCCCAGTACCGACCCCTGGGGGACTCCACTAAGAACATTTTGCCATGATGACTTTGTACCATTTAGCATCACTCTCTGCTGTCTATCTGAAAGCCACAACTCTATCCATTTTAGGATGCTACCTGCAATACCATGGACCTGAAGCTGCATCATTAACCGTTTATGGGGTACCTTGTCAAAGGCCTTACTAAAGTCAAGATATGCTACATCAACCTGATTTCCCTGATCAAATTGTTCTGTAGCAAAATTCAAAAAGTCCAAGAGATTTGTGAGGCACGATCGCCCTTTTCTAAACCCATGTTGAGTATCTTGAATCAATTTGTTTCCTTCCAGAAAACTAACTATTCTATCCTTGATAATTGATTCGAGTACCTTGCAGACTAGGGATGTGAGGCTTACTGGCCTATAGTTTTCAACTTTCCCTCTTTCTCCTTTCTTGAAAATAGGAACTACATTTGCCCTTTTCCAATCTGTTGGAATTTCATTTTGCGAAACTGATCTACAAAATATTATACTAAGTGGAATTGCCACTTCCTTTTCAGCTTCCCGCAATACCCTAGCATAAATTCCATCGGGTCCTGCTGCCTTGTTTGTCTTTATTTTTCTGATATAATTGAAAACAATATCACTATCAATGAAATCAACATCGTGTATCTGATCACCTGTCACTGAACTGTGGTTCACGGTTGGCAGATTAGTCACATCCTCCACTGTAAACACTGATTTAAACTGCTTGCTCAGCTCCTCAACCATCTCACTATCCTCACTCAATAAAGTCCCATTTACATCCAGTGGACCAATTGTGCTTGAAACTTTACTTAGCTTGTAGAAACTAAAGAACTTTTTACTGTCCCCATTACGGTTCCTAGCCAAATCCAATTCTTTTGCTCGCTTTGCTGCTCTGATTTCCTGCTTCACAGCGTCTCTAGATTTTTGATACGACCTTAGATTTACGATATTTGAAGCCTCCTTAAATACTCTAAATGCACCTTTCTTAGCCTTAATTGCTTTCATCACATCTGGTGTAAGCCATGCTGGCTTTCCTACCCTTCTTTTGTGCCTTTGCTTTTGGGGGACATGTCTAATCTGAATTTCCCTCAAGTAGGATTTGAACTTTTCCCACATTTCACAGGCATTTAAATCAAAGAATTCTTCTTCCCATTTTATGGCACTTAAAGCCTCTCTCATGCAGGCAAAGTCTGCCCTGTTAAAATTTGGAATCTTTGCCAAATTATCCTTGATTGTCCCTGATACCTGTGCCTTGAATCTCACTATGTTATGGTCACTTCTTCCCAGAGTTTCTCCTACAGTCAAGTCTTGAACTAAATCACTTAAATCTGAGAAGACAAGGTCCAAGAATGAGCCCTGCCTGGTTGGTTCCATTACAAACTGGTGTAAGAACAAGTCCTCTTCAAGGCATTTCCTAAACAGTTTACATGATGGGGAGCCAACACCAACATTTTCATATCCTTTTAGATTAAAGTCACCAAGAATAAGGCATTTCCTCGGAAAGTTTCTACTGATTTCCTCACAAATCACCTTATCAAGCTCCAGTTGCTGAGAATGTGGCAAGGTTCCTGATCGATACAAAGCTCCTATCCTCAGTTTATTGTTGTTGCCTTTTCCCACAGCAACATCAAGCCAAATGGACTCCACAGACACATTTTTCACCCCATCTACTACTTTTTGAGAACTGTATAAGCTATTCACATAGAGCATTACACCACCCCCTTTCACTGCTGGACCCCTATTGCATGAAAACATATTGTATCCCTGGATCTCATAGTCCTGCAATTTATCCCCAAAATATCCCTCACTGACCCATGCCTCAGTAATGCAAACAAAATCTGGTTTCTCCTCAGCAACATAACACTTGAACTCATCAAATTTGGATCGAATGCTCTGAGCATTAAGCATCATACACTTAACAAAAGTTCCATGACCATCTTTGGCTTTTTATGTTGAGTAGCTCTATCATCTCTGGATGAGCCACCACTCTGCCCCCTTGATCTACTGCTACCCCTATTTGCTGACTGTGAGGTTCTATTGCCTATGCTGTCACTATTGACATATCCCTGAGATGGCAATGCCAATTCTTCCCTCCCCACCCCATTATCTAGTTTCCCTGAAGGACATGTTTGTATGCTTTGCCTAACACTTGCACCCCCTTCTCAGAGAAGTGCAAGCCATCCCTCTGATAGAGGTCAGATGAGCCATAAAACCTGCACCACTTGTCAACAAAAGTCAAACCTAACTCATTGCAAAGCCTACCTACCCTGGCATTGGCTGCCAGTGCCCTAGAGCTCCAAAACGGTGATGAATCAGTGGCCATAATGGGTCATTTTGATTGATGTGCTCTATGTACGTGCTATGTAGACTATGACCTGCAAAAATCAGGTATATCCGATGTGTCACCATGATTGTATTCGGTACCCCGGAAATAGATATAGTGCATGAGTAAAACCAACTTCGGTGACCTGAGGTCAAACTGTGACATTGAAGTTCCCGTAATTCGATGTGCTGCATCTTTGATGGACAGCCGACATCTAGGCGTTGGAATCATTCGGCTAAGTGAAATATTTAGAATTGTATACGGTACACCGTTTTTGACCCGAGTGACCTCTCTGGACCTCTGGAGATCGAACCGCTCGTCCTACTGAAGAATCGTTGTTTGCCTTACTTTTGCAAGCGACGAAGATCATATCCTGAAAAAATGAACGAATTCGGAGAGTATGCGAATAAGATGCTGAATGCGAATGCGAATGCGTTGCTAATATCATGGACATAAGGTATAACCTCAATGTCTAAGGCTGGTATTATTTTTTGAAGTCCTAGCGATTCGTCGCTACGGGTTCAATTTGCACCAAGCGGCTGTCATTCGACGTGGCTTGTGCCGTCTTATAATGTTACGAAATCGAACTACGTTCAAAGGTCAAAGGCAAAACCGATTCCTTCGGTCGCCTCGCATTTTTTTATTCGACCTAGCCTACCCACATCTGGTATTAAGAAATAGCCCGTGGTGAACCTCAAGTAAAATTTCAAACCGGGATAGGTCAATGTCTGACCACAAGATGGCCGATCAAGCTAACCTTCGGAAGGTCAGCTTGAATTGCTCGAAGTCCTGGCGCCTCGTTGCGATGTCTTCAATTTGCATCAAGTGAGTGTCATTCGACGTGCCGTGAGGTGCTTTAGCAAACTGTTTCGAAATCACATTAATTTGCAAAGTCAAGGTCGAACTCATTTCTTCGGTCGCATTTCGTCGTTTTCTCCCAAAGCTACCCATGTTTTGGCATCAAGAGATAATCCATCGGCAACCCTCGAGTAACATTTCAACTTGGGACAAGTCAAGTCAACCCTCGAGGTCAAAGGTTAGTTTTAATTTTTCAAAGTCCTCGCGTTTCGTCGTTTTGGCAACAATTTGCATTATGTGAGTGTCATTCGACGTGGCTTGCCGTACAGTATCAGAATGTTGAGATATCGAGATAATTTCGAAGGAGTCGAAGGTCTGGTGTCTGCACAATGATTGAGTGTAATAGGAATTATATGAGGATGAAATCTCTTTTTGTTTGCAACTGGCATGGTAGTAGGCACTCATATCCTATATGACTACGAGCTCCCCCAAGAAATCCGTCATGACCTGCTCGGACGGCGCTCTCATCGCTGGTTTTTAATTTACACTGCTACATTGCTGTTCCGGACATGTAAAATATGGAACTTTTGTCAAATTGTCCGCTTGCCTCTTAATGGTTGCGCGGCAGTTGTCAAATTTGGTAGAGAAGCCACACATCAATGCGCACAATTGTATAACCAGCGGGAGTTCATAACAATGAGAGAGCAATGCTGTAATCAGGGGTGGATCCAGAAATTGTCATGGGGGCACCTGTTTGGAGGGGCGCCATTCCTTTGGAGAGGCGCCACTGCGAAAGTACCTAGAATGGCGTCTCTGGCTGAAACATTTGAGCCGGGGGTGCACTCGTGCTTCCCGGAGGGGCGCCTTTCCTTCCAAGGGGCGCCTTTCTCTCAGAGGGGCGCCTCTGGTTGAAAAAAAAATTCGAGCGGGTACACTCGAACCTTCGTAGAGGGTCGTCTTTTCCCGGCAGGAGGGACACCACCTTCCATGTGGGGACATGTCCCAGTGCCACACCCTTTATCCGCCCCTGGTTGTCATTGCATTGAAATGTGTCTCCGTAAAACAGGAAAATGGGAAAGGTTAGTGTAAGTCAGAAGCTTACCTTAGGCTGGCGCTAGGCGGGGGGGGGGAGCCATTTAGAGTGGGTCCCACCTACACCAATTGTTTAAAAAGTCCACAGATTTCGACCACTATGTTTCAAATGGGTTCATTTCATTTATTTTTTAATACAATAATCATTGACCAATTTAGTTGTAATGTGAAAGGGGGCACAATCCATCACCATCGGTTCTGTGTCACCGGATTTCACCCCATCCAGTTCGAAGGTTTTCCTTTCGTATCCTTTGATAAGTGACCTCAAACTGCTGAAATTATACCTGTGCAACTAATACACCTGTACAATAAATGTACAAATCTACAATTTTCAAATTATACGCATTCCAGTTAATAACGCCCGGTCGCCAAAACGCCAACGCTCGTGCACGTGTACGAAGGATGCGCGAAGGCGCATTCGACGCATTCGCCACACTTCGTGTGATTTTCCGGTTTCTGCTAGGCCTCCTACGTTTTGCAAATTGCTGCCACATGATAGTGTTGTGCCATACTTGGTGATTTCTGGTGGTTCCTCTCGTTGGTTAAATACGCTCCCATATTGGCCACCGAACCGACGCCCTAGCTAGGTGGTATTTTTCGGAACCGTTGCGTTTTTCTTCGTCTACGGATATATTTCAGGGCTCCAGCCAATTCTTGTTAGGGGCCGAGCACATTTTTGAGACCCGGCTTTTTTACCGTTTTGTTGCTTTTTTTGTTGTGCAACGACGGTATTTTTGAGGAACCGGCGCGTTTTCGAAGACCCCGACATGTATATTTAGTGCCCGGTCTTTTGGTTTACTTTTCAGGGCCATGTCGCTTTTTGAGGAACCCAGCCGGTTTTTAGGTCTCTATTCTGTCTCATGGCTCCGGTGTACTTTGAGGGCCTCTAAATGTTTATTTAGAGCTGCAATGTAGGTTTTAAGGCCCTGCCACTTTTTGCGAAACTGGGTGCGCATTGTAGGGCCCATGCATTTTCGGCCTCCCGTGGTGTTCTTAAGGTTATGCTGTGCTTATTTTGGGCACATTTGTGGGATCCCAACACGATTCTGGAGGTTCCGGTATAGTTCCTCTGGGTCCCTGTGCGACTTTTGGGGCTCAGGTGCGTGCTCCGGGTGGATCCGACGCCAGTTTTTTTTTGTGCTCGACGCGTTTTTGGTGACTTCTGAATTTTATCAACTCCGAGTCCCGACCTGATTTTTGGGGTCCTCGGCGCCATGTTTGGTGTCCCGCCTCGATTTTTCGAGCTCCGATGCGTTTTTTTTGTCGGGCCGTGTCTGATTTTTAAAGTCATCTGGCGGTATGTTTGGGGCTCCGGAGCGATTTTCCTGGTTCGAACATTTATTTTTCGGAAATCTTCCTTATTTTGGGAGCCTCCGTCTTGACATTTGTCTGGTACCGATTCGATTTTTGGGGCCAAGCCGTTCTTATTTGGGGCCATCGACGCCAATTTTTGGGATCCCGAGGTGAATTTTTGATGCCCCGACCAGATTTTTGGAACTACCGACGGGAATTTTGTGTCCCAGGCGCGATATTTCGGAGGCTCAGCGCGAGTCCGCTGGGAGCGTTGCACTTTGCGGCGACCCAGCGCGATTTTCGCGGGCCCCGGCGCTAATTTTCGGGCCTGGCGCGAGTTTTTTGTGCCCATTGTATTTGTTCAGAGCTCAAGATACGAATGTATGGGGCCCCAGGGCGATTTTTGGGGACCCGGTGCGATTCTTGGTAGCATGCTCGTTCAGGAGGGAGGGGTCATTTTCCTCTTCGGTAAGCCACTGCGGTTGCTCAACGTTTTTTTAGCCGATGGCACCCTTCAGAGTAGAATCGCCCTTCGGAGAACTTTCTTTCGGGACCTGTTCTAAATATTCCGGTGCTCGGATCGATTCGATGTCGATTCCTTTTGTGATTTTTTCGTGTCAGTTCGTCGATGTCGAGCGTGATTTTCAGGGATACCTGTCCCACGTTTTGGGAGCCACAACTTGATTTTCAGGGCTGCCGGCCTGATATTTTGGGCCCCAGCGTGATTTTCAGGTGTCCAGTCCATCTTTTGGGGGACACCGTGATTTTTTAGGACACCGGCACGACTTTGTTGGGTCACCAGCGTGATTTTCAAGGGCCCAGGTGCGAACATTTGAGGGCTCCTGCTTTATTTTCAGGGACCCGGTCCGACTTTTGGGGACTCCAGCGCGATTTTCAGGGGCCTGGCCCGCCTTTTGGACCCCAGCGTCATTCTCATGGGTCTCGGCAAGACTTCTTTGGCCTCAGCGTGATTTCCGGTGGCCACGGCCCGACCTTTTGAAGCCCCAGCGTGATTTTTGTGGGCCTCGGCGCGACTTTTCTCAGTCCCGGCGCGAATTTTTGTTTGTGCTCCAACGGTATTTGCAGGGGCCTGTCTCACTTTTTGGAGCCTCAAATGTGATTTTCAATAGCCTTGGTGTGATTTTTGAGGTCCCAGCGTCATTTCCAGGGGCCCCTGCGCGACTTTTTGGTGCCCTCAATTTTATAAGCCCCGTTGCGATTTGTGCGGCCCTCAGCGTCATTTTATTGGCCCCTGTACGACATTTGGACCCCCAATGTGATTTTTCTGGGCTACGGTGCGATTTGTTTGGGGCCCAGCTGGATTTTATGGAGCCTGGCGCAATTTTTCCGAACCCCAGCTCGATTCTTGGGGCTCCAAACCTCTCAGGGGGGAGCAACTGTCCCTAATGCCCTCCACCTTCGGTACGCCACTGGCTATGTCCACATTTACAACAATATAACTATCGTCCAATATTTTATCTTCTCCTGCTACAAGAAAGCAACGTTTAACGTGATTACAGAATTGCTCTATGGTGATTGTGAAATCGGACACAGCACATAAGACGCATAGCTAGGTGTTCATATGTAGTGATAAGGAGTGAACCTTGCTTATTTTGGGGGAACTTTTTTGTCCCCCAAAATATCATTTTAGCAATGGTAGATCTGAAAACCACACCTTAAATTGAAGTGGCTGAAATCCGAGGATTATTGCGTGTTGGGTCTTACCCTTTATCTTGCCCAAACATACCGCGTCCCTGGTTTGTCCCTACTCCAAATTTCAAAACCGCGGCTACACCCATTTCACCCTAGACCGATGAAAGGGGTCCTGGATTAAAGGAAGGGGTTCCGGGTCGATGAAAAGGGCACTAAGTCCCTGGGGAATATGCGGAGGGTCCTGGGCTGGGCCAACGTGAAGGTCTTCCAGGCCGACGGAGGAAGCCCCAGATAGTTCCCCAGTGCAATTTTGGGAAAGATCGGGCAACGGCTAGTTATAGCATCGGACATTTTTGAGAGGTCACCTTAGCCCTTGGAGACCTGGAGCTCAATGAAGAATAACACGAATCACACGAAGCTACATATCGCTGAACTCGTCATGATCACGACACTGTATCTTGTGTCAATTTCGAAATTTTTGTTCATGCGTTTTTTGAGATCGTGAGCTTTTGATCTAAGATAACATAACCCAGTTTGATCTTCGAAACAGTTACAATGCTATTTTGGAAATTTAGAAGAGACGAAGGTTTTTTTGTGAAATCCTAGATCGTCACTTGTAAGGAGAAAAGTAATAGAAGTGCTTTCACCTGATGCAATACATTTCTGCCTCAATGCCAGCATATAAAAACGTACGATCATATTTCACCGACAACACTGAAGGTTTTTATCACCGCCAATCACTGTAATAGCAACCTTCTGGCGTTACAAACCCCACATTCTGGAAACGAAAAGATGAACCTCATTGATTAAGTAATCGCATTCATCTTGAACTGCTTGAGAATAAATTTGGCACAGACACATCCATTGACACATGCTGAGCCTACAAAGAATCGTATTGGATCATGAGCCGTCTACATCGGTGCAATAAAATAAAGCAACATAATTACACAATACAATGCAATACATTGTGTTGCAGTACAGTATTATAATGCAATGAAATGTAATAATCTACAGATCTGCAGATCATCCCATACCTTGTCAGAATCACAGTTCAGACTGATGATCTGTCACTGCGATAATATTAATCAACACAATCTGTATCAGCGCGCACACTAGCACGCCTCACTTCACCCAACTACCATTAACATACGCCCCGCATCGGTAAGCAGTTCATGAACTATTACGGTACTGTGGGTGGGCTTTCGAGAAGCGCTCGGTGAGGTGGGTCGTGACTTCCATTGTCTCCTGATTTGATACAAATCTGAATTTTATGCGGCTGGCTAGCTTGTGCGACAGATACTCAAACATGTTCTCCGCCGTCAGTATCTGGTTGTTAAGCGGGCGCTTGAGGCTCGCTTGAGCCACGGCACGCTTGGCTGTGCCAATGATGCCGTCGCAACCGCCCTTGCCATGAGATGTGACAAAAAACCACTCACAGGATATCCCAAAATCTGTCTGAAGGTGACACACATTGACGAGGTCATGCTTATTCGTATACTGCCGTCTGTTAAATAAATACCTTTTGAGGTCAGGTACTGCGGTCCAAATTTCTGGGATAAGCCGTTGCAGGAACGCATGCACCATGTCGGTGTTGTGCTTTGTGCCGTCAGAGATACAGCAGTAGTTCTGATGGCACAGTACCTCGTCCTGTGTGTGTGTGTATGTGTATGAATTTGGCCAGCCTGCCACCGTGTGGTGATGTCGGCTGTTTCCGGTTGTTGTTGTTGTGTTGGTGTTTAAGCGGTATAAAGGGGTGAGGGGTATGGTAGGAGGATTAGTCGAGGGGTGGAAGAGAGGGTTGACTTGTTGAGCAGTATCGAAGTAGATTCTTGGAGTGTAGAGTAGGGCTGAGTAGAGTAGAGTTGAGTAGAGTCGGGTTGAGCGGAAGTATGGTAGAGTTGGTCGGAGTCCGAAGATGATGCGGTTGAGAAGAGTCGCCAGTCCGGACGGTGCCAAATTGGGGTACGGGGTGTAGTGGGGGGGTTTGGGGTTGGGTCTTCACCTTGGTTGGACATTGCAAGAACGTTGAGTTTTGGGGTATATTTTGGGTTTTCTTTTGTTGTTCTTTAATCAGTTTTGTTTTTCGTTTTTTGGCTATTTTGTTCATTTTTTTGTAACATCCTTTTGTTTTCATTCCATCTTTTGTTTTGTTTTGTTTGTTTTTTGTGTTTTTTTTCCCCTTTTTTCCTTTTTTTTAACAGTTGTTCTAGTATGCGTGTGATAGAGAGAAAGTGGAAGACATGTTCGTGTAGTGCTGGATGTTCGTCGTTGAGGAGAGTAGTGAGGTTTAGTGAGATGTTGTGTGTGGCGCAATAATTGGTGATATGTTGTCTTTGGTGGTTGTATTTGGTGCAGTAAATGAGTATGTGTTTGATTGTGAGTATTCGGTGACATGTTGTGCATTGTGGTCGCTGTTGTCGTAGGATGAGGTAGGAGTGTGTGAGTGCTGTGTGTCCTGTTCGTATGCGTGTTAGTGTACGTTCTTTTTGTCTGGTGTGTTGGTCGATGGAGTGCCATTGTTCGTGTTTGGGGTGTATTTCGTGGAGTTGTGTTATTGTTGTGTCCCAGGTTTGTTGTATGTGTTTGTTGAGTGCTTGGCGTATTGTGGGGTAGTAATCGGATTTTGAGTATGGGCATTGCGTGATTTGTTGTAGTGTTGTGGCTAGGTTTGCTTCTGTGTCTGCGTGTTCGTTACCGTGTATGTTTGTGTGGCTTGGGATCCAGAGAAGTAGTGGGCGTTGTTGGATGTTTAGTTTGTTATGTATGTAGAGTATTTTGGGAATGAGTGGGTGTTTGAATGTGGTGTATGGTGTTATGCTTTGTAGTGCTGATTTTGCGTCTGTTGCTATGATATTGTGTTGCATTTGTGTGTTATAACACACAAATGAAAATTGCGTAGAGTTCTGCTGTGTATGTGGATGCTGTGTCGTGCAGACGGGCACGTAAGATGACTCGGGGCGGTGCTGTATTGGTATACAGCACCGCCGCTGTGCCCGTCTGCTGTGTATGTGATTTGGAGCCGTCTGTGTAGATGATGTTGTGATTTGCATATTGTGATGTGAATTGTAAGAAGAGTTGTTGAATTTCTGCGTCTGTGTATGTGTGTTTCGGTTTGTCGATGAGAAAGTGTGTTGTGGGTGTTTGGTGTTTCCACCATGCTGTGGGTGGTGGGAGGGGTTGTGCTTTGGGGAGTGTGATTTGTAGTCTATTTGCGTGTTGGTGTATGCGAGTTCCTATCGTGGTTTTGAGTCGTGTTGCGTTCATGAGTATGTGTCTGCGTTTGGAGCGGATTTTGAGTGCTTCAGTGCATGGGTGGTGTTTGACAAGTTGTGTTTTGTAATGATATCTAAGTAGTGCTTCTGTGCGTCTGTGTTTGAGTTCTGGTATGTGGTTGTATATGTGCAGTGCGAGATAAGGTGTAGTGATATATGCTCCTGTGGCTATTTTGAGGCATTGGTGTTGTAGTGTGTCTAGTAGGTGGATGTTTGATTTAGCTGCATTTTCGAAGAGTGGGGATCCGTATTCCAAAATTGGCCGAATGAGCGACTTGTAGAGAGTTAGAAGTGTGTTTCGATCGGATCCCCAGTTTGTGCCAGAAAGTGCTCTGAGGATGTTTATTCGTTTTGATGCACGTTTGTGGATGTCTAAGATGTGTGGCCGAAAGGTGAGTCGTGGGTCTAATGTGATACCTAGGAATTTTGTTGTAGTTACAAATGGTATGGGTGTGTAGTCTATTTTTAGTGGTTGTAAGTTTGTGTATCGAGTGTTGCCAAATAGCATGCACTTCGATTTGTGTGGTGCTATGTGTAAGTTAAGTAAGGCTAGTTTGTTGTGTAGTTCTGTTAGTGCTCTTTGTAGTGTTCCTAATGCGTTGTTGGGTGTTTCGTGTGATGTCCATATTACTATGTCATCTGCGTATATTGCTATTTTGGTCGGGAAGTTGTCAGTGATGAGTGAGTTTAGGCCTAGAATGAAGAGAAGGGGAACGGAGCCTTGCATTAAGCCGGTCGTGGGGAATTTAATGTCTGACATGTGGGGCCCAATTTTGACTTGAAATGATCTGTTTAGTAAGTAGAAATGTAGGTAGTGTATTAGTCTTCCTTGTATGTCTAGGTTGCATAGGTGTTGTAAGAGTGCTGTGATGTTGATAGTGTCATATGCTTGTTTGAGATCCAGGAAGACGGCGACGGTGGTACGTTTCTGTGCCGCCGCTTCCTGGATGTGGGTGGTGGGGTAGGTGAGGTTGTTAAGACAGGAGCGGTTAGGGAGAAAGCCTGATTGTCTAGGAGAGATTAGTTTTTGTGTTTGAATAATGTAGAGGAGGCGTTTTTTGACAAGGCGTTCAAAGAGTTTGTGGAGACAGCTGGTTAGTGCGATAGGGCGGTAGGAGTCGCATAGGGTTCGGTCTGTGTTTTGTTTTGGGATAGGAATGAGCAGAGCGTGTAGCCAAGATTGTGGGTATGTATGTGTTGTCCATGCGGTGTTGTAGGTGTCCAGTAGTGTTGGTAGGTGTTTGAAGAATGAATAGTGTATGTTGTCTGGTCCTACGCTTGTGTTTCCTGTTTGTGTGATTGCTATTTGTAATTCTGCGAGTGTAAACCTAGTGTTGTAAGGTGTGGCCGTGTGTGTCTGATTGGTGGTGGGGGGTGTCGTGCGAGTGTGGATGACCTAATGTGATAGTTGTGTGCGAAAATGTTTGCTATTCTTTGTGGATCTGTGGTGGTGACGTTGTTGTGTATGAGTGTGATGGCTTTGGCTTGTGGTCTTTGTCGATGTTGGAATGTTCCAAGAAGTGTCCAAATTTCGCCGAGAGGAGTGAATCTGTTAAATTGGGTGCAAAATTTATTCCAGGATGTTTTTTTGGCATTTTTTATGGTTCTTTTGCAGGCTGCTCTGAGTTGTTTGTATACTGTGAGTGTTTCTGGTGTGCGGTGTCTTTCGTGTCTGTGTCGTGCGTGGTTCCTCGCGCGGACCGCCCGGTGGCATTCATCGCTCCACCAGGGTGCCGCGCGAGGTCTGTGTTGATGGCGTGGTTTTGTTTGTGGTATGTGTTGGTGTGCTGTGTTGATGAGGATGTCTGCAAATTGTTCTGGTGTGAGTTGTGGGTTGTGTGCTGTTTGTGCTGCCATAGATTCTGAAAAGGGTGTCCAGGCTGCTTTTTTTAGGTTCCATCGGCCCGCGGGTGGATGTGGTGGGCCCGTGGTCGGGATTTGGTTAAAGGTGATGGTTATGGGTGCGTGGTCACTGAATTGAGGATCGGGGTCGGATGTCCATGATAGGGTAAGGGCTATGCGTGAGGATGCCAGGGTTACGTCAGGGGTAGTGGGGAGGGTGTGATTAATTGGGACGAGGTATGTTGGTGATCCGGTGTTGAGTACTGTGAGGTTATGTTGTGTAGCCAGTGTGATGAGTGTGAGTGCTCTGTGATCGGGTCGTGTTGTGCGGGTGTCCCATAGTGGGTGGTGCGAGTTGAAGTCTCCTGTGACTATGACGGGTGTGTGAATTTGATCGAGTGCCTTGTTTAATTCCGAAAGGGTTTCTGTGGTTCGCGAGGGGGGATCGTATATGTTGATGAGTGTGTAAGCTGTGTTGTGTAGGTGGATTTCCGTGAGTAATATGTCTGCTGTGGTGTTGAATTGTATCAGGCGGTGCGGTGTTGTATTCCTAATGTATGTGCATACTCCGCCTGATCTGTATGTGTGTGTGTTGTGTGTGTCTTGTCTGTGTAGCGTATAGTGAGGGATGTTGAATTGATACGGGTCATGGGGTTTGAAGTGTGTTTCCTGTATGCATAGTGCAGTGTGGTGTGTTTGTAATGCGTAGTGTTTGAATTCTGGCCAGTGTCTGATGAGTCCGTGCGTGTTCCACTGTAGTATTGTGTTCATTGTCTGTGGGTGTTGGCACGCGTGAGTGGTCTTTTGGGGGAGTGTTTTTTTGTGGTGTTTTTCGTGGGCCTATGAGGTACTTGTGGTTGGGAGGGGGGGTGGTGTTGGGGTGCAGGGGACTGTGACGTCTGAGTCGGTATTGATGCGCTCGGTGTCTGTCTGTTCAGACCCCGTGTCTGTGTGCGAGTGCTGTGTCAGTGATGTGTCCGTTGTGTGTGAAGTGTGTGAGGTCTGAGGGGATGTTGAGTGTCCTGGTTGGTAGGGTGGTGGCGGTGGTGGTGGGTGACAGGGTGGGGTGGGTGCTGATAGGCGAGTTGGGATGGCTGGTGGTGCTTGTAGTGGTCGGTGGGTGATGGGGTGTCCTGGTGTTGCGGGGTGTTTTGGGTGTGTGTTGGTGTTCGTTGGTGTTGGTGCGTCGGTTTGTTGTGTGTATGTGTTCGTTTTCTGCTTGTGTGGCGTGGGTGCGGGCAGAGCCGGGTATTCTGTGTGTGATAGTGGTGGTGGTTGTTGGTTCCCCGGCTCTGTGCGGCGAAGCGGCCACGCCGCCCGCGGGCCAAACACCGACGCTCTGGCGTCGGCCAGGGCCATGCCCCCGAGGTGGACGTGGCGGAGCACCTCCCGCTCCGCCCGCCATCGGGGGCAGCCCCCGTCCGACGCCGCGTGGTCCCCCCCCCGCAGGCGGCGCAGCTGCGCACGTCGCTGGTGCAGTGGTCTGTGTCGTGTGGTCCTGCGCAATTCGCGCAGGTGTGGGTGTTGCTGTGGCACCCCCCCCCCCCGTTGAATGCCCGTACCGTTGACATTTACGGCATCTTCGCGGGAGGGGTGCGCGTGGTGTGACCGAAAAAAGCAGGTAGCCCGCCTTCACGTGTTTTGGTTGTGTACGTGTTGTGAATGTTAGAATTAGTATGTCTGTGGTGTTGTATCTGTGTCGTGGGGGTGGCCTGTACACGGAGGAGACACCCTGTTCCCGGAACCTCCGGGTTAGGGTCTCCTCCGGTATACAGGCCAACTCCCGTGCCTTGATGGTGCCTTGGGAGGTGTTCATGTGTGTGGCCGGAGTGATCGAGATAGGGGTGTTTTGTATGTGATGTATGGTGGGGAGTATGCGGCCGTCTATGTCGTTGTTGGCGTGAATGAGGAGCGCCCCAGATCTCATTGGTTTGGCGTGTAGGGGCGCTCCTGTCTGTCTGACGAGTTCTTCATCCACCAGCCAGGGGTCGAGGGAGCCCATGGGCTCCCCGTCTCCCCGGCGGCAAATGAAGAACTCGCCTGTCGGTGGTGTGTTGGTGTTCATGGTGTTGAATGGTGTGGTGTTGGCTGTGTTTGTTGTGTGTGGTGTTGGAAAAAGATGAGTGTGACAGGTGTGTGTGCGACACAGAACAGTACAAATGGCTGGCGGAGGGTATAGAAGGGCGTGGAGGAAGCCCGACAGTTTGTAAAAGAGGGGCAGATAAAGATGAAGAAAACACAAAGAAATCAGAGATGTGCGTGAAGAGAGCACGGTCAAAAAGATCAGAAAAAGATCGTGCAGACGGCACTAGAGGGAAAAGCGGGGGGTGGGGTGGAGGGAGCGCGGTGGGAGGGGTTGCAGCACCGCCGGACTGACCTTGTAGAAAGGCGGTAGATCGTAGAGATGTAGATGGCGTTGTAGAAGCAGAGACGGGCACTGTTCTGGAGGGGCACTGTCACTGAGCACTGTAGTAGATGAAGTAGAATGGTGAGTAGAGTTGATTGGAGGATGAGTAGAGTTGAAGTAGGTCTTGGAGATCTCGAAGAGTAGCGTAGAGGTCGACGGCTCAGCAGATGTAGCAGGTGAGCTTGAGAGGGCGGTTGAAGGTTTGAGGGGGTTTGGATAGAGTTGGAGTGCCGGAGAGTTAGGTTGGGGGTACTGTATGCTTGGAGGAGTAGAGATCAGTGGCGCAGGGAGGTGTGGCTTGGTTTGGTGTGCTTCGTATTTGTGTGTGTATGTTGGTTGGTGCGGTGTGTGTGTGTGGTGGCAGGCTGGTGGCTGGTAGAAGATGGCTGGTGTACGGCGTCTTGCACTTGCGGCAGCGGCAGCTCTGTCGTCGAGCCGGGAACGATCCCTTGCGTTCCGGAAGGTCGGTCGGCGTCAGCGGTCCGAAGCGGTGAGTGGTGCGACGTGCGTAGCGATAGCGAGTTGGTTATGACCTCGTCCTCACGCCAGTACACTACAAACGGGTGCCCTGTACACAGGGACGAATCTCTGGGGAAGCCTTGAGCTACATCCTGCACCACAAATTAATAATTGTCGGCGAAATCGTACTAGGCAATCACTTCACCCTCCTTGGCAATAGCCTTTGCGTAGGTGAAGTGCTGGCCTTGTTTGTCAGCCACAAAGTGGTGTTTGATCAGCTTCACGGTTTGCGGGCTGAAATATCGCATGCTTCCCTCTTTGGTCTAAACTATTTCTGCGAGTGTACAGCGTTGCATGCTCATCCACTGTCTGTACCTAATCCCATTATCCATGTCATTATCTGGGGCTGAATTACCTTCACTCTCT
Source organism: Ashinkailepas kermadecensis (assembly GCA_034440615.1). Lineage (NCBI taxonomy): Eukaryota > Metazoa > Arthropoda > Thecostraca > Neolepadidae > Ashinkailepas > Ashinkailepas kermadecensis. The sequence continues at coordinate 1,022,461 of JAOTOM010005125.1, read as the reverse complement.
TCTCCTGATTTTACCGCGAGGATAATCCTCAGAAAGTTTATCACCCCGTCTTCATCAGGGCAGTCCTCACAGTTATGCATCATGCAATCCCGGTTTTTCGTGCCACATACAGCGTGATCGAGGAGGTTACGGTATTTGAGACCGGGAAGGCCGAGAGCGGATATGAGCAGTTTTGGGTTGTGATGATAAGTGTACATGGACACTGAGTGCGTCCCACTGCTGCCTGTCAAGACGCAATGTTTCGAACGAAGGGCAGCAAAGGTTAAGAAGCCGGTGCGAGGGTATTCAGAGATCTGCTTGTATAAATCATATATCTCACACAAATTTCCCAAAGCAAGCCTTTTCTCAACTCTCCTTTTGGATCAACATGTCGCACCGTGACACGGTCGGTCGTGCCGAGACACATCCCGCCGATCTGGTCCGACTCATCAACTAGCTTTACTTTCACCTTGACTGCGTCCGACACCCTCAGAAATTTCCTCGCTTCACAGGCAGCACGTTCAGCGAGAGTGAGCAGCGAGCACCCACATACGGTGCCACCACTTGTTTGTGCCCTTCCTGATATTTCACTACATTCGCAGATTTGTATTTTCATGTGGCAATAAATGGTTGTGCGAATGGCTTCTCGGTTCTCGGAATGTGAATGCCGTATTGTGGATGCTTCTCTCTCCTTGTAATTCATGGCAAGGTATAACTGATAAATCATCTACTACCACAATTTGGAGACATTTCTGCAAATTTGTTTAACCCTTGATCTCACGAGTTAGAACACTTGTGCAACACAACATTCAAGATCAGGTGACTAACATTATCATCCCATCACGTGCCTGGAACGTCAAAAGCCTTGTATTTCAGTAATATACCGTTATAAATACATATTCAGTATACATAGTTCAGAAATGCCCGTATTTCCTGGTCAATCATTGTGGATATATTAAAAGCTAAGTTGATCTTCAAGATCCCGGAACGACTCAATGTTAGAAAAAATTGTAAATTTATATTGTGACGTTTCGGCCATAGGCCATTGTCAAACAATGCACTCGTTGCGATCGGCGAACAGGTCGAAAATTCAAATTGCTGCAGGCACAAAAACTCGACAAAATCCATTCACCATCTCCACTGCGAGAAAAAAAAGCGAAGAAAAAAGACCACACGCACTTACAGACGACAAAAAGAAAAAGAAAAACAAAACAAACCTAACATAGACATGCATAGACAGGGACGGCAGGTGAAAGCCGTCGCGACACGAACGCGTCTACCTGGCGGCAGAGGGTACGCAGTTGTAACATCAAGGTTATACCGTTTACACACATCAATATACAATTCATTGGCCTTTCCCTAAGGGCAGTTCTCTGGCGTACGCGATAATTTGTCAGCCACACGCAAAACATCGGTAAACTGATAACCTACGATACATGCCATGACGATTGGTGGGAATTCATACTTGGTTTCAGCCCACGAATAAAAAAACTTGCAGCAATTTGAATTTTCGACCTGTTCGCCGATTACAACGAGTGCATTGTTTGACAATGGCCTATGGCCGAAACGTCACAATATATATTTACAATTTTGTTTCATAACATTGAGTCTTTCCTGGATCGCGAAGATCAACTTAGCTTTTAATATATCCACAATACATATTCATACAGGCCACATAAACTGGCACAAAACAACCATGCATACCTAATTTTGAACGAATATGTAGAGTTTTAGGAGAAAAACACTATTTTTTATTTTTGGTTTTGAAACATAAGATATCGAACTTCATTTCTGCACTTTTTAAAATCGCATTGTGACTGTCCCGATAGTTAAAGTAGGTAACGTGACCTTAGGTCACGAGGTCACAATTTCAATTATCCCGTAAGCGACAATTTCGGAAGAGCCAAAAGATGCAGTGGGTGAGTTCACCGATATCTGCTTTTGTACAATCCAGAATGTTCTTCATTGAGTTAAAGACCTAAAAAAACACCCTTGTTTGGTGACATCTCAAAAATGTCAGAGGCTATAACTCCTTGACCGTTGACCTGATCTTTCTAAAAATGGCACAGCTGGATTCGGCGCATTAGATAACCCCACACAAATATTTTCATCAAAATATAAAATATTGGGTGTTATTTTGGCCCTTTCACTTGTCGATTTATCGTGGAATGGGCCAACCGTCCTATTGAGCATGGGGGAGACGACCATGACGGGGTTGGTGTTTTTCTAAAGAATAGTCCTCACCATATTGGAGGCGTGAAATGAACCATGCAATGGGAAGGGGCACACATTTGCCTGAGGAATTTCTTGGCCAAACGTCTCAATGCCAACCAAGCCGCTGATGTGCCTCTGATTAAAAATTCACGATGAAATAAAAGCTAATGAAGTGACAGGACGCGTCCGCCCGCATGGTTGCGCACGGCACTAAAATAATCGGGGACAAACAATACACGCTACCAATGTAATGGCAAACCATGTATCTACGCAAGCAAAAACTTCACTGTGATTAAGCCTGGCGTAATATTGTGTTGAAGAATACCGCAAAAAGCGCAGAGATTTACACCCGCAGAGAGGGCGATACTTTCCGAGTGCTCTCCTTCCTGACTTTCTCCCGCGTGGGCAGCAAGGCAGTGTCGACCCAACAACTTCCGCAACATCGTTCTGGGCCCGTTCAATTCTGGCATATGGATTTTCGCCTAGCTCCTCGAGCTTTAACCATACTTCATACGCGAAATATGCACTCTATAACGTCTGCAGCATCAGTTAATTGTTAGAACTTTTACTTCAGTTTTATGTTTACAAACGCCTTACGACAAGACCGATAATTTGCTTTGTTGCCGGTTATTCGAGGTTTGGTGTCGTCACGCTTTGGAACAAAATTGAAACCGTTCCAATACTTTCACCTGAGTTGATAATGTCATGCTCTCAATGGCACACGTGTTGGTAGCTTGCGGAGGAAATAGACAGGTACAGGAAGGCAGCCTCCTGGACTATTCTCGTCGACCTCTCCGGAAGCCGACCTGTTTCACGGCAGCTTAATTTCCGTGTTGCGCTGACTCCAAGTCAGTTCATCTTCAAGCATATTGGATGATCTCACTACATCTCAGTCAAAACTATTGTTCAAATTACGACTAGCAAGCATGTAATGGTGACGAAACGTTAGCATGTGCTGTCCAGGTAAGTTGTGTCGCAGTTGAATTGTTTAGGAGATGTGCATGCCTGTTTTCGAGTTACGCAATCGCAAACTGTACGTTTAATACCATGCCTTTTACATTACTTTTACCTTTTACCTCATACCTCATATCCTGGCGGTAGGTATCCAGGTGGAAACACGTCGGTGTGGAGGTCCTGCTTTACAGATAAGTCGTTGCGGAACCGGGCAGTGTGCTGGGCTTGGCTGTGGATGGGTGTTTGGCGGTTGCTTCTGTGCATATATTTGCATAGTTTTGTCTCATAGGTTTCCTTTTAACAAGCAGATTTTTAGCTTCTAGAATTATCGATCGGCCACGTGGACGCTTTGTAGACGGGTGGAGCGGCCACGTGGTTTAGGTTTCTGTTAGCATAGAGGAATAAGTCTGCGTCCACTTGGTGTTTAAGTTTAAGATAGAGTTTAAGATTAAAATAGAGAGCTTAAATTACACAAGGTAGCTTCTAGAATTATTGATCGGCTACGTGAACGCTTTGCAGACGGCTGGCGCGGCCTCGTGGCTTAGGTTTCTGTAGTGTAGAGGAATAAGTCAGTGATTTTTGGTGTTTAAGTTTAAGATAGAGATTAGGACTAAAATAGTGAGCTTAAATTACCACTAGGTATATTTTCAATATACTGGTGTAATTGGAAAGGTATCTAGGCTTTTTTAATCCTTTTTTTTTTTTTTTTTTTTTAATAATAAATAAATATTTAGTTTGGTTTAGTTGGAGTTTGTAGCTGGTGGGAGTCGGGATAACTTTAAATTTAGAAAAAAGAGAAAAAGATAAGAAAAAATGGAAGGTGACTGTGGGAAGTGTAAGTGTATGGTAGTCATTGGGGACTTGAGCAAGAAAGTAGATATGTTAGTAAGGGAGGTGGAGCGCCTGAAGTGTTTGGTGGCAGGGCCCGCCATAGGAAATGTCAGTCAGGCAAGCCAGGTGCAGGAGACTAGGAGTGATAGGGGTGGAGATAGTATGGACCATGATAGTGGAGAGTGGAAAGTAGCTAGACGCCAGAGTACGAGACTAGCTTTAAGGAAAATTGACAATGGAATTGAAACTAATAATAGGTTTGAGGTACTGCAGGAGAGAGATAGTAATGCTGCTAAGGGGGAAGGTAGGAATGACCAGGTAGCTGATGATAGAGAGGGAGAGGTTTTAGTTATAGGGGACTCAAGAGTGAGGTACATGGACCGTACTTTTTGTAGCAGGAACCCCAACAAACGGACTCGTGTTTGCTACCCAGGGGCCCAGGTAAAGGATGTTGGTGATAGGATAGAAGGAGTAATGAAGGGTAGTGGAGAGAGCACAACAGTAATTGTGCAGGTTGGTGTAAATGATGTAGGAAAAGCAAAAACAGAGGAAACAATACAAGAGTATAGGGCTTTGATAGGTAGGTTAGCTGTAAGCAGGAAACGAGGAATGGTAACATCCATCCTCCCTATGGTTAACGCAAGCATAGAGTGGTACTCAAGGGCCATTGGGCTGAATACCAGGGTGGCCAAGATTTGTAAGGAACTTGGGGTGGGGTTCTTGGATTTGTGGGGGGGATTTCTGGGGGGAAGACTGAAATGTTTGCATTAGATGGGCTACATTTGAGCAAGAGAGGAGTTGAATTGCTCAGCAATAGGTATGAGGAGGCTCTCAATAGGAAACAGGGAAACTGGGCAGGTCATGGGGGGATGTAGCTGGTAGACAGAGAAGTCTTGCAAACAAGGGAAGGAATGGTTTATCATGTTTTTACGTCAATGCCAGAAGTGTTAGGAACAAAATTGGGGAACTGCATGCTTATATGTTGTCTGAAGAGCTAGATTTGGTATGCATAACAGAGGCATGGGTTAATGAAAGCATTTTTGGAGACAACTTGCAAGAATTTGAATTGACAGGCTACAACATGCATGCTTATCAAAGGCAGGCAAGGATAGGAGGAGGTATACTGTTGTATGTCAGACAAGTAATGAAATGTCATTCCATAGAAGATAGTGTACATAATGAAGGTGTAGAATCCTTGTGGTTAGATATCATTCTCAAAAATGGAACAAAATTTAGGGTTGGGGCCTTCTATAGACCTCCAGACCAGAATGAAAACACGGACAGGTTGATGCAGGAAGAGATAAGTAGGAGAGTACAGGAGAGAACTGTTTTGTTGGGGGATTTCAACATAACAGGATTGGGAAGCAAAACTATAGGTCTAAGCAAATCAGGAAGAAGCTTCATGGATTGTTTTGAGGAGAATTTCTTTTTTCAAATGATACATGAACCTACAAGGGAGAATGAAATGTTAGATCTTGTGCTTACTAATGAGGAAAATTTTGTACAAAATGTGAACATAGGAGAGACTTTGGGTAATAGTGATCACAACATTATACGCTTCTCATTGTATGTTGGAAATGTAGGAACCAATAAGACATTGATTCCAAATTTTGCTAAAGGGAATTACAATGAGTTCAGGATCTTCCTGAATGGAATTCATTGGGAAGACTTATTGAAAGGCTTAGATGCTTATGAAATGTGGAGAATGATAAAATATAAACTATTTCAAGGTCAGGATAGGTTCATTCCCAATAGGCAAATTAGATTAACCAGGGTTAAGCACCCTTCATGGCTGACCAGGGAAGTAAAGCATTTACTGGAGTCAAAGAAGCAGGCATTCAAGAAACTAAAATATGCTAACTCTGAGGTAAACCTCAAATCATATCAAATAGCTAGAAATAAAGTTAGGAGGTGTGTTAGGGCATCTAAAAGACTGGCTGAAATCAAATTAGCTCGGGAATGTTCAGCAGGTAATGCTAAGAGATTCTTTAGTTTCTACAAATTTAAGGCTAAAAGTGTGGTGTAGGACCACTGGAGATAGATGGGGAATTAGTGGTTGATGATTGTGATATTGTGGAATCCTTAAGCAAGCAATTCTCATCAGTCTTTACTAAAGAGAATTCTGGTAGAATAGAAACAACTGAATCACATGCCATGACAGGTGATAGGTTGGAGTATCTTACAATAACTACAGAAGCTGTAGAAAAGCAGTTGCATAATATAAAACCTAATAAAGCTTCTGGACCGGATGATATATATGCTAGGGTCTTAGTAGAGTGTGCTAAAGCTTTAGCAGTTCCTCTAGGTATACTTTTCAGGCGGTCTATGGAATACTCTGAAGTGCCTGAAGATTGGAGAAATGCAAATGTAGTTCCAATTTTCAAAAAGGGAAGTAGGAAGTGTGTAGGGAACTACAGGCCAGTCAGTTTGACCTCAATAGTTTGCAAGGTACTAGAAAATCTGGTTAAACAGAATGTTCAGATTCATTTTGATAGGCACAATCTTTTAAGGGATACTCAACATGGATTTCGATCTGGAAGGTCTTGTTTAACTAACCTTTTGGAGTTCATGGAGTATGTTACTAAAGAAGTAGACAATCAAAGCAGGATGGATGTTGTATACTTGGACTTTAGCAAAGCTTTTGATAAAGTTCCACATAGGAGGCTAATTCATCAACTACAGCAACATGGGATTGTTGGAAAAGTTATAGGTTGGATTGAAGCATGGTTGAGGGGAAGGAAGCAAAGGGTAATGTTAAATGGATGTAAATCTGATTGGAAGGATGTTCTGAGTGGAGTACCACAGGGCTCTGTTCTAGGGCCACTTCTCTTTATCATCTTTGTGAATAACATTGAGGTAGGGCTGAGGAATAGAGTGTTCAAATTTGCTGATGACATCAAGCTGGTAGGAGTGGCAAACAGTTGTGATCAATCCAGTAATATTCAACTAGACTTGGAGGACTTAACAAAGTGGGCTGATCAATGGCAGATGTCATTCAACTATGACAAGTGTAAAGTTATGCATCTGGGGTCTGGAGGTGAGACTTTCAGATATACAATGGGAGGGAGGGAACTGGATGTTATTGAAGAGGAAAGGGACTTAGGTGTGTTGGTTTCAAAAGACCTTAAAGCAGAGAAACAATGTAGCTCAGCGAGGAACAGGGCACTCAGAATGCTGGGACTCATTAATAGAAGTGTGACATATAAGAGCAAGGAAGTCATGAAAAAACTGTACTTAGCATATGTGCGACCCCACTTGGAATATTCTGTGCAAGCTTGGAGCCCCTACCTAGAAAAAGATATAGACAAGTTAGAAAGAGTGCAACGCAAAGCAACAAAACTCATCAGTGGAATAGGTAGCTTAGAATATGGAGAAAGGCTTGTGGCATTAGATATGTACTCACTCAAGTATAGGAGATTAAGGGGGGACATGATTGAAATGTACAAAATTGTTAAAGGACTAGATCAGGTCAATTTAAATGGTGCTCTTCAGTTTAAAGTATCACACAGGGGTCACCAATTCAGGTTAGACAAGTTGAGGTGTAGGACAGTTAAGCGACAACAGGTCTTCAGTCAAAGGGTTGTTGATCAGTGGAATGGGCTGCCTGCTGATGTTGTGGGGAGTTCCTCATTGAATGTATTTAAAAGTAGGGTGGACAAATTTTTTAGACAGGAAAATCTTGTTTTTCAGTTCTAATGTGGATGGATGGGGTGAGATTTATGTGTGCATGGAACAGACCCTTTAAGCAGGGGCTATGGTAGCACAATGGGTATGATGGGAGGAGCTTGCAATTGTTGAGGGTGTTATGCAATAGCAAGTGGATGATGCTAGATAGGCTGGGATATGTAGCTTCCTAGGAACTTGGGATAAGGGATTGATTGGGGTGAGAATATGTACATTTCTAGTACCCTTTCTAGATAGGCTTAACCCAGATGGGCCCCTGTGGCTCTTATTAAGCCTTAACACTTTATGACTTTATGACTTTATATCTGATGTGAAAACATTCGGACAGTTGAGGAAAAGAAACGTGCATGCTGTTGGATTCAAGTATATAATTTTAGGCTACAAATTTCCTTGCACTGTTCATTTCTTAATTTAACGCATACAAAATCCTCCCAAGTGCCGATACATCTTCTTCACCCTCCGACGCTCGTTGTTCTACGTTGCATCATACTATCTTGCTGGTCATCAGCTGGAGCGCGGTCAAGAGATGCGACACCTGCAGGTATATCTTTGTACACCAAACTAACCTTCGCTCAGCATGTTGATACCATTATATCTATGGCAAGCCAGATGTTTTGGCTGTTACTGCAGATGCCGTCTCTTCCTAGGCAAGCACAGTTTTTAGCACACAGCCATTCTTGCTGCCTTCAACGCTCATGTTCGCTCGGTGATGGAGAGTCGTCAGCGTTGTTTGAAGCCGTGCCGCCGTCAGATACGTCTCTAGATTTGACCGATAACAACACCGGTTTCTGATGTGGCTAAGCTCCCGCTCACTGATTGGGAATTGTGCCTGGAATCTAACACTTTTCTTAACCGCTTCAGAGCGCAATCCATCGGGGCCGTCTGACATAGACTGACATTAGTTACCCACATAATATATTCCATAACGGTTTTAACTGTGTGCATTTGACGTCCGTCTTCTGTCTACACATTCCTAGCCCCGCGCACGCCAGATCCGTTTATTTCACACACCCAGAGCCCGTGTGCTTGCAGTTCACATACCCAGGTCTGTTGTGCTTGCAGTGCACGACTACTTGCTGGGACGCTTGTCGACAACTGCAGCAGATTGCTTGCCTCTTGTCCGCATGCTGATTTTCTTGAGTACTGGGCATGGGGTGCGATCAATTGCAATGAGTGAAGGAACGCTTCCGTCTTGAAGTTTGGCATTGCGAACATGTTTGACTTAGCGTTGTGTATGACCGCATTGGTGTTATTTTTTTAGGGATGCAGGTGTGCGTGTGCACTTTGTGTAGCAATGCGCTTGTGTGTGTAGGTGAGTGTGTCCGTAGCTGAGCATCGGCCTGTGGACACCTCTTCGAATAAGCAAACACAATGCAGCAACTGTAGGTCATGTGTATGGTGCGCCGAATTCTTCCATCGTGTGCACCACAAGCCTTGTCGTCTCACGACATGCGATGCTGCCCAGAATGTTCTTGTCATCGTACGGAGCCAGTTACCTGGCAAGACGGGATGGCTGTAATCCTTTGCGGTGAAAATTATCCGAGATTTTTCGATAGTGGCGGTACGCTGCGCCATTGGTTGGGCCAGCCCCATAATCCGCTTCCGACCAGTATAAAACGGCAAATCCCAGCTATTGTTACCAGGTGACATTTACTCGGACCATGAAGTTGGTGGGTGCCAGCAGAGCCTGTATACATTTGTAGGGTCTCCTGTGTACACTAGAGCACGCGAGGGAGGGGGGGGGGGCGTGTTCCGTTCAGATTGACATTTTCCTTTTCAGGACCTGAAAACCTGAAAAAAAAGAACGCCTGCAACATTTGGGGCCCAATTCCGGCCCTTGGTGGTCGAACTTACTCTACCCCCTCCGCTCAACAAGTCTTTCTGAAAAAGGTCGAACCTATCACTAGCACCTTGTTCAAAAATAGCAGACAAAATGCAAGGAACCCTTGGCGCTCCGCTTAGGAAAGCACTTAGTGCCCCCTGTCCGTATGTTTGGTTAGCAATATAACGCAGATAGTTCGGAACTTTGCAAATAGGTCTGTAGTGTCTGATTCTAGATCAATAGAATAGGCCGACATCAGGCATCGGCAACACCAATGCACCTGGGAAGCCTTCATACAAGTTCATATACTAACAAATACGCACCTTGCACAATTGCTCTCATATGGGCACATTGCTGATGAGGGCGTCGTGACATTCCGATATTTCGGAACTAAAGTGCACATATTGTAAATCAGCCCGCTGTCGGATGAAAATGGGCATAGCATGCTGGGGGATACTGAAAAGTTGTGTCTAATTCGCCTTTCTGATTACACACTGTTTGGAACTTTTGCAAGGCGCGGTCAGGGGCCGAGTGCCTAGAACTAACATCTCTTCTGTATTGCCGCACATCTGTGACATGACCGACAGTGAGTACGACAGGCAGACATCGATGCTGGTCTGTTCTTCATGGCGGTGGTGCGTGCTGCTCTCTTCAATGGCGGTTGTCGCTTCCGGCAGGCGCTGCTGCTGTCCGCGCTGGTCCTGCTGGCCGGCGTCCGCCTGCCAGGCGCCATGGGTGATGGCAGTGGCAGCCATAGACACGACCCGCACGGCGATTCTCACGGCCGCGGTGACGTCCACGGCGATGACAGCTTTGGGAGCGATTCTCACGGCCGCGGTGACGTCCACGGCGATGACAGCTTTGGGAGCGATCCTCACGGCCGCGGTGACGTCCACGGCGATAACAGCTTTGGGAGCGATTCTCACGGCCGCGGTGACGTCCACGGCGATGACAGCTTTGGGAGCGATCCTCACGGCCGCGGTGACGTCCACGGCGATGACAGCTTTGGGAGCGATTCTCACGGCCGCGGTGACGTCCACGGCGATGACAGCTTTGGGAGCGATCCTCACGGCCGCGGTGACGTCCACGGCGATGACAGCTTTGGGAGCGATTCTCACGGTGGTGGTGACTTTCACGTCGATGACAGCTTTGGAGACAACCATCATGGCGGTAGCATCAACGGAGGCGCCATTCACGACGATGGCACCCAGAGAGGTAACCTGCACGATGGTGGTGGCTCTGGAAGCCACCTACACAGTAGTGGCAACTTCGGAAGCGATCTTCACGGTCGTGGTGACACTTTGGGCGGTGGCAGCTTTGGAGGCGACCTACGCAGTGGTGGCAGCTCTAGAAGCAAGTCTGGTGGCTCTCACCATGGATACAAGCGGTACGTAGCATTTTTGTGTCTTTCCCGGCCAGTTTGCTTGCCAACATTTGGTGTTTTTACCCAAAATGGTAACATCTGCCCAGTTATGAGCGCATCTAGATGTACAAAACTCTTCCAGGCGCCTGTTTTCGGGAGTAGCATTTTTTTGCTCATCATGCACGGACGGTTTCCCCATGTTGACTCCCCAATTACTATGCTTGTCTACAGAAATTGCTCATATACTTTTGAAGAAGTGCAGAAAAAGCTTCGGTGTTTATCAGGCTTTTCAGTTACACTAAAAAGTCAGTCAAGATTGTTATGACTATGATAGCCCTTTATTTTTCCTACACGATGTCAGTGTCTGTTGTTGACTTGCCATACTTGCTGTATCATGCTCATCTAAGCAAATTTGCTATGCCTAATATGTGAACCCAAGGGTGCATGATCCGGGGAGGGAAAGGAGACAGAGGGGGCAGCACAGCAGCACCCCGAACTTCGGACGAGCTTAGCATTCACGCCATGGGCGTTGCATAGAAATAGTTGACTCTAAGAGTGCTCTGATCCTTCGCTCCCACAACACTTTGGGGCAGTTCCCGTACCACTGCTTCAACATGAATTTAGTTCATTTTTCAGCAGCTGTAACTTTTTTCATCGAAACTTATGCTGTAAATTAAAAATCAGGGTTGTAGGCGTTGACTATGTGACCATGGATGTATGGATGTAGATGGCCACCGCTCACTGATGTCGGAATTTCCTCCGAAATATCAAGTATATTTCATCATGCATTAGATTTATTCGAACTTAAAACGACTTTCCATGACTCGGTTTCATCCATCGTGTATTTCTGATCAAGTGCTATAAATATATATATATATATATATATATATATATATATATATATATATATATATATATATATATATATATATATATAACACGCCATTGTATTTCGCGATGGTCTGCGTACTTTATACCCAATAACCAAAGAGGGCAATATGTAAGCATGTTCTTGGCATAGTTATATATTGCGCGTCTTACATTTGCACCCTATGCTTGCAACAATGGATGCAGTGGGGCGGAAATTCGGGGCTCACAACATAAATTGTTTGCTTACAGATACGGTCACCGCTATTCCTGTTACGATTCTTACGATTATCGCTGCCGCCACAAACACAATCCTCACTACCAAAGCTATTCTCACTATCCTCACTATCCTAGTTATCCTTCTTATTCGAATGGCTATGGTAATCAAAAATATTCGCACTATCCACGACCCTCGTACCGTTCAGGATCCTCGTACTACCGAAGATCCTCCCACTATCCACGACCCTCGTACTATTCAAGAAGAAGCTATTATGAGTGATATGGAGGAAATATTACCATCGCACCGGACATGGAGGAGGCAACACCATCATACTGGAGGTGAAGGAAGCACCCTTGGTCTTCGCCAACACATGAGGTGCGCGCGGACACTTTACCAGCTGATCTGAATTTGAGGTGGGTATCGTGTGCGGTGAGAGCCGACTCACTGGAAGAGTCTCAGCTGGATGAATGGCTTCGTCACTGGACCGATGGCTTCAATGACGGCCCGTGGGAGACGAAAACAATGCAGAGAACATGGCGATGCGTGTTTCTTCTGTTCTGTGACAGCTTTGCCATGCCATCACAACGAGCTGTGGAATGGCGAAATAGCTTACACTTAAATATGTCGCCGACACATAGATGTGTTGTTGTTATTCTTGTTGATTAGCAGCATAATCACCGCATCAGCGGTGACCAGTAGGCGTGGAATCCACATCGAAATGTATTATGAAGTGGAAATAAATGTATCGCCTGTGAGTGGTGTTTTCTCGGTGGTGATTAACGGACACTTCTGTATGGGGTCCGGGCCACGCCGAGCTGGGCGGTGTCGGGATGCAACACATCCTCGAAAAGGTTTCGTAGGTATATTTACTAAGAGGGGAAGTGAGTTTAATAGGAATGTTTACTAAACTTCCGGAACTTTAGTAGTATTAATTAAAAAATTTACCTAGGGAAAAAAAAAAAATTATACCGGAAAAGGAGAGGAGAAAGAGGGGGGTGTTTTCCTCTCTCTCTTAGTATTTTCATAGCCGTGGCCGCCGTGGCTTTTCTTGCATAAGTAAATATGGCCGGCCGCGGGTACTCGTTGTCCCGTTTCTTAATCCGCAGTTTTGTGGTTGTTCCAGTCGGATTCGGTAGATGCAGGTGAGTAGGTTGGTGTAGTCTCGCAGTTGTTCTCAGTTTGCGCTTTTTTAGGTACCTACCTACCTATATAGGTAAGACATGTACCAATGTGAAACCAGATATCAAAGAACGCACCAACTTCGTACCTAGGAAGGTAGGTACCTAGGCACCTGGTTAGGTTCCTAGGCACCCGGGTAGGTTTCTAGGTAGCCTGGTGGGTTCCTAGGCACCCAGGTAGGTCCTAGGCACCCGGGTAGGTTCCTAGGTAGCCGGGTAGGTTCCTAGGCACCCGGGTAGGTCCCTAGGCACCTGGATAGGTCCTATAGGCGGGTAGATCCTGGCACAGGTAGATCCCTAGGCACCCAGGTAGGTCCCTAGGCACCCGAGTAGGTCCTTAGGCACTATGGTATGTCCATAGGCACCCATTGTAGGTACCTAGGCACCTGGGTGGGTATCTAGGCACCCGGGTAGGAGCCTAGGCACCCAGGTAGGTACCTAGGCACCTAGGTGCCTAGGCACCCATGTAGGTACCTAGGCACCTAGGTAGGGTACCTAGGCACCCAGGTAGGTACCTAGGCATCCAGGTAGGTACATAGGCACCCGGGTAGGTACCGAGGCAACTGGGTACATACCTAGGCACACAGGTATGTACCTAGTCATCCAGGTAGGTACCTAGGCACCCAGGTACGTACCTAGGCACCCAGATACGTACCTAGGCACCCAGGTAGGTACCTTGGTACCTGGGCACATGTGAATTTGTTTTATAGGGTGTTTTTGCTTGTTTTTTTAAATTCATCTTTGGATTACCATGTTTATGAAAGTGATAAAGATGACGGGATTTATTTTCTGTGTGAATAAAAAAAATTGAAACATTTCCCAACTTCAAAAATGTAAACCAACCTAACCTAGCCAAACCTGACACATTTGTTTCCTTTATAGAGGAAATGTGTGTCAAAACTTTTCTTCTTACCACCTTATGGTACAATAATACCCGAAAGTTTACAAAAAAAATAATGAAAAAAAATCCAACCAAAAGTTGGGCCACAGTAGCTTGGTTGGTGGAGTATCAGACTCTCGATCCCAAGATTGTTGGTTCAAATCTTGCCACCCGCAGCATTACTGAATCCATAGGCACCCGGGTAGTCACCTAAGCAACTGGGTACATACCTAGGCACACAGGTATTTACCTAGGCACCCATGTACATACCTAGGCACATGGGTAGGTATCTAGGCACCCAGGTAGGTACCTAGGTACCTGGGCTCATGTTAATTTGTTTTATAGGGTGTTTTTGCTTGTTTTTTAAATTTATCTTTGGATTACCATGTTTACGAATGTGATAAAGATGATGGGATTTATTTTCTGTGTTAATTTTAAAACTTGAAACATTTCCCAACTTAAAAAATGTAAGCCAACATAACCTAGCCAAACCTGTCACATTTTTTTGCTTTATGGACGAAATGTGTGTCAAAACTTTTCTTCTTACCACCATATACCACGCACAATAATACCTGAAAGTTTATAAAAAAAAATTATAAAAATAATAATAATAAAAACCAAAATTTGGGCCACAGCTCAGTTGGTGGAGTATCAGACTCTCGATGCCAAGATTGTTGGTTCAAATCTTGCCACCCGCAGCATTACTGAATCCATAGGCAACCAATCACAGTGAGAGGCTGGAGATGCTATATGACCTAGTAGTTGAATGTGTTGTCAAAGAACCAGGGTTCTTTAAAAAATGATTTTTTTTATTTCAAACAGCTTGGGTTAAGCTAGGCTGAGTTAGTTTTTTTTCATGCTGAGAATTGCCAGAACATATTGCTTGATATTTTTTTTTTTAAATTATTTTTGTTCTCCAAAGTTTCGCTAGTTTGTTCTAGGTTAGGTTATGTTCCATTTGTGTTTTAT
>JAOTOM010005125.1:542500-1005000 GCA_034440615.1 Ashinkailepas kermadecensis | reverse complement strand
AGCCAATAATTTCTCGAAATCGCCCGGACCAGTAACGAGCACGGCCACACGGTCCACCGTTCCCCCATCCCCAGTGTAGTCTGGGAGAAGCTTGGCATCCCAGTGTAGGAGAAGTGGACCTTTGGGGGTGAAGTCTTCTCGATCTTGAGTGTCCGCTTGAAGCCGTGCCTGCCGTCTAGATCGCCTGACTGAGCTTCTGGAGAGGGTCAGATCTGAAAGATCATGGCCAAGGGCCCGTGCCACTGTTCCTGCCACGAACACGGCTCCACGGTCCAGAAGGTTGACTCGATCGAGGGCTGATGCGACAGCAGGGGAGGCGAAAATGTTCTTTGGTCGTTTGGGAGGAGCTGCAGACGCTGTAGAGCAACTGGGAGTAGAAGTGAAGTCTTCGTTGTCCTCGGACTCGAGGTTTGAGGAGGACGTGGAAGACAGCCGAGCCGCCGCCACCGAGGATGAAGCTGCCTCAGCATTTGCCTTCGACCTTCTCGCCTTCTCTTGTTCTTTCCGAAGTCGCTTCCGACTCTCCCTCCCCGCTGTCACGAGATCAGGGCCAGGCATGCTGCAGGAGGTGACGTCCTCGCGTTGCATTTGGTAAAACACACGATCCTCTTCAACAGTCATCTGCGCCAGAGCATCACTGGCTCCGATGTCGAAGAGGTCGCCGAGTGATGCGTGGAAAATCATCGCCTGTGTGTCACCTCACTTTCGGCTCTTCTTCAGGTTCTGGTATTCCCGCATGAACTCTCCTACTTCCTCACACAGGAATCCAACCGCAGGGTAGGGATCCTTGCCCTCGTCCAGATGGCACAGCAGGCTTCATAGGTCTTCTTGAAGCTTTCCGGGAAAGGCAATTTCTGCTTCAGGTGAAAGAATTGTGACATGCGAAGTACGTCGCCTCGCGTTGGAAGCCGTGCAGTTGATAAAAACTCAAGGGGACTCCATAATAACCACCATTCTGGTCCACTTCGCGTACTCGGTGTTGAGGAGGCCATCTGCAAAAGAGAGAAACCAAAAATGGGATTTTGCGCGACCTTTAAATATGCATGAAATCGTCCAAAATTTGGCACACAATACAGGCACATATAGTGGAATAAAAATAAACCTGTGGAGTGCACTTCCTTGAAACTTTTAAAATTACCATGTATGTTTGGACCAGGCTAATATATATATATATATATATATATATATATATATATATATATATATATATATATATATATATATATATATATACATATATACATATATACATATATTCATGCATGTATGTATGTATATATATAATTATCTGATTTCATTAGACACAGGTAAGTATCCTTTCACATCAATAATACTTATTTGTAGTTATTTTCATTGTTTTTTTGTAAATAACTTCAGTACCCCTCATTGTTTGTTGACTGGCAGCTGACAATTTGACAATTGTAATGCTAAGCATGAATAATTACGCTGTGTTTTTACTCTCTACTTTGTGTCATGGCATAGTATTCACAAAGTATCGGAAGTATATGTATCGGATACATGTTTATATCATTTGTTCATAACTTGCATTTTAGTCATAAGACTCAAATGACTAAAGACTCAAATCACAAGACTAAAATGACATGCCTTGCAAATGTTTGCTTTTTTGTTTTGTATTTCAAAACAAACATGGGTGTAGCCACAGCACTCTGTTGGCTCAAAAATTACTTTCAAGGGCATACACATTTTGTCATTGACATTAATTCCATGCAGATTTTCAACATTCTGTTGGGCTCATTTCAACATCTCACACCTGAAAAAAAAAACATTATTTTAACACCGATGGAGCTCCCTTGCCACTACTAAGTGGCGCGATTTTAAAGAAATGTCACTCCTGATGTGTGATTTTCCAAAGAATCACCAGAAGGAGAATTTGCTGTGCCTATTTTATTTTAAGTCTGATATGGCATTTCAAGAAATAATATTTTTCGGTTTATATCGGATCCATTCTCAGAAACGGAAGTGGGGCACCTGTTTGTGACATATTGTGTCAGTATACTCCTGCTTCCTTGACTGTCCGCAGCGCGTCGCCTCAGTGCCAGAGAGTACGTCTGTCTTGGAGTAGCTAGACTGGCCACCATGCCGTGCAACCCTATGCAGATTTGCCTCCTGTGGAGCAGCTGCGCCATATCTGTGCTGGTCCCAGTGCTGGTACCAGTACCAGTCGGCGTTTTGAATGTTCATGCTCTGTTGCAGGAGCCGCTGCCGACACGCCCGGCGGTCAAGCCTTCGTTGGTCAGCTGCCTGCAACGTCGCCTTGACGGCGCGATTGCACCGTTCTACTGCCCCAGATGCTCCCTGTTGGTAGCGTGGGGCCCGGATATGACTTACACCCACACTCTGCAGGTAATTTCTGAGAAAAAATGTATATGTAGTACGTGCCGTTGTCGGACAGCAATTCCCTGGGGTATACTTTGCGTGACGCCAAGACCTCGATAAATTCAATACACGCGTGACAGTTTGGCTCCGAGCGAAATCCAGCGTTTACCTACTTGGGAGAAGTCGGCTGCCAAGACCACGGCATATCGCTGAGCGTGGGCTGCATCCATAGGTCCAATAAAGTCCAGCCCTACCTTGTTCCAGGCTGCCGCTGGTAAAGGCACTGAATGCATTGGAGTATGTCGAAGTACCGCCGTCTCATCCATACACAGTGGCGCAGACTTTACAGCTCTTGCCTCCACCATCTCGATCAATGCCAGGCCACCAATATAGCTCCTGCAGGCGCTGCTTGCATCTGACGATGCTCTGGTGCCACTGATGTGCCAGGCTGGGCAGTCTGAGCGAAGCAGACTTTCTGGAACGATTAGGCAATCGCCGTGCACATCCATATATCTGCACAGTGAGTTGATCCCCGAGGTGGAAGAATTGCTGAAGGTCAGGCGAGCAGTCGCTCGGCCTACGAGACCACGGACGCGATACCTGATCACGCAACACGATCTTCACTTATAGCCGCCACCAACTCTTCATCGATTGCTGCCGGACGGTCCCTTACTGTAGCGATACATTTGTATTTGTCCTCCACCACTTCTGCCGATTCCGGCAGTCGCGACAACCCATCTGCAGGACGTACACCTCCCTTCACACGCTAAACTGTGAACGAGTACTCCATGAGCCAGTCTGACCACTTTGTTATCCTCATGGCAGCTTGGGCGACACCCGGTGACGTCAGCGGTGTCTGCAATGCCACATGGTCAAGTCGCAGACAACTGCTGATTCCAGAGATACTTCCTCCATTTCGCCACTGTCCACACAACCGCCAGCGCCTCTCTACCATACTGCAGCGCCTCTGGGCTTGGTTTAGCGCACGCAACGTGAATGCTACCACCCTCTCTTCCTCTGAGTTAGGCTGAGACAGCACCCCACCCAGGCCCACATCGCTTGCATCCAAAGTTATGACTGTGGAAGCTGAGGGTCGTAAATGGTGACTCCGCGACTGCCTGGTACAGCACGTCTCCCTTTGAGCACTGCCGCGAGCTCCTCTGTCCACTTGAACGGCATCGCCTCCTTCAGCAGCATCCTCCTCGGTGGCTCCATGAAAGTGCTGTATCCAGGCACGAAACGAGAGCAGAAGCCCAACAGCCCAGAAGTGACTGGAGCTCTTTCGTCCTGACGCCTAATGTCCTAACACACTAGCCCGCTCTGGGCTCACCGAGACTCCCGCCGAGGACACGGGAAACCCAAGGAAATTCGCAGCCGTCTGTCTCAGCGTGTATTTTCCATGTTTAGTGTTACCCTGTGTTCCCGCAAACGAGTTAGAAAATCTGCCAATCGCTCCTAGTCGCCGCACAGACGAGGACATTTCCCGGGTACCTGAACCTGCACTGCTTCAGAATTTCTTCCATCGCCTTCTGAATTGTCATCGATAAGCCCTTGGTCCCATGCGGACAGCGACAACACGAAAACAGACCTTAGTGACATACAAACGTTGTTAATGGTTGTTACTCCGAGTGTAACTCCAGCTGGTGATTTGCAACTTTTGGGTCCAGACATGACAACACTGTTACTCCTTGCATCTGCTGAAACGTGTTCTGCATCAGTTATAAATTATTCGCGAAATAGAGTGTAATATACCACTTACTGAACACTGAATCGACATCCTTCCAAAAGGGGACGAGTGGTCTAGGGGTAAGATGCTCGTCTCACAATCGAAAGGTTGTGGGTTCGAGTCTCACCTGTCGCTACTCTCCGCCCGCGACCAATCGGCGTGAGAGATTGGCGACGCTACGTGACTCAACGGTTGACGTCGTAAAACCAATAACCAACCAACCAACATCCTTCCAAAAGAAGTATTGACATCTTGCCTATTGGTGCGTGTTGGTGGAAGTCTTCATGCCTCGTTTCGAAGTATCCCGTCTATAGATATCATACTTGTGCCCATCGTAACAGGATCCGGCATCGTGATAACGAACATCGCGTATCGCAATTTCAGGCGAATGGATTACCTATGATGTGCAATGTTATGTTATACAATGCCAGTTTATAGAATAGCTGTTTGTATGGTTATCGTTGCTATCGTTGTCCCCAAATTAGATAGCTTTCAAAACACGCAAAACGGGAAGTCATGTGTACGCAATTATCTCAAAACTGAGGAGGTCGTGATGGACAAAACCTAACACTTCAGATTGTAGGTTTGGTCACGGTGGGAACTATTTCAGCCTGGAGATTTCGTCAACCTGGCACTTGGGTGACCAAATATCCAGCTTCCATATCTCCTCAATTGGCTGCAATTGTGCGACGGACAAAACACGATCAGTCTGCAACAGGGTTCGATTTATACTTCGCAATCCTAGATGTGAAGAATGGGCGCTACATGGCCAATGAAGTTGATGCGCCCTAAAGCCCAAATAACTAACAAACTAAACTTAGATGTGAAGAGGAAAATGATTTGCTCGTATAATCGGATACTTGTTTTCAAAACTGTGACATCATAATCTCTGTGCACTTTCCAGGGAATCTTGAGAACTCTTATCACAGAGCAGCTGATTGTCAAACAGCTCTATTTAACCTTTAAATGAGGAAGGTGAGAGGATAGTGCTCTGAATAAGAAAAATGCTTAAACAGGCTATCATTCTAGCCCTGGTCTTCAGCGCTGCTGAGTGTCCAACACCCATTAATGAGCAAAGATTGTTTTTGTGTTTATGTGGGCACCTTGAACAGGTTCAATTTTAGGTAGGGTAGGGTAGGGTAGGATAGTTTGGGGGAGGTGCAGGTTAGGTCAAGACGTCTACATGAAGTAAATTCATTAAATCAGGGATGATGTACAATCACTCCACTGATATTTGAGGGACGCGTGGCATGAACGAAGTGGAATAGACGAGTGGTGTAGTTGCTAAGGTGCATCAATAATCCTAATGAAACTATGGGTTTTAATCCAACAGCCCACTCCGAGTAGGATGTCTTATTCTTCCTTTGCGTATACAAGTGTTCCTAACAAGATAATTGCAGCGCCCATACCATCGTCAGTCAAACAGTGAAATGCAAACAAAAGTCAGTCAGAATGACATGCCACGAGGTTCGGTACAAGTGTGATACCATACTGTCCTACGATTATCATTTAAGTGGTATTGGTATATTTGTATTATGCATTATCCTTTGATATTTGTTTGTCATTTGTCTGCTGTATTAGTATTTACATGACCTATCATTAGCGGATCACTGTACGGCTGAATCCCCTCTCCGTTCAAGTTAGGTCGTGTGTTCCAGTGTTGGTACCAGCTAGATTATCCATCAATATAGCGAGACATCAAATCATATGAACTTTTGTTCGTGTTCAATCAATCCTTGTATTGGTACCAAGAGACACTCAGTATCAAATGTCAAAAACGCTTTAAAAAAGAGAAAAAAAGGGAGTGGGACAGGAGGCTACTAAAACATTAAAAACACATGCATACAATACTCAAACATTCCCACGTACAGCTCTTTTCAGCGCCTCCTTCAGCTTAAACTTAAAAGCCAGTCGCATATTCTCGGCCCTAACTTCCTCGGGGAGACTGTTCCAAAGAACTGCAGCACGGTACATGAAAGAGCGTTGCGCAAAAGAAGTTTTCAGGCGTGGGCGCTCTACTGAAAACGGTGTTGATCGCGTAGATCGAGAGCTGACATCACTTCTCAATGTCACAAGATCACGCAGGGTTTCAGGTGCTCCCGGGGGCAGAGCCGGCGGTGATTTCTTACGAGTGATCCATTTAAACGTGCGCTCTTTGATTCCAAAATTAGATAGTGTAAATCAGCTAATCAGTGACCGCGATATTGATGTCTTCTGCTTTTCGGAAACGCATTTGTCTTCAAACCATCCAGATGAAGCCATCTGCATACCCGGTTTTTACATCAAGAGAGCCGATAGACACTGCGATGAGGAGCGGACGTCCACAGAGAGTTGGGGTGGCGTCGCCATCGCCGTCCGAGAGTGCTACGGAGTCCAGCTACTGACACCCCCTCCCGGACCACTTCGCTCCGGCCTCGAGTCCCTTTGGATCCGGGTGAAGCTCCGGCGTGATAGCTCTGTCATCGTAGGCTGCCTCTACCGCCCGCCCAATGGAACCGTAGGTGCTGATCTGGATGACTTGGAGCACCAAATTGACTTCGCAATTAGCCATGGCTTGCCTTTATTCGCGATGGGGGATGTGAATTTCGATTTGTTAGACGCTTCAAAACCGGGGGTTGAACGTTTCAACAACATTTTGAACGACTTGTGTCTGCATCAACTCGTGAAGAAGCCCACGCGCGTACAGACTGTAAACCTCTGGGATGGCACACGGCGCACTTCAAAAACGCTTCTCGACATCGCGATCTCCAACGCCACCGACACAATTTTGGCTTGTGACGTCATGGAGGTGCACATCAGTGACCACCGGGCAGTCACAGTCACAGCTAAAATAAACCGTCCGTCGTTTCAACGCCAAAAGATCACTTTTCAGCGCACCCGTCACCTCCTCCCTGGTTAGCTGCCCCTAGCTTTTCTCATGGTGGACTGGTCTGGCCTGTATGAGGCCAACACAGTTGACGGCAAGTGGGACGCATGGTTGAACATCTGGAAATGCGTCATGGATGCTCACTGCCCTACCGTCACGAAGTTCGCGAATCGCCGCTCAGTGCCACCCTGGATCGCTGAGAATGCTGACCTCCGCGCCCTGACCCTTCGACGTGACTGGGCTCACAGCCAAGCGGACCGATCCGGGAGTGACGAGGATTGGCAACTCTACCATGAGCTAAATCAACGGACCTCCACTGAGCTCGTGGTCGCCAAAAGCCGTTTCTTCGATCGGACTTTGGAAGAAAATGGCAACGTCTGGCCGCACGTTAGACGTCATCTCTTTCAGAAGAAGACAACTCCACCATCAACTGAACCATCACGTTCCAACCAGGAGAAGGAGTTGTTCGCTGACGACCAAAACCGGCATTTTCTTCAACTGGCAAGCGCGTGGCTGCTGCTTTGCATTCTTTAGGGGATTTAGGCCCAAATACAGCGCATCAACCTCGCCCTCCGCGCGTTGTTAGCTCAGCATTCAAGCTGAAGCCCGCCACTCTTCCCGAACTCTCTCATGCCCTGCGTGATTTAAATTGGTGATTTAAATTGGATTTAAGGTGGTGTTGGAATCCACATAGGCATCTTCTGTTGCCGTCAAACTTCACAGTATCCAATGCCTCTCTGAATGTTGGGCGCTGTATGACCGACGCAGTCGATGCGACCCGAAACTCCAATAACCAACCAACCAACGCTCTGAATGTGTTTTGAAAAGTTGTCCACCGCTGCAACAGTTTCTTTACGTATATATTCGTTTTTCAGAGGCGGAACTACGGTTCCAACGAATTCGCGACCTTGGAAGCTTTGGCAACATCTCGTGCCAGCGATGTCACTGACAGGCAGCCACCGCCACATCTTCGGATCATCAGATGACGATTTGGCCTCAGCTGACGGCGCCGACATCAACCAGCCAGGCGATGACGACTCGGCTTCTTCGTCAGCGACTGCCACCGATCCTGCTCCGGTCCCCACCTGCCCGCCAGCCTCTGTCGGCAACTCTCCTGTCTCACCATCAACCGCTGCCGCCACCAGCCTGCCTCGTTAACCCATCTGGTAGCCGTTGTTGTCAGCCATGGAACTCTGGCCCCTACCTGCCCGCCAGCCTCTGTCGCCAACCCTCATGCCGTACCATCAACCGCTGCCCCCATCCAACCTGTCCCACGATCAACCAATGACGTAAAGCGACTTGTCCCTCCATCAATGAATCATCCTTTGACCGTTTCCGTTGATCATGCGCCATCTGCACTCCTACCAGTCCGTGCTTACAGCAGTTTTTCCTCCTCCTCAACCCGTCCACCACCCGCTGCTATAACCTACCCCGCTACGTCTTCAACCCACCCACCAACCGTCACGACAATCTACTCTGCCCGTCCGTTTGCCAAGCGCCCAAGAACCATATCATCTGTCCGTGCTTCATAAGGGAGTCCATCACCAACTGCCCACCACCTTTGGCTGTCTTGGTGAACTCCACGCTACATCCAAAGACAACTCCATCAACTGCACCCATCATGGACATCAATCACTTCTCTTCACTGCGAAGACTACACCGAGTGACTGCGCGCGTGTTCCAGTTTGTGAACAAGCTGAAGCGCAGGCAAGCCGACACTCACCTACAAGCTGAGCAGTACTGGCTGAAGGTGATGCAAGTGGAGTCCTTCAACGCTGAACTCAAGTATCTGCACGACCTCAAGGAAGAACCAAGATCGACCAAGCCAGGAACACCCACGCCAAGGCTGGTGAGCGACCTAAACCTCTTCGTTGACGAACATGGACTACTGCGGTGTCAGGGCAGACTGTCCAAGCTGAACATGTACTCATATGCAGTGCATAATCCCATTCTTCTCGGCAAAAATCATAGGCTGACAACACTACAAATCGAAGACCAGCACTTGCAGTGCAAACATCTTGGAGTCGGTACAACCCTCACCGAACTTCGGGAGAGGGGATTCTGGCTGCCGTGTGGACGCCAATGTGTGAAGCGAGTGCTCGCTGACTGCATCACGTGCAAGAAACTCAATGCGTTCGCATACGCTTAACCAAAGATGACCAACCTACCAAAGGAAAGAATGCAATTCATCAAACCGTTCACCGACACAGCCATCGACTACACGGGCCACATCTTGTGGAAGAGCCAGATGGCAGCCTGAAGAAGATGTACATCGTGCTGTATACCTGTCTTGCTCTGCGCTGCATCCATCTAGATCTGGTACCAGGCCTCAGCCTGCATGCATTCCTCCAGTCGTTCAGACGCTTCTGTGGCACGTACTGTGTTCCAGAGTCACTTTACACAGACAATGCGAAGCATTTCATAGCAAGCCAAAAGGTGCTGGGTAACATCTTCTCCAGTAACGAATTTCAAGACCATCTGACTCAACACAACATCAAGCACAGCACGATACCCGTCTACGCCAGCTGGGTAGGAGGGGTCTATGAGAGACAGATCAAGACTGTTAAACAGTGCCTTTACAAAGTGGTAGGGCGAGCAAAACTGAACTACTACGAGCTGCTTACCCAACTGAGTGAAATCCAGAACATCGTCAACAGTCGACCGATCACGTATGTGCACAACGACCTTGATGAAGTCGAGCCTCTGACTCCAAACAAGATTCTCAAGCTTCATACCAACCCAAGACTCCAGCTAGTGGATAGTTCTGACGAACACGATCCTCTGTGGATGTCGACCGCTGAGGAAGTTCATCAGCAGCTGAATCACACACTGCAAGAACAACAGAAACTACTCGAACACTATAAGAACATGTGGTATGGTCACTACTTGTACATGTAGTGAACATGTGGTATGGCTCGGCCTCCGTGAGACAGCTCGTGAGGTTTTTCAGACTGCCTGGGAGGACAAGATCGCAGTCGGAGATATCGTGCTTATCAGCACAAAGAACAAGCCAAGAGTCTTCTGGCATCTGGGAAGAGTTCTGAAGCTGCTTCACGGAGATGATGGTCGTGTACGGCAAGTCCTACTGAAGACAAGCACCGGCCAAACGACTCGCTACTGTGTAGCACATCTCTACCCTCTCGAAATTCAGTGCACCCACACAGGACAGAGTCCACCCACAGACACTTCTCACCAGACAGATGATCCCGTACAGAGCGTTCAACGGAGAGACGAGTCAGCTGTCAGGCGACCTAGACGGGAAGCAGCCATGCGACAGGACAAGTTGGTGAAGGGTCTAGCTTTAGCCGGCAGCATATAGAAGGTCATCGACTACACACATGGCACAATGCATAGACACTTCCACTTCTATGCTAAACTCGAGTTTAGCATCTGTTTGCGGGAGGGTGCGAGAATTCTGCGAGCACAATATTAATCATAACATTTCAAATACAGGCATTAAATACATACATACATTAAAATGCCACTAATTATCATCGCAACCACAACATTATTGTTCCACCATTCTTCATTCCATACCAACCTTTCCGAACTCGCATTTCCATCCCGTCCTTCGCTCGTATCACGGGCAGGAGGGCCGGGCTGCTTGGCCTCGGGCGGTCACGTGACCTTGGCCTCGGGCGGTCACGTGACCTTGACACATACGGGTCGGTGCTTGACACGGAGTTAGTCAGAGTCGGCTGCGAGACGCGAGTGGAAGTGCCACGTGCTACGTGCGCGCGCGGGACGAATACTCGATCTAACGCATAACTACAACTACAACTACTACCAGCAATCTACAACTTACCGGTGCTATGGGCGCACAATAGCTCTGGCATAAAGAGTGGACTAATATTCACAGAGCGCTGTGGAACTGCCTGAACTCGTCGAAAGGTAAGCCCGGCCTCCGTGATTGCCCATTGCCATTGTGTTTCCCCGTGTTCATTACCTGCTATTCCCTATTGCATAATACCTCACTCGCCTATTAATTTCCTGGACTAATCCGACACGAAAACAAATAATTTCTTACGGACACAATTCAATTTCAACGCCATCGATATCATACATATTTGTGTAGGGTTCACGAAATAATTCTTACATATTGGCATAATATAGTTTATGTATTAACTTGGAGCAGGATATGCTGCTTGGAAAAGGAACCAGATCAACAATGAATGGTAGGTAGTATGGGTAGTACCTTACCTAGTAGGTGGTATTTAGGTAGGTACCTACCTACCTACCTACTATTCCTAGTTTGGTAGCTACCTGGGCAGTCCAGATAGGTATGTTCCTATCTACCTACAAAGGGTATTGGTACCATTGCAGATCAAGGTAGGTAACTTGTTTTTTAATCTTTGTAAACCAATGCTTTTTTGTATATATATTTCGATCTAGGAAAATTGGATTCTTTAAATATTTTTTTTTTAGTACAGGGCAGTGCATAACTTACTTTCCAGGTTGGGAGTCTGAGTGCATACCAACTTCTTCCAGAGTACATTTTCATGGGCATAATTTTGTATGCATGGAATCTGTTTACCAGTAACCGACCAGCAAAACCTATGTAATCAGTACCTACATAATATGCATATATAATATGCATTCCCATTTTTCATCGAATCAAATGTCAAAACATAGGAAGAAACAAGTGAACAATGGATGGCACTGCCCGGCAGTGACTCGTAATAATCAGCAATGATTCGTCTCTCATAACTCACAGGAGCAATGTGCTTTCCTTTTACTCTTGGTCTCAGTACAAGGCTAGCCATATGAAAAAAAGACAAAGAAAAACTTCACATTTCACCCTCAGCTCAGAGCACATACCTACCTACAAAGCCAATTTCCTATGTAATACGAACGCAACTCTGCTACCGCACATGCCAGTTGGATGTGATCAAAGCAAAGGATCAGTCAAGGTCTTGTGTTTGCAGTATGACACTGTTAACCATGTGTTCAAAGTTGCTAATGGTTATGACATCATATAAAAACTACCTTGCACCGATTGGTTGACAAACAGACTTCGGAACAGAAAACGCTAACGCAGCCAATTCTGATCTGTGGCCTCCGGGACTCCAGAGGATGTCTCTTAACACTTGCACGTCCGGCGGTCCGCGCCAACTTCGCATGTCCGGGAGGGGGGGGCAGATGTCTGCCCCCCACTAAGATCTCGAGAACTATGCTAGGTAGCGACAAACGGAAAACGGCTTTGGATAGCTGGTGACAAGCTCTATCGAAAGTATTTCGGTCATTTTCTCGTTCAGGTCAATATTTAGGTCACTGGGTCATCATGTCAAATTCGACCAGATCGGGTGGAACCCTCAGATATTGGCACATATCTCAGGACCTGTAACAGATAGAAACAAACTGCAAATGCTATTCGACAGCCCTTGAAATGTGCTATCGACATACGCTGTGTAATGTAAGGTCAGGTCATCAGATGGGTCACCGAAACAATGACCTCAGGTCAAGGTCATGGGGTAGAGTAGGGAGGTCATGTAATATATAAATCGACACGTCTTGGCGATACAAGCACAATGACGGTAATTTCAGCCTTCTAGCTAAATGCATTGCGATATAGTGCGCAGAAATGTGCTAGTGATTTCAGGTTACCTCAGCTGACCTTGGTGGGGCCACTGAGCAAAAATGTCAGCGATAGCATTGCGAATAGCTTCCAACTACACTCCATAACGGTTGGAGGTCATTCCGAGAGCAAATATGTAACCAGGAAACATTTGTATATTTTTCCATAGGCCAATAATGGGTAAGCCATGGCCACGACCTGACCTCAGGTCAACGCTACAAAAAACCGTGATATACATATTATAGACCCTGATAAGATCATGACGTGATATAAGTTTGAAATCAATCGCCCAATTATTGTGGGAGTGATGCCACCTAGAACTCGGAGGGACGTTAGGTCACTTCGCCTGACCTGGTGTCCTGACTTGAGATGACCCAGGGTCAAAAATTTATGAGGATCTGCGGAAAAGACCAATGAGCAGCCATGCGAGGTTTGGCTTTGCTAACCCGATTAGTATGGCGGCAAAGTAGGAAAAACCGCAGGGGGGGGCAGATATCTGCCCCCCGGAAGTGCGCGGGTTAAAGCTGTTACTTTCACACTATATGGGTGGCAGGAACACAGGTTTTCCAACATGCAGCTCAAGCCAGAGAACAGTGTACTAAGGGTGCATGTGCATCGTCCTGCAAATTGCTGTTGCCACATTGTTGTAGGCAATTCTGGTGATTAAGATTGATGGAGTATGTGAACCTGGGGTCTGCTGCTGACTGCCACAAAAAGTGGTTAGTTTAAGTGGTGACCATAAGTGGAATAACCAGCATTCTTAGGGCGCCATTCTGTGTTTGTTTTTATTGATATTTTTGTTCCCACATTTTTGTCAGGGTACATGTGTGAAGTCCATCCTATCCAGTATGAACCCGGAGTGAAAAAATGCTTTCAGGGATGAAATCTCTTATGAAGTGCCTTAATTCCCACCCAGGTACAGGGTATTTTAACATAAAAATGATGTGCGGACTCATTTTCTCCGCAAATTATTACTTTCCAGTTGGCAAACAAATACACTATCATAATCTTCACTCTGCAAAAGTTATTGAAAGTAAAATAAAGTGAAACATTTTGACCCACATTGACCAGGAATGCTGTGCTTTGAAAAAAAAACAAGATATATTAGATTTTAAACTTTTCGATCATGGATTATTTTCAAGAGGAACCCTTGAAAATGACTCTATTGGGACTCTTGAAAATGACCCATGATTGAAAAGTTTGAGATCGAATACCCATATCCAGGGTGGGAATTAAGGCACTTCTTAAGAGATTCTATCTCCAAAAACATTTTTGCACTTCGGGTTCATACTGGATTGGATGGGCTTCACATGTACTCCGACACAAATGTAGGAACAAAGATATAAAAACAAACAAACACAGAACGACACCCAAAAATGCTGGTTATTCCACTTATGGTCACCACTCAAACTAATCACTTTTTGTAGCAGTCAGCAGCCAGACCACAGCTTCACACACTCCATCAATCTCAACCACCGGAATTGCCGACAACAACGCGCCAACAGCAACTTGTAAGATGATGCGCATGCTCACTGAGAACACGGTTCTCCAGCTCTGGAGCCACGTCTCGGAATACCTGTGTTCCTGCCACACTATAGTGGAAATTTGACAGTTTTAAGAGACGTCCCCGGAGTCCTGGAGGCCACCGATAAGAATTGGCTGGTTCATTAGCATAAACATTAGCAACATTAGACATCATACACATTAGCAACTTTGAACACATGGTTAACAGTGTCCACACAGATTAACAGTAAACACAAGACCTTGACTGATCCTTTGCTTTGATCACATCCAACTGTGGCATGTGCAGTAGCAGAGTTGCGTTCGTATTATGTGGGAAATTGGCTGAGTAGGTAGGTATGCGCTCTGAGCTGAGGGCGAGGTGTGAAGTATTTTTGCTTGTTTTTCATATGGCTAGCCTTGTACTGAAGCCAACAGTGAAAGGAAAATGCATTTCTCCTGTGAGTCATAAGAAACAAAAGTGCTGATTATTAAGGGTCACCGCCGGACGGTGCCATCCATTGTTCACTTCTTTCTTCGTATGTTTTGGCATTTCATTTGACCAAAAATGATAATGATATTACTTATGCATATTATGTAGGTAGTGATTTAGGTTTTTCCGGTCGGTTACTGGTAAACAGATTCCATGCATACAAAAATAATGTTCATGAAAATGTACCCCGGAAGAAATCGGTATGCACTCCGACTCCCAAACAGGAAAGTAAGTTTC
Source organism: Ashinkailepas kermadecensis (assembly GCA_034440615.1). Classification (NCBI taxonomy): domain Eukaryota; kingdom Metazoa; phylum Arthropoda; class Thecostraca; family Neolepadidae; genus Ashinkailepas; species Ashinkailepas kermadecensis. The sequence goes on along the minus strand of JAOTOM010005125.1, from coordinate 990,266 downwards.
CCACTCTGCCCATATCTCATTTTAATTAAAAGCACAGCATCCCTTGTCAATGTGGGCCAAAACGTTTCAACTTATTTTACTTTCAATCATGGCAGGCAAGGAAATCGTCCATTTCTTCTCACAATATGAATATCTGCAAATATAGCACATCGCGTATAATTATCCGTACCTGGTGTCACAGACGTGATAAAGAAGAAATTCAACACTTCATGCACTCGATTTAGTGCTCTTTGTCATCGAAAACCTGATGTTTCTGCCTTAATTTGACATTTATTACCGAGAATGAATACTCTCAACCAATGCGATATATACCCTCGCAACACTACGCATCCGCAGCCAAGGCCGGAAGTTCCTTGTGATGCCCTAATATTTTACGTCATGCATTTTATGACGTCATGGCCAAATAAGTTGTTTCCGACGATTCCAAGGCTATATAACACCGACGATTCTGGTTTTCCGGTTAGGTTAGATTAGGTTAGATTATATTACGATATAATATATTTTATATATTATGCTGCGTTATCTTAGTCTAGATTAAGTTAGGTTAAGTTATTACTTTTTATATTGTTGATCTATTCATATGTCATTTTTGGACTCTTGACCATAAGCAGAACCTGGTAGTGTTCTCCAGTATACGCATATTTTGAATGGGGTCTGAAAGCCACGATTTGTCCACCAGGGCGGCGCTGTACGCAATGGTCACCCGACGAGGAGGCGTCGGCCATCTTTGCTGTGCATTTTGTGTGGGGTTGCCGGGAGTCGGTGTTGGCATGTGGCTTTTATTAGGGTTGCAAGTCATTTAGGCCAAGGATTTCGGAAATATTGTGTTGAAGAAAGGTTGTTCATGGGTTACAGTGTGCCAGGAACTCGCCAATTATCGGACTCTGGCCACTAGCTTGGGTAGAACATACGCGTCTGAGCTGGCAAGTGCTTTGCTATTGACTGCACGTTACGGTGGTAGCTACTAGGCGCAATTATGGACTTGAATAGTGACAGGGATTTTTATGGGAGTTTCACAACACCTCAACTTTCAAGCTTATTAAGGGAAAGGCATGCATCCACAAAGGGCAGGAAGGAAGAGCTGGTCCAGAGGTAAGAGATCTCTACCCACCTACTGTTAAAAATGCATGTGCTGGCTTTTGGTGAGATTTGTTGGGTGAGTGTGGGGTGTGGGTGTTGTGTATGCATGGGTGCATGTGATATGTGCATCTGTGTGGGTGATTTTCCTTATTCTCTTTTTACTAACGACTCTAATCTGAATCAACAGGACTGAGATAAGGAAAGGGTAATGTTTTGTTATAATCAGGACCAATTTTTTGGCGTAATTTTTACCCGACAATAGGTACTTAAGGTAAGGTAATGTAAGCAGCATGTGGGACCCACAAGAGATGTGGGCCCCTGGGAGTCAGTGCCCCAAGCAGCGCAGGCTCCCTGAGAGGTGGGTGTGGGCCCCTAATGGGGCCCATATGAACAACTACCTTGGTAAGGTACCTAGCTCTAGGTGACCAGATACCCACTGCCCAACCTAACCTGCAATGCAATTTTGGTGAAATTAATTTGACTGAACATAACTTATGGGTGGAACTCAAATTATTAGTTTCAAATTAAGTAGGCTAACAATCCAATCTTAGCATGTTAGGTATTAGCCATGACAAATTCCTGGCTATGGATTGGGGGGGGGGTGCAGATTGGAGTCAATTTCTCACCCTTGGTGTGGATTGGTGCATATTTTCACTGTGGGCTGATGTGCCCCAGTGAACCTTGTGCCATACTTTACAGTCTGGACAATAGATAGGTACTTACCTTGGTACCTAATGTGCCTAGGTACCTTACCAGTGCTTTCCTAAATGGTTCCCACTACGTTTTTTCCAGAAAGCCAGTCAAACAATAGTTGTTTTTCAAATCAATTTTCTGCCTTCTTACCTTGCAGTCTGCTGGAAACCTGATAGATGGATCACGTTTATGGCAGCTGGGAACCGCACATACACCCATACTTCTGGCTTGCTTCTCCTAATTTCTAGCCCACTAATGGTAAATATTCCAGAAAACTAGATGTGTCTGAAGTACATTCAACATAATTAAATACGCGCAAACAACATACGCTGCTTACAAAATGTACAATAGGCTTTTTAAATATAAAGATTCTGCCCTCCCTAACCCACAAAACATAGCGCTTTAGGTTCGCCAAAGAAGGCTGGGTGACCATTGACTCTCAGCGCCATCTACATCTTTATCAACTTTCAGACCCCATTGTTTGTGGGCACGGCGCCGTGCGGCGATTGCCCTTTCACAGTCCGGGGTCCACCATGGCGTAGATGTCTTTTTCCTAGGTTTGTTACTTTTTTGGAACGAGTCTCGTGCTGCTGAGCTGATGGCCCTTAGGATTGTCTCGATCTTACTGGTCTCTTGAAGTTGTTAGGTTGAGGTCGACCTGTTCCTCGAATTTAGCCCAGTCCGCTCTTTTCAAGTTCCAAGATTGTCTAAATAGCTTAGTGTGGTGGATAGCGTCCGTGCTGAGCCTAATTGTGATTGGGTAGTGGTCGCTCAGCCCGGGAATGTCTGAAACTGACCAGTAAAAAAGTGAGCTAGGTCGTTGGAAGCAGCACGGTAAGTCAATGCAACTGTCGGGTCCTCCTAAGGTCGGGTTATAGCGGGTGGCGGCCCCGGTGTTAATAAGTACTAGGTTGTGGTCCGAAATAAACTGGTGAATTTCGCGTCCTCTAGCGTCAATCTGGTCGCTTCCCCAGGAGGGGTGCATTAAAATCTCCCATAATGAGAACTGGTGGAGGGGCCTGAAGCAGCAAGTCGCTCAGCTCCTGTGGTGTGAGCGTTTCAGCTGACGGCAAGATGTATAGTGAGATGACTGTGGCTTGGCAATGGACAATTTTTAGGCTGACTGCTACGCAATTCAGGGGAGCATTTATTGTTACTCGACGGTAAGGTATGCTGTTCGAAATGAGTATGGCTGCGCCACATTTCCTGTGTGGGCCGTTTACCTTGTGGACGTGCAAAGTGTAATCTGGGATTTTGTTCAAAGTGGAGTCAGAATCTCGAAAGTGAGTTTATTGGAGCGTAGCTAGTAATGGTTTTTGTTGCAAGAATTCAGATTTGAATTATATGAACTTGCCTCGAAGGCCTCCGGTGTTCCACTGCAGAAAAAGTCCCATTGCCGAACGCGCTTAGTGACTGTTGGTGTTCCTATACTGGGGTGGTGTCGGTGTCGGGTTGGGGAGAAAGGTTGAACCGATGAACGGAGAGAGGATTGGGAGGTGATCCAGGCAGGGCTGGTAGTCTGGCCCAGGTCGCACGGGTTCTGGGAGGTGATTGGGTAGAGTGGCTGCGTGATTTGCGCTTGGGAGGCGCGGTGGGTTCGGGTGGGATTCGTTGGTCTGGAGTTGTGGGTTCGACGGGCTTTGAAGGAGTGGTAGGTTCAGTCTGAGTGCTGGCCTAAGACGAGGTTTTGGAATGAGTTTGGGTGAATGTGCAGGAGGTGGAGGGAGGTTCGGTTTGGGAGAAGGTAGTGGCCGGGTGGATGTTGTGGTGGCCCTGGTTCTAGGCATTGGTTTGGGCCGCCGGATGGGTGTGGTAGGGGCCGAGACCCTGGAGGAGGGAGTGGAGGGAAGGCTTTAGGGTGGCGAGATGGGCCCTGGCCGGTTGGAGGCGGTCGCGCGAAGGGGTATGGCCAGGTTCCGTGGGGGATGGATGGGCACCGATGGAGGATAGGGTGGGGACTGTGTCTGGGTCTGATGTGTGGTGGAGGAGGGATGATGCGGGATGGATAGTGGGATGGTGGTGGGCATTGACCAGGTTGGTTTAGGAAGTCATGTGTGGCCATAGCTTAATACCTATTGTTTTTCAGGAATATCAATTACAATGAGGTGTCTATATGGCTTCTTGCTGACTGTTCTCTCATGTTCTCATAGGCTGGCAGATTGGCTCACACTTTGATTTTGTTGGTTCAGTTTGAGATTGGGTTGCCCCATAATTGGGCATGTAGGTAGGTACCTTGGTACATATCAAGCTGATGGTGTGATGGGTAGTTTGCTAAATATAATTATAGTTTGTATATCCACAATCTCAATGATAACCATGATTTGCATGCAAGTTTGACAATGACTGGAAATTGAGAATGTAATTTTAATCATGTTCAAGCTCCATATGCATGTGGTTTTGCCATTGGTGGTGTGTACAAACATCAGTATAACCATGCAATTGTTGTTTAGTTGCTTAGCAGATTTTCTTTCAGACAATCTGGTTTAAAATGCGTCAGTATCGCTAATCTCAACATTTTGTGATGTAAGCTGTACTTTCACAGTGGAGGGAATTCCAGCTATTTTGTTTGTTTTTGCAAGCAATTTTACATTTTTCACCAAAAGGTGCAGGGTAAGTCCACTATCTAATCAAAATATGTTTCTTTGGAGCACAAAATGCGCTGGTTAACATCAATGTTTCTACTTAGCATGGTGTTTGTCCTTTTCCCTTTAGCTTTCTTATCAGCATAAAATAGCATAGGTTATTGGGGGAGCCCAAATCAACATTGGTAGGGCCATGGCCCCCACAAAAGGATACAAATAGACGCCCCTGGTGACGAGACAAGTTTTTACACACATTTTCCTCCACACAGCAAACGAATAGGTTAGTTTTGGTACTTGGTTTTTGGTGGCGTCACCAAGATAGTGTCCATATTGTCTATGGGCAGGCCCCTACGATCTTAACAATAACATTGTCTAGGACCGTGTCTGATACCCAAGCAATGTGGCTGCAGAAACCTATATGGCGATCGGATACTACAAGTTCCTATGCGGAAATAATAAGTTGAATATTAGCGAAAAATCGAGAAATATGTTAAATATATCTTGTTGCATGTCAGTCGAAAGGGCTAGTAATCCGAAACACAAGGACAACTTTGTATTTCGTCTACCACATACATTGAGGGAAACTTCCACCAATGCAATACCACCATCCGGGCTGTCATGCCAGGGGCGGATCCAGGGACAACAAATGGGCAACAAGGGACCGGTCTCCCGAGGTGGTGTCATTCACGTAATCATCGGAAAGCTGATTTCATTGTATTATTCCATGATGCACTTGGCACATCCTGCAACGTTTCAAACCCAAGAAACCAATTTGTATATTAGCACGCGCCCTGAACGGCCTCTGAAAATTACGCGCACTGGAGGGGGGCGTATTCCGCCACACCCCTACGATCTCGGCTCCTATTAAAGCTGGAGTAACGAAATTATCAGAGTGGATGGGTACGGTAATGAACTCTAGTGCGTGCAAATTTCATGACCTTAGGTCAATATCTTCAAGGTCAAACTTGGTCACATGTCACAATTTGCTTGTTTTGCGTGGCTTGGCTTGTCATTGTTATGGATCGCTGTGATTGTGTTTAAATACTCCAAAATGGGAATCAATGATGCTTTGGACATGACTAATGATGCAATATGCTAGACCCGGCATTTGACCTCAGGTCACCATTATAGCAGCACTTTATCAGGTCAGTTACCTGTTCCAGTTACCGGAACCGGGCCGCCCGCCCGACTACTCCGTCGGGCGGCGGATTTATTCGGAGGACAAAACCAGCACTGGGGGGGCGGGGGGAAGTGCCCTCCTGAATACATCATGCACAGCATACACAGCTAAGTCCATGGGTTTGGCCAGGTGCTCGCTGCTTGGTGTTTTGTTTTCTACTGAATATGTGCCACATTGAACAACAGGCATTGAACATGAACTCACCATCGTTCACCCACAAATGAGGTGAATCCCACGACTTTACGACGGACTACGCTTGCGCTAGTTCCACTTTCAGTACTCACATCTACTGACGAAGGTCGGAAAATGCCACCCAAGGTTAAAGGTTAATATGCGTGCACTAGGTATAGGACCCCGGTGCTCGTGGTACCGACTTGTTACAATTATGTTCCTTGTTTATAATGTTTCCACCTTACATCACACCAACACCACGTTCCAGGATATCCATGCTCCCCCACATCCTGACAACTGAACTTTGAGACACTGCAACGGAGAGTATGAATGTATAAGCCAGCATGACGTCACAAGATGCTCGGGCAACGGAACATCCTCCCACACACCACACAACTGTGCGTCCTTCCGCCAAAATGAAGCCTGCGGTCAGCTGCGGTCAGCGCTTCCACTGCGGTCAGCTGGAAATGGGAAAACAACAAATTTCCGTACTGATCACACCTCTATGGCATCTCTCCGGAATGAATCCGGTAATGCCTAGTCATATGGGAATGGTAGACAAACGATATATCACACTGCTCGCATTTATATGGCCTCTCGCCGGAGTGGACACGGTAATGAACATTAAGAGTGCCCTGTAGACCGAACGACTTGCCACAAACGTCACAGCTGAATGGCTTCTCTCCAGAGTGAACTACAGCGTGACGTTTCAGGGTGTACTGATGAACGAACGATTTACCACACTCCTTATAATCGTATGGCCTCTCGCCGGAGTGGAGTCTGTAGTGACGATTACGAGTGCCTTGTCGACTGAACAGCTTGCCACAAGCGTCACAGCTGAACGGTTTCTCTCCAGAATGGGCTACAACGTGACGTTGCAAGGTGCACTGACGAACAAACGATTTACCACACTCCTTACACTTGTGTGACCTCTCGTCGGAATGAAAACTGTAGTGGGTATTAAGATTGCTCTGTTGTTCGAACGCCTTGCCACATATACCACATATGTGTGACTTCTCGCTGCTGTGAATTTGAACGTGAGTAATGAGCCCGCTAGGATAGCGAAACTCTTTGCCACACAAATCACGGCATCACTTCTCTGATGTATTCCTGTCTGCCATTCTGTTAGCTGGCTGTGTCACAGGAGCTGCCGAGTACTGCTGTAGGACAGCTATCATCCTAACGCTCACACCGGTGTGTGTTGTCGCAGGTGAACTGGCCGCGCTGACGGTGCTGTGACGTCACCGACAGCCACAGGAGAGTGTGGTAGTAACTGAAATCAGAAAGGCAGGTGGTGATCAATTGCATCGTAAGCTGAACGAGCACATGCGTCCTGTAGCACGGAAACATGTTATGGAACAAAACGGCACCACATTACGCCAACAAGTGATGCGGGCACGCTGCCTTCACCACGGTATATCGGTTAATTGACTAGCTGCATTAATTCCGCGACACAGCCCAGCTTGAATGGGACACCGCTCTCCAGCATATCCGTGAACTTCGGACTGAAATGAAGAAGGCACGCTTTTGAAGACCAACCCAATGCTAAACGAGGCGGCGCGAAGCAACCGAGACAGAGTCGGAATTCAACACAGGCAGCCCTTAGGAACCGTGACTACTCGAGCAGGGGAGAGATACCCAAGGGTGAAATTCTTGTTTTCACACCAGGAACCGATACTGAAAGGGATGAGAAAACATTGGGCAGTCGAGTCACCCGTCAAAGATGCCTCATGAGTATTGTGTCGCATGCTTACAGCGCAAAATATCAGTAGGTTTTAATATGAACATAATAACTAGAACAGGGTATGTTTCGAGTTGTAATTGCTTCGTTCCAGTTTTAGGTCTGGACTGGATTACAATTCTGGAACTATGGACTTGGAGAGCGCAACTTTGGGGCCAACGAAATTGGAGAGTATGATTCTCTTTGTCTCTGGAATGGGAAACACAGTGTTGTATTTCGCAACATTCGGTGCATGATCCTGGATTGAAACTTGCGCTTAATGCCGCCGAGCCGGCAGGCAAATCCACATTCGCCGGGCCGAGGGTGAGGGGGTTATCAAAACCTCCCGGTCTCCCCCACTAACTTTTGATCTATATAAGCTGGTTGTTGTTATTTGGGCTTAAGGGCGCGCCGACTACCAGGTCATTTAGCGCCCAAATATAAGCTGGGATAAAAAGCAACACACCGTTAGAAGGTTGGTCATGGAGAGACAGACACATACTTTACATTTCAATTATTCAATGATAGGGTCACCAGCGACGAAAAAGGTCAAGACAGGCGCGGCAGGGCCAGAGTGAAACTTGAAAATCAGCTTGCAAACTATGCATGTTGGAGACTGGAAAAACGTCATCGGCAAGCAAATATACCGTAGAGCTCATATCACACCTTAATTGTTCATAATATGTTAACCCAGTGACATGACCTTTATCTTCTAGAATGGTCTGGAAAATATGAATATGTATGTCTTGGTCCTTTCAACAGAACTAGTCAAGCAAAATGCGTGCATCCGTTTTACCTCGATAATCCTGATATAAAGTCAGGTCATACCGCATGGTCAGGTACAGTAATTCCAACGTTGCATAACTCCGGTACATAATCTTTTTTTTTATTCCAAATTTAGTTCTCAAGATGAACTGATGATAATGAAGTATCTTTATGAACTGTCCAACCTCAGACCTCGTGACCTGAATTTCGGTCACCATGGGACAATCTATGAATCGATAAACGAGCACTTAGCCTTCGAGTAAGGGAGGAAAACAGTGCAACGAAGTCCATTTCAAGCACACAAAAACAGTGCGTGTTGCATGCCACAACCAGCGAACGCGATCAGCTGACATGTCATTCAGCAGTGTTTTTGAATAAGCCAGCTATGGAGCACGTGCTTCTGACTGCGTTAGAGGTATTCCCTCCTCACTGCTACCAGAATTGGCCCATGTTAGCACTGGTGCATCTTCAGTGGCGCAGTCAGGATTTTCTTAAGAGGTGTGGGGGACGACCAAAAAGGGTGAAGGAACAGAGAAATCCACGTACGAAATTTACGGATTTGCGTGTTGAAAACCTCAAAATGTATCGTTTGATTTAGTGTATTTTTGGTTGCTTAGGGTATTCGGAAACCCCTCACCTTGGCTGCGCCTCTGGACACACTCCCAAGGAGACATCAAACATAGCAGCTTGTCGTGCGCCGGTGCCGCGTCTTTGTTTCAAATTCAATCGACATACCTCTGTGGCCCTCCAGGGTGAACACCTGGTTTGAGCTCTACACACGCCGATGACGGCCGGTCTGCTGACGTCAGCTGATGCCGCTGACATCTGCTGATGGCAGCGGACGCCACTAATCCGGGGATTTGCCCGGAATGCTCACCACTCGGCGCCACGCACGGATGGATACCCACCGAGCGGCACCTAACCCTTCGCCGCTGCCGCCAAGCAGGGTGCCACTTTGTTGTCACCGCGTCCAAGTCTGTCCAAATCCAGTAGTCTAGAGACAGTTGGATTACTCCTGATAGTCCACCTCCGGCAGTGAAAGGGTTATCCCACCTCCGACAGTGACAGTGAAAGGGTTATCCCCCCTCTGGCAATGAAAGGGTTATCCCACCTCCGGCAGTGAAAGGGTTATCCCACCTCCGGCAGTGAAAGGGTTATCCCACCTCCGGCAGTGAAAGGGTTAGTTCACCTCCGACAGTAAAAGGGATGTTTGTTAGAGTGGGCCTGCTTTGGATTCAACGGACAATTTAGTGAAACATTAGAAGTGGCAGAAGTTGTTGGAAGCGATTGGGGGGAGCACCATGCGGGGGTTGCCAAGATCCACGGCACACCGGGGCCGCAAAGACAACATGACCTAAAAAAAACAGGCTGCGGCCCGCACAAACCGACATAGTCATTAAAAACACGCGCACGGGCAATGAGTACACATCGGAGCCTTCGACACGCGCCAGTCCCGGAAAACCACTGCGGGTCCACACAAAGGCGAAGTAGCCCTAAAACATCCAGGGTCTAAAACGCGTTGCCGCCCTAAAGAAATCGCTTGGCGTTGCCCCCCCCCCACACACACAAAAAAAATCACCAGAAGACGAGAGACCCATCGGCCCAGAAAAATAGCACCGAACCGGTGCATCGGTTCGGCAGCCAATCAAACAAAAAGATGTACATCAAGGTACATCAAAGTACATCAAGGTACATCAAGGTACATCAAGGTACATCAAGGTGCATCAAGGCTCTACGAGGTATCCGGGTTTTTGTTTTCACCAGTAAATGTTGAAGAGAAAAAGAGGAACAATCATCGAATTTAATTCATGGAACTTTCCCAGCGAAAACCCCATGCAAGCTATGACGTCACCACCGGACTTCGACTGACGTCTCATGATGTAAACATGATATGCCATCACCAGACGTCGACTGGCATTTCTTGATGATGTCATCACTTTGACCACAATTTTATAAAATTATTTAGTAAATTATTATAAAATATAAAGTATATTTATAAAACATACTTTATATACGTTCGTAATATACTTCGACCTAGATTTTCACCGCGTTTTCTCTGGTATTGTCACACCATAACTCATCACAGAATAATCTGCCCAACGGCAATAGGCTCAACGACAAGTTTGTGCCACTTTATGACATGTTCACGAGAAAAACATCAGCAGCGCACAACACATTAATAAGCCGCTGCTCATCCGCGACTCATCTTGCCCCGGTCGTGATTGCTCACCTAGCCACATACCCACCTCACTTCAGATAAAATATGGCTGCCCATCATTGCACCCCAAAGTAGCTTTGGTGGATATCAAAAGAAAACACATGCCTATAATTGTGTACTATGATCCGAAGCCTACCTGTTACTAATTAAGGAAAATAATAACATTCCCAAGTCAAGGAAATATTACTTCAGACCTTCAAAAACACATTTTTGGGTTCACTAGATCACACATCAGGGTTCACTAGATATTTACCGCTCCCGGCCCGCCGTCCAACCAAAAATGAAGACTTTCTTCGAAGTGTCGGCAGCTGGCTTATAAGTTCTCATGACACCATAGGAGGTGAGATAATGAGTGTGGCTAAAATTGCCTGCATGCTCAACTAACCTCACGTTCCCCTATCCCGGACCGGAATAATTTTACTCCCAGATGTGGTGCTTCATAATATCCTCCGGAAGTAAATCGTATGGTGAAATGACACCGCTGCTTGGCACAAGTGAGCTTAAGATGTGTGTCAACAATGTCTCCCCTTTCGGCGGCAAATAACGTCACATCCATATCTGGACATGACTCCGACACCACCTCATGGAGTCTTTTTTTACTCCAAGATAGAGGTGTCATGACAATCGTCAGTGTCGAAGATAGAGGTGATAGACACCAAGATAGAGGTGTCATGACATGACATGACAATCGTAAGCGGCGTCAGTGTCGAAGTGACACCAAGATAGCATTGTGAGCGGACACCATGACGGCGTGAATGGACATCATAGCGGCGTGAATGGACACGATATCACCGTGAATAGACACGATATCAACGTGAATGGGCGAACAACTTAGAAACTATTTTTGACCTTTATGATCCTTGGACCTAAATGAACCTTGGACGTTATGAACTCTTCCTCTGAAGCCTGTTTCGGAAGTTGTGATCGTTGGACGCTATGAACTTTGGACATCGTGAACGCGCCCTATTCAACACATTTTGGAATTTATTTCACTTTTTGGACGTTATGATCCTTGGACGTTGTGATTTTATACGTTATGAACTTTGGTAGTAAATGAACCTTGGATGTTATGATATGGCCCCCTAAGCACCTGTGCCTAACTATCTAACCATGAAGAAAAATGTTCATTTTTTCAAAAAGGAAAGCATTTCCAAGTTAGAAAACAAAACTCAATTGTGATACTAGCTAACCGACGATCTAACAAATATTTTTGCTTGATGGATGTAAAATGTGTGTAAAATTTGTCTTGTGAATACCTTAAATAAAGCACGATAATCGCAATTCGGCTAGGTTTGTTTCGGTTGGATTCAGTTCTTTAGGTTCAAAATGTGAGAACACATGTTTAAAATTTATCGAAATTGTATAGTGTTTTTTTCCTATGAAAGTGAGATTTTGCTTAGTTATGTCATGTTACATTTTACATCATTTGGTATGCTATATAATACTCAACCCAAACTCCCTTTTTGGTGTCTTTTTTCCTTGCCAACTGAAAACTGAGCAGTTGCAGAGGGAATGAGTGGTCACATAATCCTACTATTGTTCATAAATGTATTGGGAAAAATAGCCAAGAGTTTAAAAAGAAATGACTTCAAGCACAAATTTTCCACGGTGTTCCACGGTGATAATTGACTGCTCTGTGACAAAGTGCTCAAGATTTGTCAGAAAATGCGCACTAAACCTCTGACGTTGAAGGTTTGAATACAAAATATCCTCCATGTTTGATTACAAATTACTTTCATCTCAACTAACATAATTGTAAAGTGTGGCATTCATATAGATGCCACTCAGCACAAATTAGAAAGAAAATGAACTGTTCATGTTGAAGCTGACGAAGCAACCACTTTCTCTACCATATATTTCGAGAATCACATAAAAGCATGATTGACTATTTCAAATCACTCTCCTTATCTTCAATGCAGCAGATCACACTGATTCCTTTGGTCATGTAATGATATCACATAATCCAATGTCACTATCCATCACGATCCATCAACAGTAGGCTAGGATAGGTTGGACTATGTTAAGCTATGTTGGATTAGCTTGTGGTTTTTAATAAAATCTACGTCATCCTTCATTATATGCTACCTCATCCAATACCCACTATTCATTAAATTTTTCACGCATTTTGTTCATGGGTGGAAACATACATACATATATATATATATATATATATATATATATATATATATATATATATATATATATATATATACATATATATATATATATTGCCAAAAAATACCATTTTCATTTGCATAGACTTACCATTTGCATTACAACCAACCACAATCTGAACATTATTTCAGTGTAGCAGGCTGCAATGAAGGAGGAGAACATCATTACGGCTTGTTCTTGTATAGCTTGATATATGCTATGCATGCCTATCATGCATTTCGGAAAGCCCAATGTTTTCTTATTTGCCATAGGTATAAAACAGTTCTATGCATGTTGCCAAAAAAATATATCGATGCATCGAGTCAACAGATAAATGTGTGACCATTCTCTGAATGACCACAACAGAGCTGAGCACATCAAAATAAACAATGTAAGCAAATAAGCAAAATAGCAGCATAAGCAAACTAAGTACAAAGGGGCATGCACTGTTGCTATACAATTTGGATGGTACGATCAGCTACATTAAATTTTGCCATGGATTGCTCGCTGCTGCCATTGCTTCCGCAGTTGCATACCACACCAGTCGGTGGCGTAGCCAAGGGGGAGTGAAGGGGCCCATCATCGTGTGGGCGAAGGGATATAACCGAGGAAAAAATGAAACGCATATAACAGATTGAGCGGAAATGGACCACGAGAATTGAAGAATTCCACCCTGTTGGCTGTGTAAGAGAGTTAGTTTTTGAGCGTCTTGATCCCGTAAATTCAGCCCCAACCCACTTCGTTCATGGCGCGACAAGTACCCGGCTCCGAGACTGGCGCCTGCCTGTCTGGTGCCTACGTAAGCAGCCACCGTCCGACCCAACGAGGCCGTTCGTTGGACTTTGCACCTCCCCTCCCTCCTTCCGGCTAACACCCCGCCAGCCAGGCGCCCGCCACGTGACCTCTAACCGACCGGCGCGTACCGCCGCCGTCGTTAATGCTAGATGTAACTGTGTTCACATAAAGTTATACGTTTGGCTGTCCCGTAACCGTAATTGATATAATCCCGTAAGCCTTGCGATTGTAAAAGTGTACCGTACACGTAACGCATCGTCACCGCCACTAGAAATAGAGCATTTCCCCTTCTAGAAGGCCGTCGACATGGATGTGACGTCATGGAGGCTTCTGCGGCCCTGGACCAATCCGCGACCGGGGTCTTCCGAAGTCACTAGCGGCCGTGCGGCCCCAGCCAGTCCGGCTTGAATACTCCGAGCGATCGGACCGCTGCTACGCGTGCGCGCTTCCCAACTAAATTCGACTTCTAAATTCATAGGAAAGGCAGTATCACGGCTTACCTTCCGAGGAGAACGTACTGTACGGTGTCTGTAGTTCGCGTGTGATCGTGGAGTGCTGCAGTGCAATACAGGGCAGCAAAAGGTACTGGTACTTTCGTGACTGGAGTTATCGCGAACAAGAGGTTGCTAGACTTTCGCGTGCCAATAAGGACTTTCCTACAAGTGATGCAGTGACCCGGATTTTTTAGCTAAACTTTTTGCGAAACATTTTTGCAAAACATTTTTGCAAACTTTTTGCGAACCTTTTTTTGCAAAACTTTTAGCAAAATTTTTGCGAAATTTTTTTCGAAATTTTCTACGAAATTTTCTTCGACCTTCTGCAAGCCCAACTGGACCAACACCAACTGGACCTTCAATCACGCCGTTTCAGCACGGACGAGCAAGAGAACGTCTTCCGCTTCATTTACGTAAGTCCGAGCAAAATCCATCATCCTTTTAAAAATACTATTTTTGGATTTTGACCACCTAAAACGGTTTTAAAAATTGCATAATTGTGCTGTATACCTACCGTGTTCTGAATACTGTGTGTGGGAACTACTGTGTGAACATCGAGCCGAATTTGAAACATAGAAATCTCCACAATATTGAGCGAATAATTTGGAAAATATTGAGTAACTTAACGTAATTAAATATGACTGAGATTTCTACTGATAGATTGGCGGAGTGCTTCAACAAAATTCGCTTAGAGATGCGCGCACAAGGGATGACGCAGAATATTAAACCTTTTTCTGGAGAAGGTCATAATAAATTAATTGAATGGCTAAGGCATCTTGACCAAATTAACTTCAGCATGGATGACGAACAGATGCAGATCATTTGCATCAAAACGCTCACTGGACCTGCAGCCGAGTTCATGCACGCGTATTCACGGAACAACCACTTATGACGTGGGCTCAAATAAAACAAGTCATGCGGGAAAGGTATTCGGACCTTTCGGACAACAAGTGCGCTCAGGAGGGTTTGCGAAAACTACGTCAGATTCGCAATGAACTGGTGCAGAACTACGGGGAGAAATTAATCGCACTGGCACGGGAAGCTTACCCAGATGTCGAAAATCCCACGGTTCAGGAAACTCTCATTGATATTTTCAACAAAGGTGTCCAAAGTAGCTCATTGGCAAACAAGCTGTACAGACAGAACTTCCGGACACTGGAGGAAGCCATCCAGTTTGCAGTAAAGGAACAGAAGGTAGACAGAGTAATCGAGGTATGCAGAGGCGTACAAAGGCAGGAGCCGATGGAAGTCGACTCAAATCAGCCAGACACAGGAGAGGACAAGGTAGATAAACTGGAAAAACTTATTATGGCAATAGGCCAATCGGTGGAAAAATTAGCGGCAACCAAGCCAGTAACTCCGAAGCCACCCAGGGAGAACTAACCCCAGCCTGGACCACGGGTGTTCCATCCCACCTACCCACGTTACCCACGTCCGCCACGAAACTACCCTTCAGGACCACGCTATGGACCACCTCAGCCACGACCGCAATATGGACCACCTCAGCCAGGACCCCACTTTGGACCACAGCAGCCACGACCTCCTATGGGCCCCAGAGTATGGAGAGCACCACCCAACACCGACCAGCACCCAGCTTACCACTGGACTCCCGATGGTAGACCCATCTGTATCAGGTGTGCCAAAATTGGTCACATTGGAAGAAGATGCCGCTCTCAGCCAATTAGAAGGCGGAAAACTAATGAGCTCTGTCGCGACTGACCACCGTGATGGAGCTGAGCAAATTCAGACAGAGGAAATACCGAGAAAAATGAGGAAGAATAATCAGGAAAAAGCGCGACCCCGAAAAACGTAAACAAAGGTTGGCACGCGTCCAACAAGTCCACATCAAGGCAAACACGCCTATGGCATGGCTTCACGTCGGAGACCAGAAAGCCTATTCTCTGGTGGACACGGGAGCCGATATATCGTTGATCTCGAAAAAATTATTTGATAAAATCGCGGAGAATAATATTATACATTTCTCACAGGACCGACGAGATTGCATACCACTGATATCCGCCGGTGGCCACCGCCTGAAAAACATTGGAGTTGGAACCTTCATGGTGGAGATGAGCAAATTCCGAAAACCCTTCGAATTTCAAATTGTGGAGGACCTAAAACAGGAGTGCATGTTGGGGAATGATTTTTTGACGAAGTTTGGAGCGAAGTTAGACTTTGAGAAGAAAGCCCTCTGCATCGAAGGAAACATGATTCCTCTCAGACCACAAAAACAAAACAGTGAACCAACGAGCTCACTCGTGCGAGTCAAGGAAAGAGTTCACATTCCCGCCAACACTGTCGTGGAATGCCCAGCCTTCATTAACCGTGTCCAACTAGTCGATCAAAACTGTCATGTACACTCGCTGGATAACATGCCGCTGATCTCTGAGGAACCTGGCTTGTACATAGCCGAAATAATAGCGAAGCCTGACCAACACAAACGCGTACCAGTGCGAATTGTCAACACTACAACTCGTGATTTCTCCTTGCACCCAGAGCAGGTGATTGCATTCGCTGACACTATAGACGATTCTGCCTTGGAAAACCTGATTGACATGACACAGGACATTGAACTGACACCGCCATCCGCTCCCTCTGACCCGCTTGATCAAGCCAAGCTGGCTCACCTGACTGGTGCAGACAAAGACAGACTCGAACAACTGTTACGTGCTAACACTGACTTATTTGCCGAGACTGACGCAGATCTTGGAACGACTGATGTCATCAAAATGGACATTGACACTGGAGACAACCCGCCGATCCGACAAGCTCCTTACAAAACCCCATTCTCTCAGCGAAAATACGTAGAGGAACAAATTAAAGTGATGTTAGACGCTGGTATCATTGAGGACTCAGACAGTCCTTGGACCGCCCCGATCGTGATCGTTCGCAAAAAGGATGGAGGTAACCGATTCGCGATTGACTTCAGAAGACTAAACAAGGTGACCAAGAAAAATAGCTACCCACTCCCGCTAATTGAGGACATTCTTGCCTCTCTGGGAGGTGCGAACTTCTTTTCGTCTTTGGACCTGAAAGCTGGTTATTGGCAAATCCCGATGTCCGAGGAGAGTATTCCCAAAACAGCTTTTACATGTTTTATGGGCCTGTGGAACTTTCGCAAAATGCCATTCGGAATTTGCAATGCACCCTCCAAGTTCGCAGAATTGATGAACAAAGTGCTGTCCGGAATTCAAAATCAGTTTGCAACCGCCTACATCGATGATATAATCGTCTACTCCAAAACATTTGACGAACATTTGGCACATCTGGAAGAAGTTTTTCGCAGACTGCGAAAAGCGAAATTGAAACTAAAACTGTCGAAATGTGACTTCTTGAAGGAAAGAGTACAATACTTGGGACACCTAGTGTCAGCCTCTTGCATCAAGCCAAACCCCGAGAAAGTGGAAGCGATTCAACATATGGCAGGCCCGACCAATGTCAAGGGAGTCCGCTCATTCATCGGTATGTGTTCATACTACCGTCGCTTCATTCCCAGCTTCAGCAAAATATCCACGCCACTTATAAACCTGACCAAAAAACATGCCCGATTTGATTGGACAGACGAGTGTGAGATTGCTTTTGAAACACTGAAACAGAAATTAGCTACCGCACCCGTGCTGGCATATCCCGACATCACGAAAGAGTACAAATTATACACGGATGCCTCCCAGGAAGCAGTTGGAGCCGTGTTAGTGCAGGAACACGGAGAAGGTGAAAGAGTGGTACAGTACCTATCGAAACAGTTAAATGAGACACAACGGAAGTGGCCAGTGGTCCTGAAAGAGGCCTATGCGTGCGTGTGGAGTGTGCAAAAATTACGCCAATATTTGCTTGGATCGAAATTCACCATTCTGACCGATCACCGTCCACTTACTTTTTTGAACCTGTCAGAAATGAAAAATCCCATGTTGCAGAGATGGGCGATCATGCTTTCAGAGCACGACTGCGAAATCATATACATTAAAGGAAGCAAAAATATCGTGGCTGACCACCTCAGTCGAATGCACGAAACTGACCAAGACGTGAACGTCATAGATTCAGACCATGTTCCAATGGGTGATCTCCGTCACACTGAGTTCAGAAAACCAGAGGAAGACCTGAGCAGAGAGGTAAAATTTAAAGAAGTACTAGTGAAATGGGAGAATATAGCGGAACTGCAGAGTGCCGATGAGGAAATAGCAAATATTCGGAAAATCATGAATGACAAAAATCACTCAGATTATCGGGACATCGTTTTGCGTTACATGGAATTGGACAAACTGATCAACAAAATTAGCGACGGACCTCGCTGTGGACCATTTCCAGGCTTACAACTATGCGTGCCAAAATCCCTGAGACAGGAAGTATTGAAGGAGATGCACGATGGCTTCTTTTGCAGGACACATGGGACTCACCAAAACATACGAAAATCTTAAATTCAGGTATTATTGGAACGGAATGTGGAGAGATACAGCGGCCTACCCCAAAGCTTGCGTGCCTTGCACAGGATGCAAAGCCAAAGCAGCCCCAGCTCCGATGCAGGAGATGCCAGTTCCTCACTATCCCTTTGAAATGATTGCGATTGACACTTGTAGACCATACCCAGAAACACAACAAGGTAACCATTATGTCATCACGATCATCGACTTGTTTTCTTCTTGGCCGGAAACTTTTTGCACTAAGCGAAAGGATGCCCATACTGTCGCGAAAATCCTTATGGAAGAAATCATCCCACGCCACTCATGTCCACGCGTGATACTTTCGGACTTAGGAACAGAATTCAGAAATGCCGTTGTAGACGAGCTGGAAACTTGTTTGAATATTCGCCATATCACCACCAGTGCATATAGGCCACAAAGTAACGGAAGATGCGAAAGGTACCATAGGTGCCAAAACGACATATTGGCAAAAACAATCAACAAAAATCAGGATGATTGGGACACAAAAATTCCCGCCACTCTTGCCGCCTATCGGACCGCTAACATAGGAAGCTCTGGAACCATCTCGCCATTCTTCACACTGTACGGCAGAGACCCCATTCTCCCCCTGGACAATTTGCTCCAGCCTAAGATGAAATATTACGGTGAAGACTATGTCTCAAAAATGCTGTCAAATTTACATGAAGCGTGCAGCCATGTAAAGACTCACATTGTGGAGAGTCATGAACGTAACCGTGAGTACGCGGACCGCAAAGCCAAGCCGCGAAATTTCAAAATTGGGGATCCCGTGTATTATTATGACACAACTGTGCACCCTGGCACGTCGTCAAAGTTCTCGTTGCCGTGGAAACCATACTTTCGGATTGTGAAGCAAACGAACCCAGTGAACTATGTGATCAGAAATCAGACCTCCGGTAAGACCCGGTTGGTGCATGCACAGAAACTACGGCTAGCCGACCCGAACACAGCATGGGAACCCATCAAGGACCACGACGAACCAGTGAACCAAAAGTATCTGGAGAAAACGTCAAAGGTAGATGGTGCTGTCCCTGAACGAGTGCAGCCTTTTCGGTCAGCCAAACTGGCCGAGGTCGGCCCTGACTACAGTCCCTGTGAGGATTGGCCCATGGACGTATGCAGCCCACAGAGAACACAGGATGATGAAACCGCTGAGTTGACAGAGCCCGTGCCTGGCTCGGTGCAGCCACCGCCGGTCGAGTCTGACCCGCCAGAGAGATCACCTCTCACCCCGTCAGCAGATGTAGCTTGGCCCCCACCGGTATCGAGTGACACTGAGACAGACATTCCACTGTCTGAACCAGTCCAGACGAACAAAAGGCCGTTGCCGTCGACCAGTGAGTCAGACGACGACGCCCCTTTTTCTGAACCAGCGGAACGAAACAAAAGACCACTTCCCTCTTCGTGTGATTCAGAAGACAATTTACCCCTTTCAGAATTAGCAGAGCGCTTAAAACGACCCTTACCTGTGTCCAGTGATTCAGACCCTGAAACTTCACAATCGCAATTGGCGAAACGTCCGAAACCTCCAATTAGCGAATCGGAAGATGGAATTCCGCTTTCAGAATTAGCAAAACGCGTGCAGGACTCGACTGAAAGCCCAGTGAGGCCAGTCCCTGAAAAACGACTTTTGGTGGAATCATCTGACGACGATCGTCCCCCATGCAAACTTCAAATTCACGATGACTCCGCTACTTCCACTGATTACGAAGCTGATGTCGACCGAGTCGACGTCACGGCTAATGTCAACGCCTTTGCAAGCTTTGTGGAGATGCAAAATGATTCAATGATGAGGCAGTTAAAATTACAAATGATGATGTTTAAATCGATGCTTACGTAACGGCTCTAGTAGATATGTCGTCGAAGTGTACTCGTAAGTCGCTTCATGTGAACATACTGTATTGTTGACGCAGTGGCGCCATCAACGGTGACGAGTAACGCCACCTACCGGCCGGATTGCCGATGTGATGGACGTGGTGCGTGTAGCACCTTGTGATGGAACCCCATATGGGCATAATGATGTCGATGTGATGCTGTGACGTCACCTATCCTGATGTCTTGTGTGACATACTGTCAACTGTTAGTAACATGTATTTGTGGTCAAAATCCAACCCCAGACCTATGCTTCCGCATCTTTGACCCGAGATTTGTACCTGGAACCCACAATGCAATCCAAACCATCCAACCCTTCCCGCTCGGTGAAGACATCATCCGTCCTGGACCTGGACCTGAGCCAGCATCAGCACGACCTGACACTCGGGCGTGACGAGCCCGTCACGCCAGTTCCCGCAGGACCGTCGATCGGACACGCCTCACGCCGACACCGCAGCTGACAGCACGGACCTGAGCTGACGACCGGACGTGATGAGACAGTCACGCCGGCTGCCACAGGACACCGACAGGTGGACCACCTGCGGCCACCTCGTGCAGAGGCACACAGGATGTGTCTGCAACACGACCCACCAGCGGCCGTTATACACGGCCAGTTCGACGACTGGGCCGTTGGCAAGGCGCCAGCGGGCGCCGCCGAGGAACCGGGCCCCGCTGCAACCTGATCGTCGCCGCGGCGGAAGCGAGCGACTCCGCTGCGGATGCGAGCGCCGCCGCTGAGGGCGCTGACGAGCGCCTTCCCGGAGCGGGCGCTGACGAGCGCCACCACGGAGCGGTGCTGCCGAGCACCGTCCTCGAGCACCGCCACTACCGGTGCAGTGGGCGGTCATATGAGTGACTCAGCCGAGCTAGCGCGTGGTAGACCGGAAGCTACCGCGGTGATATGGATGAATCACCGTCCGCTCTCGCAGCTGGACATCATGGAACACGACATAATCTTCCATAAGTAAATGGAGAGACGTCGCAGTTGGCAGGGTCGTGTCCCTGACCAGTGACTCAAAGTGACGAGTGACATGCGGTAACTACCGCATGACCGTCCAGTGAACGCGGCATACCGTCTGAGATGGCAAGGTCGGCCATGCTCAGACATCCCCCTCCCGAACCAGACTGAACTTATACCAGTGCGTGCGCGACAGTGATCGCCAAAATGTTTACGAAAAAATTGTATTTGTGTTTAGCTATTAGGAACATTGTTTATTTACTACCATGGATCAGGGAGCGGGTAACCCTTACAAACCTCCTAGACCAACCCACGTAGAACTGTATGTCATCTGACATGTATTAAATTGTTGTCGTCTCGTAATTGTCTGTTGATTCGTATGTGATTGTAGAAGGCCGTGATATGTCTAAGTGGAAGCTCAGGATCAATCTGGGAAATGATCCGACCTTTCGGACCTCTAGCTGTGTTGTAAGAGAGTTAGTTTTTGAGCGTCTTGATCCCGTAAATTCAGCCCCAACCCACTTCGTTCATGGCGCGACAAGTACCCGGCTCCGAGACTGGCGCCTGCCTGTCTGGTGCCTACGTAAGCAGCCACCGCCCGACCCAACGAGGCCGTTCGTTGGACTTTGCACCTCCCCTCCCTCCTTCCGGCTAACACCCCGCCAGCCAGGCGCCCGCCACGTGACCTCTAACCGACCGGCGCGTACCGCCGCCGTCGTTAATGCTAGATGGAACTGTGTTCACATAAAGTTATACGTTTGGCTGTCCCGTAACCGTAATTGATATAATCCCGTAAGCCTTGCGATTGTAAAAATGTACCGTACACGTAACGCATCGTCACCGCCACTAGAAATAGACCATTTCCCCTTCTAGAATGCCGTCGACATGGATGTGACGTCATGGAGGCTTCTGCGGCCCTGGACCAATCCGCGACCGGGGTCTTCCGAAGTCACTAGCGGCCGTGCGGCCCCAGCCAGTCCGGCTTGAATACTCTGAGCGATCGGACCGTTGCTACGCGTGCGCGCTTCCCAACTAAATTCGACTTCTAAATTCATAGGAAAGGCAGTATCACGGCTTACCTTCCGAGGAGAACGTACTGTACGGTGTCTGTAGTTCGCGTGTGATCGTGGAGTGCTGCAGTGCAATACAGGGCAGCAAAAGGTACTGGTACTTTCGTGACTGGGGTTATCGCGAACAAGAGGTTGCTAGACTTTCGCGTGCCAATAAGGACTTTCCTACAGCTGGCAATGGCCGTGAACGCAGGCGTTGATCTCAGACAAATATTAAGGTGGAGGCACAATGCATGCAGGCAATGGCAAGCCCAAATGGAATGGGGGGAAGGGGCACACTCCATAGTGTCCCATGTTATAGGTTTAAATTGTTGGGGGAAAAGTCAACATTCAGGGGGCACTGACACTCTCCAAAGTACACACAGCAACACCCCTGGCTGTGAAGGAAAGAGGACCTGCCTGAGAGCTGGAATGGCTGTCAAGACTGGAAAGGGCCACACATCATCACCAACCTGTCATCAACCAGGTCTTCAACAATGGAAGCACCAGAAGAAAACAAATTTTAACCTGGCAGACGAAGAGCCCAATCCTAATATTATAGGGTTTTCTTCAATTCATCGGCGTCATCTACATAAATTACATTCATAAATGAAAGTCCTGCGCAATATTTCTCGGCTGCAGCCGTCAAATATTACGGTCAAAGCATGCTTTGACCGTCGGCGTGAACGCCGTGACTGCGGCGTTCCAGCGCGTCCCGCTGCTGATGACGCTACGGTGGTAGGCGGAGCCTATTTTGAGCGCGGAACCTCAGTGGCCGAAGGTTCCGTGAACAGGAGCCCAGTTAGTTAGTTATCTGGCCTCCAAGGTTCCGTGAACAGGAGCCCAGTTAGTTAGTTATCTGGCCTTTAAGGCGCTTGTGAACAGTGCCCCAATTGCTGGCTTGGTAGCATGATTGTTTTTCTTCACAGAAACATTTCACATTTGAGCCTTCTCGTCGCTTTGACCTCAGTATAAGTGCTGCCAACTTGCTACCATTTTTCTTCTTGAAAACAATGCACCGTTCGAGAAAAAATAACTTCCGATACCAGAACAATACTAATGCTTTATGTTGTGCTTTCTCCATTGAAACTCCTTCGACTAGGTGCGATTTTGCGCTTCACTAGGTGGGATTTCACGGCACTGGGTGGGGCGAATCCACCTAGTTAGCATGTTAGATCCGGGGGGGGGGGATCTAGGTCAGAAGCGTTGTCGGTAGTGAAAATAATGTGCTGCCTCCACGTTTTTTTTTAACCCGGTCTGATTTCGGACAATACGTGTACAATGCTAATCGTGTTGGTTTCATTTACTTCCTCCTTTTTCCATTATCTGGTTTATTATCTTGCCTTCCTAACTGAAAATTGTCAAAGTTGGCAAGACGGTGCATCTCCAGGTTTCTAGTGTCCTAGTGTCCTAGTGTCCTAGTGTCATCCTAAAATCGGAAATTTTTTCCTTTACTGTGACAATTGCTCTTCTCTCCGAAATCTCGTTCTGAGGTGGAAACAAATGTGCATGGGCCGGTGTCTCGCGGCGCAGACTTGCTGCATTGTTGCATACTACCAGTGCATGCCTATAGGTACACGATGCAATTATTCCATAGAGTTACCCCGATCCCCTCCCCTCTTCCATAGAGTTACACCCTCCATAGAGCAGAACCCGCGTCGACGTGTATCGATGAAAAGCCAGACATGGCTTGACTTGTGTTAGGCTAAGTCAGTCTGAGTCAGAATCTGAGTCTGACTGGAAATGTTGGTGTCTATCCTACCATAGAAATATCTCTCGAGCCGCGGCATTCGGCGCCAGACTGGGAGGCTGAGCTGACTGCTGACCCTGTGAGGGATGCAGCAGTGAGGGGCCCTGTGAGGGATGCAACAGTGAGGGACCCTGTGAGGGATGCAGCAGTGAGGGACCCTGTGAGGGGTGCAGACGGCCGAGTAGAGGAGCTGCTGACCCTGTGAGCCGTGAGGCATGCAGCAGTGAGGGACCCTGTGAGGGATGCAGCAGTGAGGAACCCTGTGAGGGATGTAACAGTGAGGGGCCTTGTGAGGGGTGCAGCAGTGAGGGACCCTGTGAGGGATGCAGCAGTGAGGGACCCTGTGAGGGATGCAACAGTGAGGGGCCTTGTGAGGGATGCAACAGTGAGGGGCCCTGTGAGGGATGCAGCAGTGAGGGACCCTGTGAGGGATGCAACAGTGAGGGGCCTTGTGAGGGGTGCAGCAGTGAGGAACCCTGTGAGGGGTACAGCAGTGAGGCGGCCAACCATGTGAGGGGTGCAGCTGTGAGGGACCTTGTGAGGGGTGCAGCAGTGAGGAACCCTGTGAGGGGTGCAGCAGTGAGGCGGCCAACCCTGTGAGGGGTGCAGCTGCGAGGGACCCTGTGAAGGGTGCAGACGGCCGAGCAGAGGAGCTGCTTACTTGTGAAGCTGTCGCTGGATTTCCGTCCCCCACCCCCGGCAGGTTGGTTCCGCCGGTCGGGTGGCGGGTGCCGCGTGCACGCGCAAACTCTGCTCGGCGGAGGCTCGATCCCGGGTCCTTGGTTCTCGATTCTCGACCCTCGATCCACCGCCGAGTGAACACTTGGGGTGTGATCAGCTTCACAAATCGCTCATCTCCGCGACGGATTGTGGCTAGCTACAGGGCATCGTAAGTGCTGAGAAACTACCTCGAAGAAATCACCCCAGTTAGTGCGTCTCTATGCGTGTTTTGTTTTGTATGCAGCATTGACGATCTAGAAGGGCTCTGCCATGGGGCTTCCACGCCATGGGCTTCCATACCATAGGCTTCCATACCATGGTGTATCCACGCCATGGGGCTTACACGTCATAGGGCTTCCACGCCATGTGCCTCAATAGCATGGGACTTCCACACCATTTGGGCTTCCACGACATGGGCTTCCACGCCATGGGGCTTCCACGTCATGGGGCTTCCACACCATGGGGCTTCCACGCCATGGGGCTTCCATGTCATGGGGCTTCCATGCCATGGGGCTTCCACGCCATGGGGACTCCATGCCATGGCTTCCACGCCATGGGGATTCCGTGTCATGTGGCTTCCATGTCGTGGGCTTCCACGCCACGGGACTTGTACATTGGGTAAGGTTTCACACCACCATCATCATCATCACCATCATCATCACATCATCACCATCATCATCACCATCATCAGCACGATGTTCACACCATAGTGCCTAAGCCATGAGGTTCCACAGACGGGAGGAGGTTCGTGAATTTTTGGTGTTGCTAGTGCAACACCAATGCTTTGATTTTCCTCCCAATGATCACAAATTACTGGTAATCTCTTCCTGAATTTGGAAAGGACACAACACTTCTTTTAGAGAACCAAAGGAAGAGAGGTATGTTGTTAAATATAACGTACAATCGGCCTTCTTCATCGATGGAAACGCCCATACCTATATTCGGTGCTGCCAATGCAGTACTTTTCACGATGTCGCATTCAGTGTACGTCGTTCCATGAAAGCAATGTGTTTGGATCCCATGTTGGGAACACGAATAATTATCAACGGAGCCTCCACCTATGGCTCCACACCAGACTTGCAGACAGACATACAGCCACACACAGGTCATCACCATGCTGCACCCTTTACTGTGGAGCGCACGATGATTCTACCATTGTATTGTCATTGTCCTGGGCGTTGGTCTGCGTAACTTTTCGCGAAGTTTAATATAACGCATACGGTGTTACATGAAAAGAACACATCTAAAAACTCTCTTCACCGCCTCCACCTCGCCTCTCAATCCAGAATCGCGACGACGGCCATGGTGATCGTCGCATCTGTGACTGCAGCTGCCATATGCCGGCGCGTCGTCTACAGACAGATGGTGCGGCAGATGATCTCCGCTGCAGCTGCCATATGCCGGCGCGTCGTCTACAGACAGATGGTGCGGCAGATGATCTCCGCTGCAGCTGCCATATGCCGGCGCGTCGTCTACAGACAGATGGTGCGGCAGATGATCTCCGCTGCAGCTGCCATATGCCGGCGCGTCGTCTACAGACAGATGGTGCGGCAGATGATCTCCGCTGCAGCTGCCATATGCCAGCGCGTCGTCTACAGACAGATGGTGCGGCAGATGATCTCCGCTGCAGCTGCCATATGCCGGCGCGTCGTCTATAGACAGATGGTGCGGCAGATGATCTCCGCTGCAGCTGCCATATGCCGGCGCGTCGTCACAGACAGATGGTGCGGCAGATGATCTCCGCTGCAGCTGCCATATGCCGGCGCGTCGTCACAGACAGATGGTGCGGCAGATGATCTCCGCTGCAGCTGTCATATGCCGGCGCGTCGTCTACAGACAGATGGTGCGGCAGATGATCTCCGCTGCAGCTGCCATATGCCGGCGCGTCGTCTACAGACAGATGGTGCGGCAGATGATCTCCGCTGCAGCTGCCATATGCCGGCGCGTCGTCTACAGACAGATGGTGCGGCAGATGATCTCCGCTGCAGCTGCCATATGCCGGCGCGTCGTCTACAGACAGATGGTGCGGCAGATGATCTCCGCTGCAGCTGCCATATGCCGGCGCGTCGTCTACAGACAGATGGTGCGGCAGATGATCTCCGTGACGGAGTACGGGTCGCAGTTGGAGCTGGGTCGTCGGTCCTCCAGGTAGCCCTTGCCCTCTTCGGCCACCTGGCGCGGAATTCGGATACTGGCGCCGCGATTGGCCACACCTGAAACCAGAGGTTGCACAATTCACTGATAGGTGGCAGTGCTGTCGATGGCTGGCTGGCCGGCTGCCAGCAACTGAGATCAAGAAAATAGATTGAATCACAATGATGTCGTTTATTCAGGGAAACACATGAGTTCGCTAGTACACCCAAGGAGAACGCGGATTTCCGCAGGGGCCAAAATTCCCCCTTGTTGAATCTTGAAACCTAAAAAGATTCAACAACGTTGGGGGTACGTGTCTCAGGGGGCGAACCAATCATATCTTTGTCCGCTCAGCAAGTTCCTTTGCTCACAAAACAGACCATACCAGCCATTACAACGTAACCCCACGCTTAACAATCAGAGATCGGAGGAGCATCGCTATATAATATATATATATATATATATATATATATATATATATATATATATATATATATATATATATATATATATATATATATATATATATATATATATATATATATATATATATATATATATATATATATATATATGTATATGTATACCCGGTACAGTTAAGCCATGGTATGCCCTTATTTGGGCAATTATTCGCAATGGCCTACATGCACTGGTTGCCCCCCCCGGTTTGGGGGGGCAACTTTCGGTTTTCAGCGTCAGCCCCCCCCCCCTACCTCCCTCCCCCTCCCCCAGTGGCATACCTAGGAATTGCACAGGGGAGGGGTCGAACGGATTTGGAGGGTGCCCATTCTCCCACTATTTTTGGTTAAAAGCACCGGATGTCGACCACTATTTGGCAAAGGGGCCCATTTATAAAAAAAATAATTATTAATGACAACATAATTTCCGGTGTAGGGGCCAAAGCCTACCTCCACCGTTTCTAAGTTACCGGATTTTTGTTCTTGTTTACCAAAACGTCTTGTCTTGTACCACGTCAACGTTCGTGCACGTGTACACACTGGTGGATCCGATTTTGCCAACTCTTGCTGTAAGCAGAACTTGAGCAGCATGGAACCCTCGATGTGCGTCAGAATCAATTCTGCTACCATATTGGCTTCCAAACAATTATAAAAAATATCTGTAAATTTGGAGATTCTTTCATTCAAACGCTAGTTTTTAACCTCGGCAAAGGATACGGCATTTTACTTTAGTTTACTTCTGTTGGTTTCGGGGGACCAAAAGAAACTATGCCCCCTCCCTCCTTTTTAAGCGCTTGGGGGTCCATGGCCGGAATGGCCCCTCCCTGGATCCGCTAGTGCCTACATGAACAATGTTAAAAAAAAGAACTGCATGAAAACTCTGTCCCACCGTTCATGTACTGAAGACACATGATGATATTTTCGTTGATATGGTCAGTGTTGATGATCTTGATGCTCTGAAAGAAAAACTCGAGGTAGAATCTGAACTAGGATTTTCCGTAGTACTGAATGTTGCTATTAAGCTTCCTTTTGTCAGCCTCATGGTCGATGCAAGTGGTGCAAAATTCCAAACCGACGCATACGTTAAGCCTACAAAGCTAGGACGGTGCATGAACGGCGAGGGCGATTGCACTGATGACAGCTGCAGGTGGGGTACGTGAGGTGACAGTGGGTGACAGTGGGTGACAGTGGGTGACAGTGGGTGACAGTGAGGTGACAGTGAGATGACAGTGGGTGACAGTGAGGTGACAGTGGGTGACAGTGAGGTGACAGTGGGTGACAGTGAGGTGACAGTGGGTGACAGTGAGGTGACAGTGAGGTGACAGTGGGTGACAGTGAGGTGATAGTGAGGTGACAGTGGGTGACAATGACAGCTGCAGGTGGGGTGACAGTGAGGTGACAGTGGGTGACAATGACAGCTGCAGGTGGGGTGTGTACGTAAGGTGGGGTACGTGAGGAGAGCGATAAAGCATTGTTCATCGTGGCACCTCGTTCACCGCGAGCTCTCCCGCGTACGTCAGCTGCTCGTGAATAACGGGTACAACACTGGCGATTGTGACGAATTATCCCATGGCATGGCATGGCATGGCATGATGCACGAGCACATCACTCACGCCGACTCTAGACAACCCCATAATATCACCAGACAAGCCCCTGCATGACACAAGACAAACCCCTCATGTCACCAGACAAACCCTTCATGACACCAGACAAATCACTCATGACACAAGACAAACCCCTCATAACACCATACAAACCCTTCATGACACCAGACAAACCCCCTCATGACACCAGACGAACCCCTCATGTCACCAGACAAGTCCCTGATGACACCAGACAAGCCACTTATGACACAAGACAAACCCGTCATGACACCAGACAAACCCTAATGACACCAGACAAACCATCATGATACCAGTCATACCCCTTATGACACCAGACAAGCCCTCATGACACCAGAAAAGCCATCATGATACCATACAAACCCGTCATGACACCAGACAAACCCTCATGACACCATATAAACACTCATGACACCAAGCAAACCATCATGACACCAGCGAAACCCCTTATGACACCAGGCAAGCCCCTCATGACACAAGACAAACCCTCATGACACCAGACAAACCCTCACGACACCAGAAAAGCCCTGATGATACCATACAAACCCGTCATGACACCAGACAAACCATCATGATACCAGCGAAACCCCTTATGAAACCAGACAAGCCCTCATGACACAAGACAAATCCGTCATGACAAGACAAACCCGTCATGACACCAGCAAACCCTCATGACACCAAACAAACCTTCATGATACCAGCGAAACACCTTATGACACCAGGCAAGCCCCTCATGACTCAAGACAAACCCCTCATGACACCAGATAAACCCCTTCTGACACCATACACACCCCTCATGACACAAGCAAATGCATCAACATCCAATGCAAAAGCACGATCACCCCTGCATGGAGGAAGGACAAAAAAGTTATATGACACATTGTCTTGAAAAAAACATCACACTTGTCCAGCATGATTACAAAATTATTTACATTGTTCGCTATCCGACACCAAAAACCGTATCACTCGTTCTACGCAACAACACCTTCAAACCCATCACATTGCAACAACCCGATGTGGGATGTCGCTTCAAGTGCACTAACGGGGGACTACAAAACCCGTCACGAATACTACATCGGTGACACAACTACTACACCGAGCCGCCGCCTCACCATGCACCTCCAGGATGGTGGCCAAAAAAGTCATCGTTCAACAGGGCACAGCATACATCTCACCAGACACCTACTCACAGCTAACACTACCATCCTGCTACACTGTCGTGATCAGCGGCGCCTGGCGGCAGCTGAAACCATCTACACCCGCGAGACAGACCCAACCATCAAAATACACATACAAAGACATGCACGCACCTGCACCTATGTGACGCCTACCGCCCGCGCAGGTGCATCAGTGTTCTTCATGTTTGCGGTGTGCTCTGTGTAGCATGACTATTGTGCATTGTGTATTGTGTATCTTGTATTGTGGCCATTACACGTCTCTGATGAGCGTATTTCGTGAAATATTAATATACGCTCCTTTTTATGTAACGCGTGGCCCCAGAATAGTAAGTGTTGTAATTGAAACTGTACATGTTGCGATTTAATTCAGATGCGTGCATTGCATCTACGTGATTCGTACTGTGTTAGCTCGTGAAGATGATCTGAAGGCTGATTGAAACGTGGACAAAATATAATTACTTTGAATCAAGACTTGTTGCACATGGACGGCGACTTTTTATATATATATATATATATATATATATATATATATATATATATATATATATATATATATATATATATATGTGTATATATACATATATATATATATATATATGTGTATATATATATATATATATATATATATATATATATATATATATATATATATATATATATATATATATGTATATATATATATCTATATATATATATGTATATATATATATATATATATATATATATATATATATATATATATATATATATATATATATATATATATATATATATATATATATATATATACCCCAACCCGGTTTTGGTTTTTCGTCCTTGTGTATCACCACGTATTTTCATCCTATCTATCACTCTTCCCAAGCAACTATGTTTTCTATCGGCACAGTTAATTGTAGCAGTATTTTTAGGGCACTGATGTTCACTGATGTTCACTGATGTCCTAGACACTGATGTCCACTGATGTCCTAGACACTGATGCAGTCTCCAGGAGGAGGATCAGGACCGTGTGTGGTGAGCTCTTTTATGTGGACAAGCTGGATTGTGAGCTATTTTTATTTAACGTCTCGTGCAGCCCGGTCGGCCTGAGACGGGGGGGGGGCGGAGGAGATGGGAGGTGTAGGTGTAGGGGGACCACATTCTGACCTGCAAATAAGTCTGTGATGGCGGAAGTCTCGTGCACCCCGGTCGGGCTGAGACTGCGGGGGGGGGGTGAAGGAGATGGGAGGTGTAGGGGGGGGCACATTCTGACCTGCCGAGAAGTCTGTGATGGCGGAAGTCTCGTGCAGGCCGGTCAGTCTGCGGGCGTTGTCGGAGCCTCCCTTGGGATCGTAGCACGCGATGTGCCTGTCGTGCACCTCACTCAGCTTCTTGATGGCCTTCTCGATATCCCTGAGAAGAAGAGCCGGTGCTCATTACCGTGTGCACATTCTCTGGGGGCACTGAGATCTGCCCTCTGGATCTCTCGGCAATATCTCCAAAATACCTTTCAAATATCACTGAGATATTTCTGAAATGTCTCTGAAATATCTCTGACATATCTCTGAAATATATCTGAAATATCTCTGAAATATCTCCATCATTTATCTGAAAAATCGCTATAATGTAGGCTGTCTGCCTCAGTATATCGCAGGAAACACAAACATCTGTTTCGCCTACTGACATCGAACGCCATCTCAGCAGTTGGCAACTGCTGAAGTTACACATTATAATTCTGGGGAGTCATAAATAAATAAAGTCATAAGGTATTAAGGCTTAATAAGAGCCACAGGGGCCCATGTGGGTTAAGCCTATCTAGAAAAGGTACTAGAAATGTACATACTCCCACCCCAATCAATCCCTTATCCCAAGTTCCTAGGAAGCTATATATCCCAGCCCATCTAACACCACTCACTTGCTACCGCCTAACACCCTCAATAATCACAAGCTCCTCCCATCACACCCATCGTGCCACCATAGACAACCTCATCAGCATCACATCCCGAAGGAAGGTACCGGATCCACTGCTAGGCACATCCCACATAAATTTATAAAGCGTTCAGACTTAATAAGAGACTCACGTGCTATTGCATAATACACTCAACAATTACAAACTCCTGCCATCATACCCATTGTGCTACCATAGACAATCTCATCAGTATCACATCCCGAAGGAAGGTGCTGAATCCACTGCTAGGTACACCCTATATAAAGTTATAAAGCATTTAGACTTAATAAGAGACTCACTTGCTATTTCATAACACACTCAACAATTACAAACTCCTCCCAACTCCCACTCCTCCCTGTCGATCAACCTTCCCTGGAATACAGAAAAACAATCCCCCCTATTCTTATAATGATTGTCTATGCCGTTTTTAAAGATGTTCAGTGTGTTGTTACTGACAATGGTTCCTGGCAGCTGGTTCCAGTGTTCTACTACCCTGTTGGTGAAGAAAGACTGTCTTAACCTTGTCCTGCTGTGATTAACTTTAATTTTGAATTGATGACCTCTAATTGCATCATTTCTGTTGAATTCAAACATTTCCCTGAGATATCCCCGTTCCTGACCATGAACAAATTTAACAAACCTCGATGAGATCTCCTCTCAGCCTCCTATATCTAAGTGAAAACATGTTCAATTTATTCAGTCTTTCCTCATATTCCAGGTTGCCTATACCATTAACCATTTGTGTTGCCCTCTTTTGTACTCTCTCTAAAAGCCAACAATCTTTCTCATAACTAGGGGACCAAGCTTGGACACAGTATTCCAAATGTGGCCTGACATATGCACAGTAAAGCTTCCTGATGACCTCACTTTTGTATGACACATTCCTCTGTATTGCCCCAAGCATTCTTAGTGCCTTCTTCCTGGCTTCTTTGGTCTGTTCTGATGCTCCGAATTTTGTGTTCAAAATAACACCTAAGTCCTTCTCCTGCTGAGTCACAGATAGTACTTGGCCACCCATCAAGTATGGAGCCTTCATATACTGCCTACCTACATGCATGACTTTGCACTTATCAATATTAAACTTCATTTGCCATTTTTCGGACCACTTCACTAGCTCGTCTAAGTCTTTCTGCAGCAAAACCTGCTCATTTTGCCCTGTTATTGCCCTAAAGATCTTCAAATCATCCGCAAATTTCAAAACCTTACTGCTTAGGCCACATTCAATGCTATTCACATATATAATGAACAATAGTGGCCCAAGTACCGACCCCTGGGGGACTCCACTAAGAACATTTTGCCATGATGACTTCGTACCATTTAGCATCACTCTCTGCTGTCTATCTGAAAGCCACAACTCTATCCATTTTAGGATGCTACCTGCAATACCATGGACCTGAAGCTGCATCATTAACCGTTATGGGGTACCTTGTCAAAGGCCTTACTAAAGTCAAGATATGCTACATCAACCTGATTTCCCTGATCAAATTGTTATGCAGCAAAATTCAAAAAGGCCAAGAGATTTGTGAGACACGATCGCCCTTTTCTAAACCCATGTTGAGTATCTTGAATCAATCTGTTTCCTTCCAGAAAACTAACTATTCTATCCTTGATAATTGATTCGAGTACCTTGCAGACTAGGGATGTGAGGCTTACTGGCCTATAGTTTTCAACTTTCCCTCTTTCTCCTTTCTTGAAAATATGAACTATATTTGCCCTTTTCCAATCTGTTGGAATTTCATTTTGCGAAACTGAAGTACAAAATATTATACTAAGTGGATTTGCCACTTCCTTTTCAGCTTCCCACAATACCCTAGCGTAAATTCCATCGGGTCCTGCTGCCTTGTTTGGCTTCATTTTTCTGATATAATTGAAAACAATATCACTATCAATGAAATCAACATCGTGTATCTGATCACCTGTCACTGAACTGTGGTTCACGGTTGGCAGATTAGTCACATCCTCCACTGTAAACACTGATTTAAACTGCTTGCTCAGCTCCTCAGCCATCTCACTATCCTCACTCAATATAGTCCCATTTACTTCCAGTGGACCAATTGTGCTTGAAACTTTACTTAGCTTGTAGAAACTAAAGAACTTTTTACTGTCCCCATTACAGTTCTTAGCCAAATCCAATTATTTTGCTCGCTTTGCTGCTCTGATTTTCTGCTTCACAGCATCTCTAGATTTTTGATACGACCTTAGATTTACGATATTTGAAGCTTCCTTAAATACTCTAAATGCATCTTTCTGAGCCTTAATTGCTTTCATCAGATCTGGTGTAAGCCATGCTGGCTTTCCTACCCTTCTTTTGCGCCTTTGCTTTTGGGGGACATGTCTAATCTGAATTTCCCTCAAGTAGGATTTTAACTTTTCCCACATTTCACAGGCATTTAAATCAAAGAATTCTTCTTCCCATTTTATGGCACTTAAAGCCTCTCTCATGCAGTCAAAGTCTGCCCTGTTAAAATTTGGAACCTTTGCCAAATTATCCTTGATTGTCCCTGATACCTGTGCCTTGAATCTCACTATGTTATGGTCACTTCTTCCCAGAGTTTCTCCTACAGTCAAGTCTTGAACTAAATCACTTAAATCCGAGAAGACAAGGTCCAAGAATGAGCCCTGCCTAGTTGGTTCTGTTACAAACTGGTGTAAGAACTGGTCCTCTTCAAGGCATTTCTTAAACAGTCTACATGCTGGGGAGCCAACACCAACATTTTCATATCCTTTTAGATTAAAGTCACCAAGAATAAGGCATTTCCTCTGAAAGTTTCTACTGATTTCCTCACAAATCACCTTATCAAGCTCCAGTTGCTGAGAATGTGGCAAGGTTCCTGATCGGTACAAAGCTCCTATTCTCAGTTTATTGCTGTTGCCTTTTCCCACAGAAACATCAAGCCAAATGGACTCCACAGACACATTTTTTACCCCATCTGCTACTTTTTGAGAACTGAATAAGCTATTCACATAGAGCATTACACCACCCCCTTTCACTGCTGGACCCCTGTTGCATGAAAACATATTGTATCCCTGGATCTCATAGTCCTGCAAGTTATCCCCAAAATACCCCTCACTGACCCATGCCTCAGTAATGCAAACAAAATCTGGTTCCTCATCAGCAACATAACACTTGAACTCGTCAAATTTGGATCGAATACTCTGAGCATTAAGCATCATACACTTAAGAAATGTTCCATAACCATCTTTGGTTTTTTCATGCTGAGTAGCTCTATCATCTCTGGATGAGCTACCACTCTGCCCCCTTGATCTACTGCCATCCCTATTTGCTGACTGTGAGGTTCTATTGCCTATGCTGTCACTATTGGCATATTCATGAGATGGTAATGCCACTTCTTCCCTCCCCACCCCATTATCTAGTTTCCCTGAAGGACATGTTCATACACTTTACTTAACACTTGCACCCCCTTCTCGGAGAAGTGCAGGCCATCCCTTTGATAGAGGTCCCATGAACCATAAAACCTGCACCACTTGTCAACAAAGGTCAAACCTAACTCATTGCAGAGCCTACCCACCCTGGCATTGGCTGCCAGTGCCCTAGAGCTCCACTCAGGGGAGACTTCAGCCCTGGGCAGAATAGCTGTCACAAGAACTCTGCTTTTGCTCTGCTTCAGGGTGGCCAGAAGGGCCCTGTAGTCCTGCAGCAGCTCCTCACTCCTAGCAGGACCTACGTTGTTCACTCCTACCTGCACTATAACTGTACTAAACTGGTCCTCACTGGTGGCCTGTGCCACCACTGGGACCAGGTCTCTAACCTTGGCACCAGGCCTGGTGATGCACCTCCTGCCTCTCCTACCTTTACAGAAAACTCTATCTAAATACCGCACCCGAGAGTCTCCTACCACCAGCACAGTCTCCTTGCTGCTATCACTGCTATCACTATCCTGCGGGCAGTCCTCCAGTGCCTGGAACCTATTGGATGTTATTACTCCTGCCTGTTGAGCTGCTTCACTAGGTTGCTTCCCACTCCTACCACCTACCACCTGCCACTCACTTCCCCCTTGCTTAGGCTCACTCCTCCAAATCCTCCACCCCCTGACTTTAAACCACTGCCCCTCCTGTGCGCTACAACTATAAATTTTCTGTTCACTTGGAATACTTCTCTCTTCAGATTTCCCTGCCACCTCCACAGCAGGGGAAGCTACAGTTACCTGGTGGTCTGTGACCACCTGGGCATAGGATTCCCCTGCTACAGACTGCCCCTTACATGTTACCCTTTCTGGCCAGCCCTGTGAAGCAAGGGAAGCTTTGAGCTTGGAAAGCTCTGCCTTAAGGGCCCTAACCTCATCCTCTAGTGCCTGCATCCTGATAGTAACGATCCTAAAGGCTGCAGCTTATTCCTAGATTGCGATTGAAAAGTAACTTGCTGCAGAATGATTTACCAAATAACAGAGCAGAGCGAAATAACCGACAAAGCTTAGGTCTATGCTAGTTCCTAACTATGCAGCACTTACAAGGTAATCACTGTGCAGAAAGTTGACTGGTTTTAAAGAAAGAAGAAATCACTCGCTGAATAACTGCCAAAAAAGAAATAAATAGTTGAAAACACTAGACAAAGACACACTAGACACACTAGACAAAGACAGACAGAATGGACAAAATGGCGCTGGGCAGCGTCTCTTGGTGTAGATATTATAATCTGCTTGCTAAAAAAGAAACTTATGAGCTAAAACTATGCAAATATATGCACAGAAGTAATTGCTCAATACCTATCCACAGTTAAGCCTAGGATACTGTCCGGTTCTGCAACAACTTATCTCGAAAGCAGGAGCTCCACACCGACGTGTTTCCACCTTGACACCTTGCGGCGAGCTGGGGAGACTCCAGCCCTAGGCAGAATAGCTGTCACAATAACTCTGCTATTGCTTTGCTTCAGGGTGGCCAGAAGGGCCCTGTAGTCCTGCATCAGCTCCTCACTCCTAGCAGGACCTATGTTGTTCACTCCTACCTGCACTATAACTGTACTAAACTGGTTTTCGCTGGTGGCCTGTGCGACCACTTGGACCAGGTCTCTAACCTTGGCACCAAGCCTGGTGATGCACCTCCTACCTCTCCGACCTTTACAGAATACCCTATCTAAATGCCGCACACGAGAGTCTCCTACGACTAGCACTTTCTCTTTGCTGCTATCACTATCCTGGGTGCAGTCCTCCAATGCCTGGAACCTATTGGATGTTACTACTCCTGCCTGTTGAGTTGCTTCACTAGGTTTCTTCCCACTCCTACCACCTACCACCTGCCACTCACTGCCCCCTTGCTTAGGCTCACGCCTCCAAATCCTCCATCCCTTGACTTTAAACCACTGCCCCTCTTTTGAGCTACAACTAGAAATATTATGTTCACTAGGAACACTTATCTCTTCAGATCTCCCTGCCACCTCCACAGCAGGGGAAGCTACAGTTACCTGGTGGCCTGTGACCACCTGGGCATAGGATGCCCCTGCTACAGACTGCCCCTTACGTGCTGGCCTGCCCTTTGAAGCAAGGGAAGCTTTGAGCTTGGAAAGCTCTGCCTTAACCTCATCCTCTAGTGCCTGCATCCTGGCGTTAACCATCCTAAAGGCTGCAGCTTATTCCTAGATTGAGATTGAAAAATATCTTGCTCCAAAATTATTTACCAAATAACATAGCAAAGCAAAATAACCGACAAAGCTTAGATATATGCTAGTTCTTAACTATGCAGCACTTACAAGGTAATCACTGTGCAGAAAGTTGACAGTGGTTTTAAAGAAAGAAGAAATAACTCGCTGAATAACTGCCAAAAATTAAATAAGTAGCTGAAAGCACTGACACACTAGACAAAGACAGACAGAATGGACAAAATGGCGCTGGGCAGCGTCTCTAGATATAAATATTATAATCAGCTTGCCAAAAAAGAAACTTATGAGATAAAGCTATGCAAATATATGCACAGAAGTAATTGCTAAATACCTATCCACAGTTAAGCGTGGTATACTGCCCGGTTCTGCAACGACTTATCCTGAAAAGCAGGAGCTCCACAGCGATGTGTTTCCACCTTGACAACTGGCGACAATCGGAAGTGATTTCGGCTCAGGTGAATTATTTGTAGTGAAACATTCACAACCCTAGATTAATGTTTTCATGGTGAAATGGGGTGAAGAAAGTCCTGTGGCTATGTTATCGTGGTTGATAGCTTCATTGGGCCGGAGCTAAGGACACAATGGGGAAGCTGCATTCCAAACGTCAAAATATGATTCATTATCATTATCTGGTATAGGCTACATCGATTTAAGGTAATGTTAAATAGGTCATACGCCATCGCTGTATATAGAAATATTGGAAATACCTCGCGATTCTATTTTTTAAGCAGTTTATGTACACCTAATATCATTGGATGAGGGGCAAAGTTGGTTAGATATAGATTGATATTTATGGATCTATATATAAATAAATATATATATATATATATATATATATATGTATATTCTGGTCGGATTGTCAAATGTGATATATCCTTGAATATTTTCCTTTGTTTCAATTACATTCGTGTTAAATTCAAGCATGCAACGAAGTGCATCTCAACCACGTGACCTCCGTTGGCTCTGTGCGTTAAATCCGGCAGGAAACTGACAACCTAAGTGGTTTCTAGTCAGCGAAGTAAGCAAACTACAGCAAGATTTGTATTTTGTTGAGATTAACTTTTAGGGGAAAATAATGAGTCACGCTGAAATACATTATGAGTCACGTGGAAAAAAATACGTTCACGCTCATTACCCTGGGCAATAAACCAAACGACGCCGTAATCAGCCCGACTGTGGGTAACCATGCCAACGCCCAGCTGTGGATAATCATGCCAACGCCCAGCTGATGGTAACCATGCCAACGCGCTGCGCCGACGAAACTTTTGAGGCAGCCGATCTGTCGACTTTGTATCCCCGCAGTTCCTATATTTACCAACGGAAACGAACAAGACCCACTCGCTTTAAAGGCGGCGCAAATGACCTCTATGGTCTGGCACGCCTCTAAATTCACTCCCCCCAACAAATATTGTGCTGGTTTTGAGTAGTTGGACGCTTGGACGCTTGGACATTCCATTTCGTTGTATTGTTGCGCCATAATTCCCAGCAGGCAGGAACACTGGGCTGCGGTACAATGTCCAAGTGCCCAAATGTCCAAGTGCAGTCCAGAGCCCGAATTAACATGTAGCCCTATAAATGTTTTGGCTATTCTGTCACATTTCACATTCTGTGACTTGGACATTCTGTCGCACCTTAATGTTCTTGGCTGTTGGACATTCTCACGTTTGGACATTCTCACGTTTGGACATTCTCACATTTGAACGTCCTCACGTTTGGGCATTCTTACGTTTGGACATTCTCACATGACTATTGTGACATACTCACAATTGGATATTCTGACCCGGTGGTTGGATCAGAATATCCCTCCGACCCTGCGGTTGGGTCTGATCCAGATCAGACCCAACCGCGAACAAGGTGTCACCACGGTACAGGCCCTCAGGCAGTGTCACCACGGCGCCCTTATAAAGTGGCGAGAGGTAGAACGTGAATCGTGGTGGTGGGTTAAAACACCGCACCCACTACAAACCCACTACAAACCCACTACAAACTACGAACACTTTCCTGACCCGTACTATCGGGTCGTTGGCAACATATCGTGACGAACTCCACGTAAGCGCCTACAGTCGCGTAACAGCCGCAGCCGTATTCCGCGCGCGCCAAGGTCACGGTAGATTAAACACAGCCGCGGATACCAGCCGCCGGCCGGTGAGAGGGAGTTCTGCTTCTGCGCGCACGTTGCATGACAATTTAACAAGCCCCCGATGTGGCCTTGAAAACACGAGAGGAGCCGGCTGGTGTGGCTGGCAATGGTGCAGCCGGCACCAATGGTGCAGCTGGCAGTGGTGCACATGCAGCTGGCAGGTGAGAGACACGTGTACCTTGGTCTGCACTCGGCGGCCGACCAGAATTTTTGGGTCCCCGCCGTACTTAGCTGGGGCGGCCCCGACGGGAATCTTGAAGGCTCCAGCACGATTTGTGGAGTCCCCGTGCGGTTTGTGTAAATATATGGAGTTCCCGCGCGGTTTTTTAGTACACTTTCTGCTTGCGAACTGAACGTCCAACTTTTTTCGAAAGGGGTTTACACGCCCTGACTTTCGCAAGCCTTTTTCCCATGCAGCACGCGCCACATCAGCCCCAGGCACAACCTCGCGATGACTGGGGATCCTCCACCCCCAGGATCTCGGAAATTAGAAGAGCCGCAGACCACGTTTTATTCCATCGACATTTCCATTATGGCTGTTGAGATGGTCATGGTGAGGATGGAGGTGGGTACTCTATAAAGCCATATGAGACTCTTTTCCCTGAAGAGACAGGCTGTGGTCACCGATCTCAAGTGACCATATGTACCTTGTGGTCGCCCCAGTAAACTATGCGCGCGGAAGAAAACTCAACAACTATTGCAGCGTAATACCTCCACCAGCGCGAGCACTTCATTGCCAAATAATTAAGTTGATTATTACCATTTATTTGGACTTAATCTATTCAGTGGTATTTGTTAGGTTCCGAAAAACGAGAACAAGATACAAAACCTAACGCGACCCGAAGTCAATGAACTGCCTTGACCTTTCACACAATTTCGAGACAAGAGGGTGTGGGATAAAAACAGTTGATAGTGCAAGATTCAAAGAGACAAAAAACTATGTCGTCTAATCCGAAACCCATTGGTGATCAAACGCTCTTTAGAAGTCACGCTTGACCTGACCGAGGTCAGTGAACTCAAATGACGGGATGTCAAATTCATGAAAAAAAAAAAAAATGCTGACTGAGCTTCAGCTTTCCGCACGCCCTCGTTTGTCCAGCATTCGAAAGTGGCCTGATGGTCTGCTTCTTGTTACCGAACGGGTTACGATAAATTACCAACAAATACCTGCATATTTCGAGAGCCTGTTGGCTCCCTCGGTGCATCTCTGACGACCGCTCTGGTGCGCTCTGACGCTCTGACGTCATACACTCAACTAATGTTGTTTCAGTGCTGCGTGGCATGGGAACTGTCTGAAAGTGTGTGGGGTGGGGGGAGGGCGGCATAAGCCTTTCTGAAGTCGATTATTTCCATGCAACACCCGTATAGTCAACTTAACCTCGTCCAAAGCTTGGTTTGGGGCGCTGTTCCCTCGGCCCCTCCCCTCCCCTCCCCCATTTACCCCTCCAACATTCCCCCCCCCCATTTGTTCCCACGCCATTTTGCATGCCCAAGAGACCATGACATCACTCCACTCTGGGTCATGTGGTCATTTCGTGGGTCATGTTGTCCACCATCAGATATACAGACGAACGACGAGTTGTGAGGTATGCGATGTAGATGATAGAGATATACGAAATACAGACAGGCGGTCCGAGACCTTGCCTGTGCCCATCCGTACCTGACAGGTTAAGCGATTGTAGATGTACTGGATGACTTGCAACTTCACAAAATACTCAGGACCGAGACGTGGGAGAGAGATAGTGGGAGAGCGATAGAGAGGGAGATATCATTCGATCGACCACACGAACTCTGCTTGCTTTATGCAGTCGGCTTACTGCAATCAAATCCCATTCGAGCGGACCGGTGCTCTTGCTTGCCAGCATGGTGCACACACGGAGCTGAATCAGGTCCAGGGCCGTGGCCGAAATCCGACCCGGTGCCGTGGGTCAGATGCGCATGCGCGTTCTGGATCTCTGTGTAGCTACACACGAGTGCGCGCCCTGAGGGAGCTGAAGTGACGGTATCTCCGGTGATGCACGCCCTGAGGGAGCTGGTGTGACGGTATCTCCGGTGATGCACGCCCTGAGGGAGCTGGTGTGACGGTATCTCCGGTGATGCACGCCCTGAGGGAGCTGGTGTGACGGTATCTCCGGTGATGCACGCCCTGAGGGAGCTGGAAGTGACGGTATCTCCGGTGATGCACGCCCTGAGGGAGCTGGTGTGACGGTATCTCCGGTGATGCACGCCCTGAGGGAGCTGGTGTGACGGTATCTCCGGTGATGCACGCCCTGAGGGAGCTGGTGTGACGGTATCTCCGGTGATGCACGCCCTGAGGGAGCTGGTGTGACGGTATCTCCGGTGATGCACGCCCT
The DNA here is from genome assembly GCA_034440615.1 of Ashinkailepas kermadecensis. Lineage (NCBI taxonomy): Eukaryota > Metazoa > Arthropoda > Thecostraca > Neolepadidae > Ashinkailepas > Ashinkailepas kermadecensis. Next base: position 948,206 of record JAOTOM010005125.1, on the reverse strand, counting down.
GAGGGAGCTGGTGTGACGGTATCTCCGGTGATGCACGCCCTGAGGGAGCTGGTGTGACGGTATCTCCGGTGATGCACGCCCTGAGGGAGCTGGTGTGACGGTATCTCCGGTGATGCACGCCCTGAGGGAGCTGGTGTGACGGTATCTCCGGTGCTGGTGGAGCGCGAAGTTTACGAGCGGATGAATTTGCGTGTTTAGTTCGCGTACGGCATTTCGATAAAGCATTGTAAAAACATGTTTCATGACGTCATTGAGGCGATGCCACCACTCGTTTCTGGCACAAATGCGAGTGCTGGAATTGCGATTCGTTGTAGTGCAGGGAAGGCTGGAGTTGGTTTCTCTGAACCACCGACTCTGAGTCATTGGTTGTTTGTTTGTTTGTGAGTCACCTGCTCGTGCCGCGCCTGGCGTTGGGTGATCAATCACATGACTCAACTACGTCATTATGTGTTCACTCTGTCCTGTGCCGTGCAGCAGAACTGCATAATTGAACGCCAGTCGTTTGCTGGTTGGCACAGTAGTGGGCTGCTGGCGGCTTGTACTTGTACTGCTTGTACTTGTACTTGTACTGCTTCCTCAGACTTGTTCACCGAGCAATGCGCAGTGAAGGCCTCCTGAGTCCACAAGGTCATAAGGTCACAAGGTCAGGTGCGTAGGACGCTAGTCAGTTAACTCGCCGCCCTAATTTAATACTCGTATAATGTTACCGTGCTGTGATTACGCACCTGGTAACATTACACGGACAGAACGCCACTGCATTGAAGCATGTAACAAGCCGCTTGCGTGTAGAAATCAGGAAGCAAGATCACTCACTGCTCTGCCCTCGTCGCGACCGATCGTGTTTTTGCGCTCCCGTGACGAGGGAAAACCGTGAGTAAAATATTGGGCACAGGTGGTTAGTGGACGGAGGATTTGTTCTATTGTAGGCCTAGGTTAAGAAGGAGCGGTTATATTGTTTAAATTGAGTATATTAAACTTATCCTAGGTATTCTAAGCTTCTATAATTATCGATCGGCCACGTGGACGTTTGTAGACGGGTGGAGCGGCCACGTGGCTTAGGTTTCTGTTAGCATAGAGGAATAAGTTTGTGTCTGCTTGGTGTTTTAGTTGAAGATTATATTAAAATAGTGAGCTTAACTTACACTAGGTAGCTTCTAGACTTATCGATCGGCTACGTGGACGCTTTGTAGATGGGTGGCGCGGCCTCGTGGCTTAGGTTTCTGTAGTGCAGACGAATAAGTTTTTTCGTTGTTTTTTTGGTGGTTAAGTTTAAAAAAGAGTTGAAGACTAAAATAGTGTGCTTAAATTACACTAGGTATATCTTCTTGTCCTGGTGTTAGTGTATAGCTATCTAGGTTTTTGATTATATTAGTATTTAGTTTCGTTTAGTTGGAGTTTGCAGCTGGTGGTAGGTATTTAGCAATTACTTCTGTGCATATATTTGCATAGTTTTATATCATAAGTTTCTTTTTAACAAGCAGATTTTTAGCTTCTAGAATTATCGATCGGCCACGTGGACGCTTTGTAGACGGGTGGAGCGGCCACATGGCTTAGGTTTCTGTAGTGTAGAGGAATAAGTCGGTGTCTTTTTGGTGTTTAAGTTTAAGATAGAGCTTAGGACTAAAATAGTGAGCTTAAATTACCACTAGGTATATTTTCAATATACTGGTGTAATTGCAAAGGTATCTATACTTTTTTTATTTTAGTTTGGTTTAGTTGGAGTTTGTAGCTGGTGGGAGACGGGATAACTTTATTTTAAAAAAATTATATTAAAAAAAAAAAATTATAAAAAAAACATGCAAGGTGACTGCGGGAAGTGTAAGTGTATGGTAGTCATTGGGGACTTGAGTAAGAAAGTAGATATGTTAGCAAGGGAGGTGGAGCGTCTGAAGTGTTTGGTGGCAGGGCCCACCATAGGAAATGTCAGCGAGGCAAGCCAGGTGCAGGAGTCTAGGAGTGATAGGGGTGGAGATAGTATGGACCATGATAATAGAGAGTGGAAAGTAGCTAGACGCCAGAGTACGAGACTAGCTTTAAGGAAAATTGACAAAGGCATTGAAACTAATAATAGATTTGAGGTACTGCAAGAGAGAGATAGTAATGCTGCTAAGGAGGAAGGTAGGAACGACCAGGTAGCTGATGATAGAGAGGGGGAAGTTTTAGTTATAGGGGACTCAAGAGTGAGGTACATGGACCGTACTTTTTGTAGCAGGAACCCCAACAAACGGACTCGTGTTTACTACCCAGGGGCCCAGGTAAAGGATGTTGGTGATAGGATAGAAGGAGTGATGAAGGGTAGTGGAGAGAGCACAACAGTAATTGTGCAGGTTGGTGTAAATGATGTAGGAAAAGCAAAAACAGAGGAAACAATACAAGAGTATAGGGCTTTGATAGGTAGGTTAGCTGTGAGTAGGAAACGAGGAATGGTAACATCCATCCTCCGTATGGTTAACGCAAGCATAGAGTGGTACTCGAGGGCCATTGGGCTGAATACCAGGGTGGCCAAGATTTGTAAGGAACTTGGGGTGGGGTTCTTGGATTTGTGGGGGGATTTCTGGGGGAGGAATGAAATGTTTGCTTTAGATGGGTTACATTTGAGCAAGAGAGGAGTTGAATTGCTCAGCAATGGGTATGAGGAGGCTCTCAATAGGAAACAGGGAAACTAGGCAGGTCATGGGGGGATGTAGCCGATAGAGAGAGAAGTCTTGCAAACACCGCACAGTCAGCAAATAGGGGTAGCAGTAGATCAAGGGGGCAGAGTGGTAGCTCATCCAGAGATGATAGAGCTACTCAACATGAAAAAGCCAAAGAGGGTTATGGAAATTGTGTTAAGTGTATGATGCTTAATGCTCAGAGCATTCGATCCAAATTTGATGAGTTCAAGTGTTATGTTGCTGAGGAGAAACCAGATTTTGTTTGCATTACTGAGGCATGGGTCAGTGAGGGATATTTTGGGGATAACTTGCAGGACTATGAGATCCAGGGATACAATATGTTTTCATGCAATAGGGGTTCAGCAGTGAAAGGGGGTGGTGTAATGCTCTATGTGAATAGCTTATACAGTTCTCAGAAAGTAGCAGATGGGGTAAAAAATGTGTCTGTGGAGTCCATTTGGCTTGATGTTGCTGTGGGAAGAGGCAACAGAAATAAACTGAGGATTGGAGCTTTGTATCGATCAGGAACCTTGCCACATTCTCAGCAACTGGAGCTTGATAAGGTGATTTGTGATGAAATCAGTATAAACTTTCAGAGGAAATGCCTTATTCTTGGTGACTTTAATCTAAAGGGATATGAAAATGTTGGTGTTGGCTCCCCATCATGTAAACTGTTTAGGAAATGCCCTGAAGAGGACTTGTTCTTACACCAGTTTGTAATGGAATCAACCAGGCAGGGCTCATTCTTGGACCTTGTCTTCTCAGATTTAAGTGATTTAGTTCAAGACTTGACTGTAGGAGAAACTCTGGGAAGAAGTGACCATAACATAGTGAGATTTAAGGTACAAATAGCAGGGACAATCAAGGATAACTTGGCAAAGATTCCAAATTTTAACAGGGCAGACTTTGACTCCATGAGGGAGGTTTTAAGTGCCATAAAATGGGAAGAAGAATTTTGTGATTTAAATGCCTGTGAAATGTCGGAAAAGTTCAAATCTTACTTGAGGGAAATTCAGATTAGACATGTCCCCCAAAAGCAAAGGCGCAAAAGAAGGGTAGGAAAGCCAGCATGGCTTACACCAGATTTGAGGAGATCAATTAAGGCTAAGAAAGATGCATTTAGAGTATTTAAGGAAGCTTCAAATATCATAAATCTAAGGTCGTATCAAAAAGCTAGAGATGCTGTGAAGCAGAAAACCAGAGCAGCAAGGCGGGAAAAAGAATTGGATTTGGCTAGGAACTGTAATGGAGACAGTAAAAAGTTCTTTAGTTTCTACAAGCTAAGTAAAGTTTCTAGCACAATTGGTCCACTGGAAGTAAATGGGACTATATTGAGTGAGGATGGTGAGATGGTTGAGGAGCTGAGCAAGCAGTTTAAATCAGTGTTTACAGTGGAGGATGTGAGAAATTTGCCAACTGTGGACCACAGTTCAGTGACAGGTGATCAGATACACGATGTTGATTTCATTGATAGTGATATTGTTTTCAATTATATCAGAAAAATAAAGCCAAACAAGGCAGCAGGACCAGATGGAATTTATGCTAGGGTATTGCGGGAAGCTGAAAATGAACTGGCAATTCCACTTAGTATAATATTTTGTAGATCAGTTTCACAAAATGAAATTCCAACAGATTGGAAAAGGGCAAATGTAGTTCCTATTTTCAAGAAAGGAGAAAGAGGGAAAGTTGAAAATTATAGGCCAGTAAGCCTCACATCCCTAGTCTACAAGGTACTCGAATCAATTATCAAAGATAGAATAGTTAGTTTTCTGGAAGGAAACAGATTGATTCAAGATACTCAACATGGGTTTAGAAAAGGGAGATCGTGTCTCACAAATCTCTTGGACTTTTTAAATTTTGCTACAGAACAATTTCATCAGGGAAATCAGGTTGATGTAGCATATCTTGACTTTAGTAAGGCCTTTGATAAGGTACCCCATAAACGGTTAATGATGCAGCTTCAGGTCCATGGCATTGCAGGTAGCATCCTAAAATCGATTGAGTTGTGGCTTTCAGATAGACAGCAGAGAGTGATGCTAAATGGTACAAAGTCATCATGGCAAAATGTTCTTAGTGGAGTCCCTCAGGGGTCGGTACTGGGGCCACTGTTGTTCATTATATTTGTGAATAGCATTGAATGTGGCCTAACCAGTAAGGTTTTGAAATTTGCGGATGATTTGAAGATCTTTAGGGCAATAACAGGGCACAACGAGCAGGTTTTGCTGCAGAACGACTTAGACGAGCTTGTGAAGTGGTCCGAAAAATGGCAAATGAAGTTTAATTTTGATAAGTGCAAAGTCATGCATGTAGGTAGGCAGCATATGAAGGCGCCATACTTGATGGATGGCCAAGTACTATTTGTGACTCAGCAGGAGAAGGACTTAGGTGTTATTTTGAACACAAAATTGGGGGCATCAGAACAGACCAAAGAAGCCAGGAAGAAGGCACTAAGAATGCTTCGGGCGATACAGAGGAATGTGTCATACAAAAGTGAGGAGGTCATCAGGAAGCTTTACTGTGCATATGTCAGGCCACATTTATAATAATGTGTCCAAGCTTGGTCCCCTAGTTATGAGAAAGATTGTTGGCTTTTAGAGAGAGTACAAAAGAGGGCAACAAAAATGGTTAATGGTATAGGCAACCTGGCATATGAGGAAAGATTGAAGAAATTGAATATGTTTTTACTTAGGTATAGAAGGCTGAGAGGAGATCTCATCGAGGTTTTTAACTTTGTTCATGGTCAGGAACAGGGATATGTCAGGGAAATGTTTGAATTTAACAGAAATGATGCAATTAGAGGTCATCAATTCAAAATTAAAGTTAATCACAGCAGGACAAGGTTAAGGCAGTCTTTCTTCACCAACAGGGTAGTAGAACACTGGAACCAGCTGCCAGGAACCATTGTCAGTAGCAACACACTGAACATCTTTAAAAACGGCATAGACAATCATTATAAGAATAGGGGGCTTGTTTTTCTGTATTCCAGGGAGGATTGATTGACAGATTTGGTGGGCAACTGGTTCAGTGTACAAAGTGCAACCAAGAAGGGCCCTTGTGGCTCATAGTTGCACCGATCTTTTATGTCTTTATGTCTTTATGAAACAGGTCCAAAAATCCATTATGTTAATGAACTAGGCAGATACTGGAATCATGACGGAGTAACTGTCACATACGCAATGCAACAACAGCTCCGTTATGCGCAAATGACAGCAGCATTAATTTTGCACCAGGCAGCATTTGACACGGGCCTTGTTAGCATTTCTTTACAGTGTATCTATCTGTAAATATTGGCGTGTAAATATGCAGTAGCCATGACAACAGCCCGTGAGCATGCGTGTTTGCTTGGATGCGGTAACGATGACAACGGCGCGTGAGCATGAGTGTTTGCTTGGATGCGGTAACGATAACAACGGCGCGTGAGCATGAGTGTATGTTTGGATGCGGTAACGATGACAACGGCACGTGAGCATGAGTGTTTGTTTGTTTCCAGACCCGTCATCATCACACGGGTGGCAGGCCGGCCATACCCAGACGACGGCGATGTTTTGTGCGGCGGGAATGGAAACAAGCTTAGAAAGAATACAAACGGTAGTAAGCGCCGGTTTTAACACGCAACGAAAGAGGAAGTGGACTCTCGCCCTCCAGCCCCGAAGAAACACTGCATGACGTGGATGGTGGGTGCCACTCCATCAATGAAGGAATCGCGTCAAATCACTTAATCAATCGAACAATGGTGAACGTTCGCTTCCCTTTGTTTTTTTTTATATTCCCCGGAACGACTCACGCCTTCCTTGGTTACTAGGTGCTCCGTCTCAGAGGACATTGAAATTGAAGTGAATAAAATGTTTCACGTACAACCATGATAAGTTGCACAATGACATTTACAACCCTGGCAAGTTATGCCCGCTTGCTGAAGCGATGTTTTCCGAGGAGACCAGCTAAAACGTGTTGGCTTCCATCAAACGATGTGCGAATCCACATCCACAGTTGGTCCAGTGCGTAGACTACCGGCCTGCAAAGGTCTCGCCGGTTACGCTTGTTCATTTCGCGTACCATCGGTGCTAGAGTGACTCAAGGTCAGACACGGCGGCCAGGCTCTCTTCTGCACATCACCTGTGGTGAAGCCCGTGTATGTGTCTTTTCTGCACATCACCTGTGGTGAAGCCCGTGTATGTGTCTTGAGCATGCTCTATGTCATGCTAATGGCATAATGCGTGATTAAGCTGAACCCAACCTGCCCGCACGCCTAAGACCCTCACAGCGCTATGAACCCAACCTGCCCGCACGCCTAAGACCCTCACAGCGCTATGAACCCAACCTGCCCGCACGCCTAAGACCCTCACAGCGCTATGAACCCAACCTGCCCGCACGCCTAAGACCCTCACAGCGCTATGCACTGCGTATCAGGGCCGCATCGAATCCGATTACATTCAGCCGGTCAGCCGGTCCGGGGGCTGACCGGGGCCATACCGAGAACTGACGGGTGGCAGGGACCGCTGCCGACACCGCTATTGCGATGTGGACACTGGACACTGACTGACTCGGCGCCATTTTGTGCAGTGGGGGCTCGTCTGGCACGGTAACCACGTGACTACGGCCCCCAACAACGCACCGGAATTCGGAAATTTACGTGGAAAACAACAGCTGACGGGGGCCTGCTTTGACCTGCAGACTGAGTTCTCATTTGCTGAATTGATTTCCATGAAGCTTAACAGCATAGAGTGGACTGCAGTAGCTGTTGTTTTTTGCATCGTGCCATCACAATTTTACCAGGAGGTGCCGTGTTCATCTGTCAATATCATCTTTTGTCCGCATTTCTCCCCAATGGCAACTTGGTCAACATTATCAGTTATTTTACGTCTTAGCTTCGTACCCTCCACATTGGGAAAAAATAACTCCAAGCGGCTGCTCCGCAGTCAAGGAACCTCTCCAGCACTGCCTTAGCATTACTGCGGAGGCCAAAGTCAGCTGGGCGGTGACGATGGCCTCTACTTCACTTCACTTCACTTCACTTGACTTCACTTCACTTCGCTTCACTTCAGTTTACTTGACTTCACCTCACTTCACTTCGCCTCAATTTACTTTACTTTACTTTACTTTACTTTACTTCACATAACTTCACCTTACTTCAATCCACTTCACTTGACTTCACTTCTGCCTACAGCACTCACTCGATTCCGTTGTCCTCCCGCATGGCGAGCGTGCTGAAGTTGGTGTGACAGCCGGCGGTACTCACACGATGCCGTTGTCCTCCCGCATGGCGAGCGTGCTGAAGTTGGTGTGGCAGCCGGCGCCGTTCCAGTCGCCGGTGATCGGCTTGGGGTCCATGGAGACGACGATGCCGAAGTCCTCGGCGGTGCGGTGCAGCAGGAAGCGCGCCATCCACAGGTCGTCGCCCATCTGGATGCCCTCGCACGGGCCCACCTGGAACTCCCACTGGAATGCAGAGTGGAGTGTCATTTCACGTCTGGTGCCTTCGCTGCATCAACTCGGGAACTCCCACTGGATCACAGGGTGGAGTACCATGTCATGTCTGATACCTTCACTGCAGCCACTCAGGAACTCCCACTGCAACGCAGAGTGGAGTGCCATATCATGCCTGATACCTTCACTGCATCGACTCAGGAACTCCGACTGAATCACAGAGTGGAGTAACATGTCATGTCTGATACCTTCACTGCATCGACTCAGGAACTCCCACTGGATCACAGGGTGGAGTGCCATCTCACGTCTGATACCTTCACTGCAGCCACTCAGGAACTCCCACTGAATCACAGAGCGGAGTGCCATCTCACGTCTGATACCTTTGCTGCATCGGCCCTGCAAATCCCACTGAAGCAGACAAGTGGGCTGCTGTCCAGTCCAGGCATTCCTTCACGGTGCAAAATGGAAGTTCCATGGAATGGGCTGATGACGTTGCATGCATACAATCGACCAAAGAATCCTCCCGTTCCCCTGTCCAATATCCGTGTCGACGCCCATACCTCCCATGGTTTTGCTTCGGCTCCCATGGCCCACGCTGCTACCGTAGCAGGAGTGGAAGCTCATTCCTTGGATCTGCAACAGCCATCCTCAGCCCCGGGAACCGCCGAACAGCTTCGTGTCCCACATCTGCGACAGCAACACTCCGGAGTTCCCGTGTCATCCCACTCCGGAGTTCCCGTGTCACCCCGCTCCTGTGGCTTCCTGTGGCCTTGTGGTTTCTAGGTGGCGTTTTTTCACACAGCCCCACAGGCGCTGATGTTGACCTTCTCAAAGCTCGGTGGTGCTCAACCACTCATGGGCGATGCTCAAAGACCAGCTGTTGTATGACATGGCGTGGTGCCCGTTTATGGGTGGCAGTCCGGACCTGCTGCAGCTCATGCGTGAACGCGACCAACCTAACGAGTCTCGGCGTGGTTATCGCACCCAATATGACTCGGGAATTTACCGCACGCTGCGCAACCGAGTGAAGTCTGTGTTCGCAGAAGCCCGGCGTGACCTTGTGCGTGCGCAAATGCTGACGGGCCGTGCCAGTTTCTGGCGCCACATCCGGGACTGTGCGCTTCGACCGGCCGGGGAAGGGGAGGGGGCCGCGAGGGGCCTGGCCGTGACGGTGGCAGACGAAATTAATCGTCACCTTTCCTCCGTGCCCTCAAGCATTGCCGCTGACCCCGCGGCTGACCCCGCGGCGTCCCCCCCCCAATCCCACCGCCGCCACCCTGTGTGACCACCACCGGCCTCCGGCTGCGCCCGGTGACCCTGCCTGAGCTATTTAGAGCCATCCGCGACCTGTCTTCGTCGAGAGCGGTGGGCGTCGATGAAGTACCACTGCACGCTCTCCGAAAATGTTTTCCTGTTCTCGGGCCTCACCTACTTCACCTCATGAATACCACTGTTGTCTCTTGCGTGTTTCCTGCCTCGTGGAAAACTGCTCTGTTGTTCAACTTCACAAATCTGGGTCTCGCGATGTCGCTAGTATCTTCCGCCCAATCTCTATATTGCCAGTCTTGTCCAAGTTATGTGAAAAAGTAATTTGTACCCAGCTGTCCTCTTATCTAATCACTAATCACATGCTTGTCTCTTCCCAGTATGCCAACAGGCCATGCCATTGGACGGAGGACGCCCTGGTCAACGCTGTCGAGTGGATCACACGTCGTGTCGACACTGGTCGCATCGCTTCGGTCATCTCCATCGACCTGAGAAAAGCATTCGACAGCGTCGACCATGGTGTCCTGCTAAAGCTGCAGTGGTACGGCGTCGACACGAGGTGGTTCCATAGCTACCTCACTGACCGGCGGTGTTCGAACCGTGTCTGCCTAGGAAGAGACGGCATATATAGCTCCACATCCACAGCCACAGCATCCGGTTTGCCTCAACCATAGTGGTGTCGACTGAGCGGAGGTTGGTTTGGCGACTAGAATTATGCCCAAGTCAGGTATCACTTGACAGCGCTCCAGCTGGTGACCGTCAAGGTGGTGAGAGATGCGACGTTGGGTGGGCTTCAGAACGTGAAGGTGATTCATCGGCGCTTGGCAAGGTTGAATTACAACACCCGGTTTCTAGGGAAGTGGCATAAACTGTTCATATCAGCTTGGAGTCAGTCATCAGCATCAATGTCGGTGAATGACTTTATGGCGTGGAAAATGTTGGGCGTCGGTAGCTCAGTGGTTAAGCTGATCGTCTGGCAAGCCAGAGGTATGGGGTTCGATTCCCGCTATGCCCGCCCTTCCTGCCAGGGTGAGAGGTCACATGGCCTCAGCTGCTGAGTGCGTCGTAAAGTCATAACCACCACCACCACCATCGGTGTGAAAAATGTTCGCATCTTCTGTACGCAATGTACGCACATTTGACGCCGTACGTCAGCGGTAAACGATGTAAAGAACAGCGGTCCGAGGACACCACCCTCCGACATGCCTGAAAAAACAGTGGTCCATTCACATTGCTTCTCATTAACCACAATCCACTGCGTGCATCCAGACCGGCATAACTCCGGCAGACCGGCATAACTCCGACAGACCGGCATAACTCCGACAGACCGGCATTACTCCGACAGACCGGCATAACTCCGACAGACCGGCATAACTCCGACAGACCGGCATTACTCCGACAGACCGGCATAACTCCGACAGACCGGCATAACTCCGACAGACCGGCATTACTCCGACAGACCGGCATAACTCCGACAGACCGGCATAACTCCGACAGACCGGCATAACTCCGACAGACCGGCATTACTCCGACAGACCGGCATAACTCCGACAATCTGTGTCAGCTATGTGGAATGAATGTCTCAGTTTATGCAAAGGAACCTTGGGTAGAATCTCTCTACACTTCTAAATGCCGATGCATAATCAGTGTATACGGCATCTGTCTGCTTACGGCGCAATATTGAGGACCAGCGGTGAGTTGCGAAACACGAAAGGTTCGTCACACAGGACCTCTTGGGTAGGAAACCGTGTTGGGTGTTAGGAACAGCGCACGTGTCCGCTCACAGCAAACATGCAATGTCCCAGCAAATGCACAACTTTTTTTTCAAAACCTTGTAATAGATTGTACTAGATATATTGCTCTACAATACCTTGTTATGCATCTATGTATATATATATATATATATATATATATATATATATCTCTATATATATATATGTATATATATGTATATATATGTATATATATATATATATATATATATATATATATATATATATATATATATATATATATATATCAGGTGCGGTCCGTGGCACCCAAATGAAGTGAGGCAGACAAAAATCGCGACTGTGGTGAGAAAGTCGCGACTTCAGGTTGTGAGCAAAATAACACCAAAAAGCGTGCTTTGAGTTAGGTAACAAATGAAATTAAAAAAAATTTAATTAAATTTTTTAATGAAATAAAACGTGAGTTGAAATAAAAAAGTTAGTTTAAAAAATGAAATAAAAAAGCGACATAACAACCTAGCCTAGACTAACCTCACTTTGGATACTTTTTTCTTAAAAAATATAGACACTGTAAGCAATTTATTTTCTGAAAACTTTTGAAATAAAAACAAAGCCCGTCCTAACCTAACCCCAGTTGCTTTTGAAGAAAAAAAAGGACTTCCAGAATTTAACAAAAAAAAGGAACACAAAAAATCCAACTTAAAAACCTAAACTAACCCAACCAAACCAAACTTTACCCATTTCTTTGCTTTATGGAGGAAAATGTGGGTATAAACTTAATTTTGTTTGTTTCGCGGTCTTGTTACCACCTTAAAGCACAATAATACCCTCTTTTATTGGTGAAATGCCTGCTTATTGAGATATAAGTACAACTTGAAGTGCTTATGTCAAGAAAGCTTCCATTTCCCAAAGATGTGAATTTTAATTTCTTTCAAATTACATCAAGATCCACATTTATGCATTGTGCAGATCCAAAAAGTTGGTTTTGAGTCGTTTGGTTCGGCCAAGTAAAAACTAATTCTCACAAATTTTCAAATTCCTTAGATTTGGAAAGCTTAGTAGGCGCTTAATTACCTAAGCATGAGCTCAGAGCAACACTGTTTCAGAAAATGCTACTAGGTTTTGCATAATTTGAGAGTGAAGAACAAGTTTGCTCCAAATCAGACGGTTTCTTGTTGTTGGCTGGACTGATATATCCGCCTTGGAAACACTAATGAATGCATGGAATTTACAGAGCTGACTAAGCATCACATCAAAGTCCAGTAAGAGTCCACTGGTTACTAACAAACTTCCTCGCTGGGCTTTCGGTTCTAGTATTTGCCACTTCTCGTACCTACTTCAGTGGGTGGGTGTACCTTGCTCCTGCCCTTCAATTGCTCGCATTTCCTCACGAATAAATGGGAACATTTTTTGCAAGACATGGCCCGATGTACCTCAAAAGTGTCCCTCACACAGCGATCTCCATTAAGAATAGAATGGACTGCACTCCAAAAAGGCCGCAAACCCTGCGCTTGTTATAAAACGAATGCGCTATGTGTGGCGATATGTATCAGAGGGATGCCTTTGCTGACCGGTGATAGAGCTGTTTTGAGGCTAAGATGTAAATGTGAACTTCAATTTCCACCATAATTACGAGTCACCAATGCATATTTGTTTCCAGTTTTTCAACTTCGCTATTTTCCCGTGGATGAAAGCATCATTTGTAGGAAAATAACATACAAAAATACTTCCCAGATCTACCCAGGTGAGGCACTGCCTTAGTGGCTTACATGGGCCGACCCCCCCTCGATATTTATATATATATATATAGATCTAGATATCTATATATATATATATATATATATACATATATACATATGCATATGTAAAGCATCACCAGACCTTACACGGCTGTTGACCTGACCTCAGACTGACCTGGGAGGGCATGACCTCGGCGTTGGTGCCGCCGATCTTCACATCGGCGTAGAGGCAGGCTCGGTAGTGGCTCTCGACCACGTCGCGGCCGTACACCTTGTCGGCGCCCACACCGCAGTAGTACGGCCCCTGCCGAACACGCCGCCCCTGTCAGTACGGCTCCCGTGGAAAACGGCCTTCGTCGGTACGGCTCCCGAAGAAAACGACATTCGTTGATACAACGCCGGGGAAAAACATCTGATGTACGGTGATTATAGAGAACGACATTTATGCCTACTAACACACACACACACACAAGCACAAACACGCATATATATATATATATATATATATATATATATATATATATATATATATATATATATATAACTGTATGAACTAAACTACATGAAACACACTGAACTGTGGTTCCGGTAGGTTCATGACAGCATGGCTGCAAGGAACGACACAACCTCGCATATGAGCGACAGTGGTTTTGGTCACAGACGGAACTGTTTTTAGCCCGACAATGTTCGCAAGAACTGTTCGACTTTCGATGGATTCTATTGTTGCTCTGATATCGATATAAATTTAGAAAAAAATGGCAAGGATGAGTCTAGATGCAAGTGTGTAAGCGAAGTTACCCCCCCCCCCACACACACACACACACTCAATGTTTCCGGCAGTCATCATTCCACACGGCTACACCCACCTGAGGACCTGGGAAGCCGTTCTTGGGCCAGCCGAATGGATGGTGGTCAAGGTCAAGCAGGGTGTACTCCTGTTCCATGCCGAACCACGGCTTGGAGCTCCGTACCTCAGCCATCACCTGAAAATACAGGAACGGTCGTCAAAGCTAGATACCTGCGCCGTCAACTGAAACTACGAGTACAGTCGTTCGTGTGTGTGTGGGGGGGGGGTGAATCTGGCCAGCCTGCCACCGTCTGGTGATGTCGGCTGTTTCCGTGTGTTTGGTCGTGGTATTAGGAGGTATGAAGGTGTGAAGAGTATGGTAGGAGACTTAGTCGGAGGGTGGAAGAGGGGATTGATTTGTTGAGCGGTGCCGAAGTAGATTTGTAGGCGTCTTGAAGCTTGAAGTGAGCTGAGTAGAGCTGAGTTGAGCAGAGGTACAGGGAGTTGTAGAGCTGGTCGAAGGCCGAATATGATGTAGTTGAGAAGAGTTGCCAGTCCGGACGGTGCCAAGTTGGGGTATGGGGTGTAGTGGGGGGGGGGGGGGTCGGGTCATCGCCATAGTTGACAAACATTACGAAAAACACATTCAGTGTTTGGGGAGATTGTTTTGTTTTGTCGAGTGCAGTCGTCGCAGTGCCGTATATATGCCGTCCTAGAGACGCATGCCGTATTGGCAGCAGCGAGACCACAGTTGGCCAGGTGTTCGGGTCTTGGGCTCCCGCGGAGGTCAGTTTGTTGCGTGGAGAGAGCTGGATCGCCCATCACCCTACATTATTTCTGCTCCTAACCGATATACCTATGGTATTGCACCACACAGCATACATTTGATGCTGAAGTTCCCAAGTGTTTGAGCACAGCTCCAATACTTAGCACCGGGGTATTGTACAGCTTGTCTAAATGCTGGTGATAGGTTGTTGATCACTACGTGCTTCGGCACTAGGACACTAGGGCATTAGGGCACTAGGGCATTAGGTACCACTAGACCATTATGGCACTAGGGCATTAGGGCACTAGGACATTATGGGACTAGGGCATTAGGGCATTAGGCACTAGGGCGCTGGGGCAGCATCACCGCTGACAATGGCTGGGTGCCGCCATGATGGTTCTGTTGCCATGGTGATGGCTGGGTGCCGCCATGGTGGTTTTGTTGCCATGGTGATGGCTGGATGCCGCCATGGTGGTTCTGTTGCCATGGTGATGGCTAGGTGCCGCCATGGTGGCTCTGTTGCCATGGTGATGGCTGGGTGCCGCCATGGTGGCTCTGTTGCCATGGTGATGGCTGGGTGCCGCCATGGTGGCTCTGTTGCCATGGTGATGGCTGGGTGCCGCCATGGTGGTTCTGTTGCCATGGTGATGGCTGGGTGCCGTCATGGTGGTTCTGTTGCCATGGTGATGGCTGGGTGCCGCCATGGTGGCTCTGTTGCCATGGTGATGGCTGGGTGCCGCCATGGTGGCTCTGTTGCCATGGTGATGGCTGGGTGCCGCCATGGTGGCTCTGTTTCCAACGACACAACGTTTTTGGACATTTGCACTAAGAAAGCTCCCCTGAATGCTTTCATAATTGGCACACGGTTGTTCAGTTGTGGGGTAATTACTGCGATATGACATCACCAGTCACAATAAGCAGTGCGTCTTCGAGGCGCCGGCTGCAGTGTGGTGGGACGCGGCCAGTGCTGTTTCCCAAATGCCAAATAGTCTATGGAGGTGCCAAATAGTCTATGGAGGTGCCAAATACTCTATGGAGGTGCCAAATAGTCTATGGATGTGCCATGTAGCCAATGGAGGTGCCAAATAGCTTGCGGAGACTTTGTTCAGAAGACGGCTTGGCCAGTGCTGAAAGCAAAGAAAGAGGAAAAGGTGGATACCTCTTTTGTGGGAGGCAAAGGTGAGACCCAGCACATGCACATGTGCTGGTAGGTGATTCAGGAGATGCGCGGACGCGGTGCGATATATTTGCGCAGGTGTGCGGACGTGGTGGGCTACCATTGCGCAGGTGTGCGGACGTGGTGGGCTGCCATTGCGCAGGTGTGCGGACGTGGTGGGCTACCATTGCGCAGGTGTGCGGACGGGTGGGCTACCATTGCGCAGGTGTGCGGACGGGTGGGCTACCATTGCGCAGGTGTGCGGACGGGTGGGCTACCTTTGCGCAGGTGTGCCGCTTGTTGCTGGCGTGCGGGATCTTGTCGAACCTGTAGGTCTCGCAGAGGACGAGTTTGTCGTTCCGGCTTCGAAACGGATCGGCGTAGATCGCCTGCGGGGATGGCACCAATCAGCGTCGCCGTAACAGCTGAGGTGTTGCCTAGCAACCCGGATATCCCGACAAAACACGCCGTTGGCACTGTCACTGTCCAACAGGTGTTTAGGATGCTATCGCCAATTTTGTACACAAATTTTAGAAGATGTCGCCGTCATATGTAGGTCAGTGCTTCGAACTGCTGAACTGATGAACTGCTGAACTTCGAACTCCTGAATTCCGAACTGGGGAGACTATTCGGTGCCACGCCCGGATTAACCATCAGGTGTGTGGTGTGGCGGCAGGAGAGGGGGAGGGGAGATTGCAGTGATTGAGCCAGAGGCTGCTGCCGCCAGGGGATCGCGACACGGTTTTCCGGATTGTCGCAGCCATCCCACGGCAGAGAGCAACCCAGGCCCCATGGGACCCCATGGAAACAGAGGAGATGACCACCCTGGACCACAATAATCCAGAGTGAATCACCTAGTGCCCTGCGTTAGGTTACTGGACTATTCACGCCCGAATAAGCCATGTGTCCAATCAGAATAATCATACACCACATTTCGGATATCACTTAGTGAAAACAAACAAAACAAACAAACAAACGACAACAACCACAAACAGGGAGACACTTCAAGTTCATCTTTGAAAGCACTGTGATCGAATGAAGTCGTTGGAAGATCTTGCATGCGCTGCTCGAGGAAAAAGCACGCGTGGTTGGTCCATGCTGAATGTTTGTGGTTGATTGAGGAATATCCCAGCAGCATTCAGAGGGTGGAAACAAACGTGGTGAGCGAGGGGATGTGCACTGACGTGGTTTATGCTATAGGGGGAGTGGGTCAGAGCATCGTTAGAGGTCTGAAATCACATTGGTGAGCTGCCCCTCCCCAAATAATTCAAAACAGCGAACACGTGCTTTACATGTTTGTTCATGTTGGGTTGGCACCCCGACCACCGACGGCCGGTTTGGTCACAGCTGATTGCGGGAAATGACACCAATCCATTCACTGTGTCGGAGTAAAACGTCAATTCAGCTGGTGGGGAGGAAACAATTATCCTGCCACGAGCTGCGGCCACGCCACAGCGGAGGACGGGCAGCGCGTTCCATTCTACGTGGATGAGCGCCTTCAGTTGCAAAATTTGTGAGGTGGAAGGGGGATCGGTTGCACTCGAGCCTGCCACAGGAGCGCCTCCTGTACTCGGAGGGACGCCTTCTATACTCGGAGGGACGCCTTCTGTACTCGGAGGGACGCCTTCCGTACTCGGAGGGACGCCTTCTGTACTCGGAGGGACGCCTTCGACTTCAAATTTTGGCATAACCTATCCTAATCTTGCATCCATGCATCCATTCTCCATGGGAGAATAAGTTAAAAAGGAACATTTTCAGGCCATTTTCTGTTGGAAAAAAATTCACTAAAACACCTAACCTAACCTGCCCTAATCTGTTTTTGAAGAAGGAAATTTAAGCTTTAATTTTTTTTAAATCTCAAAGCAATTCTGATTTTTTTCCAACTTGAAAGAGAAAACTTAACCTAACCAAACCAAGCCAAACCTGACACCTTTGTTTGCTTCATGGCGGTAAAATGTGCATGAGAGTTGTCTCATGAATCATTTGGTGTTTAATGTATGGTATTGAATCCTGGATGTAGAGGAAAATCTGTGAGCGAGCCTAGTCTGGGAGGATGGAGTTCTTCCTATTTGTAGCATATGAAACACCCTGTGACTTCCAAGGGAGTTGCGGACCTTATGCTAAATAGTAAATCAACACATTGTGAATGTGCACCATTCAGCCTTCAAACAAGAATATATAGAACATTTTTCTTATTGGAGAGGACCATGCTCCAGATGGCAAAGATCCAGGACCAGTATGCCTTTGTTTCATCCCGGTACCCGTGGTGTTGCAATGCTATTTTGGAAGCTTTATTGTCATGTTACGGTTTAGTAACCTCAGCTTGTTCTACCATCTTTTACATTTTATCTACATTGATTTTTAGCAACTGAAGTGTGCTGTGACATAAATTGGCATGTTGTGTAGGCATAGTGATTTGACATTCTTGGTTGACATATTGCAGTCCTAGCATAACCAGTGTGTCAATACAATCTTGAATCTTTATTGTCATGCTGCACCTTTGCATCATTGTTAAGCTTGCTAATGCTTTGCGTTTATGTGCACCTAAATAATATGTCTTGGCACCAATAAATCAATGACTAAGGAAAATAAATGTTTGCAGTCCAAAGAGTAATTAGGTAGTGATCTGCATCTTCAGTGGCGGTACTGTGCGCTGGAATGTAAGCACAAAGAGATAGCACAAGTTGATGCACTAGGCAAGTTGATGCACTGTAAGCACAAGTTGATGCACTAGGCAGGGCAGCATGTGATAGGTAGCAAAACTTGCCTTTGGAATCAAGAGAGGCATCCGATTGACACATTTGTGCACCTCTGATGCAGAGTATGCGCCAGACCAGTGGTTTGCCCGGTCCTGGCCCAACATAAACACAGGTGAGGACGTGCGGCCCTGATGTATGATATGCAGATTATGCAAGAGAGCGGTGGTTTTCCTGGGCCCAGGTCAACCAAACACAGTGCCTGGGCGTAGCCCAACTTAAACACACGTGAGGAACGTGCGGCCCGAATGCATGACATGCAGAGGCGCAGATCAGGGGGTCGCCCCCCCCCCTCCACCTAGCAACCAATAATACACCAGATACATAAAGAAATTGTGATATTCACACTGCGTCAAACCCTATATTATTGGCGCGTTCCCGCACCGACAGCTGTCTGCTTCATTGTCCATTTCTTGGTAGGGCACCACCCCCCTAGGAAATTGGTGTCTGCGCCGCTGATGAAATGGCTGATGAGCTGCCACGTCAGCACCCAGCAGCAGCAGCTGCTCTCAGTCGTAACGTTTGGCCGTCTGTCGCGAGCCCGTGTTCGTCAGGTGAAGTCGGCCAGCACCCCGCCTGGGTTCAGCCATGGCACAGCTATGTCACATATATGGCATATCTATGGTACATCTATGGCACAGCTATGGCACATCTATGGCACATCTATGGCACATTCACGGCACATCTATGGCACATATATGGCACAGCTATGGCACAGCTATGGCACATATATGGCATATCTATGGTACATCTATGGCACAGCTATGGCACATCTATGGCACATCTATGGCACATTCACGGCACATCTATGGCACATATATGGCACAGCTATGGCACAGCTATGTCACATATATGGCATATCTATGGTACATCTATGGCACAGCTATGGCACATCTATGGCACATCTATGGCACATTCACGGCACATCTATGGCACATATATGGCACAGCTATGGCACAGCTATGTCACATATATGGCATATCTATGGTACATCTATGGCACAGCTATGGCACATCTATGGCACATATATGGCACATTCACGGCACATCTATGGCACATATATGGCACAGCCATGGCACAGCTATGGCACATATATGGCACATCCATGGCACAGCTATTGCACATCTATGACACATCTATGGCACATCCATGGTACATATATGGCACATATATGGCACAGCCATCATGGCACAGCTATGGCACATATATGGCACATCCATGGCACAGCTATTGCACATCTATGACACATCTATGGCACATCCATGGTACATATATGGCACATATATGGCACAGCCATCATGGCACAGCTATGGAACAGCTATGGTTCATATATGGCACATCCATGGCACAGCTATGGCACATCTATGGCACATCCATGGCACATCCATGGCAAATATATGGCACAGCCATGGCACATCTATGGCACATATATGGCACATCTATGGCAACGCCATGGCACAGCTATGGCACATCTGTGGCACATCTATAGCACATACATGGCATAACCATGGCACATCTATGGCACGTCTATGGCATATATATGGCACAGCCATGGCACATCTATGGCACATCTATGACACATCTATGGCACATCCATGGTACATCTATGGCACATCTATGGCACATCTAGGGCACAGTAAACCAACAAACGGGTCGCTTCGCGGCGCAGACACATGACGTCATTCTGCTGGTGTGACGTTGGCAGTCGACACGTGACGTCATCCTGCTGGTGTGACGTTGGCAGTCGACACGTGACGTCATCCTGCTGGTGTGACGTTGGCAGTCGACACGTGACGTCATCCTGCTGGTGTGACGTTGGCAGTCGACACGTGACGTCATCCTGCTGGTGTGACGTTGGCAGTGGACACGTGACGTCATCCTGCTGGTGTGACGTTGGCAGTGGACACGTGACGTCATCCTGCTGGTGTGACGTTGGCAGTCGACACGTGACGTCATCCTGCTGGTGTGACGTTGGCAGTGGACACGTGACGTCATCCTGCTGGTGTGACGTTGGCAGTGGACACGTGACGTCATCCTGCTGGTGTGACGTTGGCAGTGGACACGTGACGTCATCCTGCTGGTGTGACGTTGGCAGTCGACACGTGACGTCATCCTGCTGGTGTGACGTTGGCAGTCGACACGTGACGTCATTCTGCTGGTGTGACGTTGGCAGTCGACACGTGACGTCATCCTGCTGGTGTGACGTTGGCAGTCGACACGTGACGTCATCCTGCTGGTGTGACGTTGGCAGTGGACACGTGACGTCATCCTGCTGGTGTGACGTTGGCAGTGGACACGTGACGTCATCCTGCTGGTGTGACGTTGGCAGTCGACACGTGACGTCATCCTGCTGGTGTGACGTTGGCAGCCGACACGTGACGTCATCCTGCTGGTGTGACATTGGCAGTGGACACGTGACGTCATCCTGCTGGTGTGACATTGGCAGTGGACACGTGACGTCATCCTGCTGATGTGACGTCATCTGCTGCTGCCTGTCCGTCGTCAATTTCTGCCGACGCCAGAAATCTGGCGCGCCTAAACACGCCCCAGCTTTACAGTTGGCGACAAATGTGCGACAAATCGTGAAAATTGTGCGACAAATTTTGCGATCAGCTTCAATTGATGATTCAACCGATGCGCGATCGAGATTTCCACAACTGGCTGTGAAATGACATCCTTTTTTTTCGCTGTGGTTTGCTACTGCCTGGGCTGTGTTACTAATATTTGATTGTCTCTTAAGATGATTGCTGTGTTATTTGTTCTCCAATTTTGAACCTCACCAAGATTTTGCCGAATGTTGGTAATTTTGAAAGACAATTGAATTTTTTGGATTGGAAGATCGTGAATAAACGCATATCTAGGCTATCATGGCAACCTAGGCCTAGGTTTACCACTAGTTGCTTCCGTAATTTTGTCTCCGAAAATAGGTAAACCATTATTTCATCTCCAGCTATATGCATGTATTCTTGTTTGCGTGGTGTTAAGAGTATTTAATATTCCGTGTTAGCGTAGGCGTCGAAGCGTTTCAAGAAGATATCAAGTCACGCAGTCATGAAGTATTCAGACAATAGGAGTGTAAGAGAGTTAGTTTTTGAGCGTCTTGATCCCATATAATTCAGCAATGCCTCTTCGTCATGGCGCGACAAATACCCGGCTCCGAGACGGCCATCTCGCCATACATTGGACATTGTACCTCCCCTCCCCTCTCCAGCATCCCAGCGCGCCCGGCGTCGCGTCTGCAGAGGTGACCTCGAACCCCTCCCCATGTCTGAGCGGCGTACCCGCCCGCCAGCCCCGTGACCTCTAAACGACCGACGCGCCACGCCGCCGTCGTTAATGCTAGATGTAACTGTGTTCACATAAAGTTATACGTTTGGCCGTCCCGTAACCGTAATTGATATAATCCCGTAAGCCTTGCGATTGTAAAAGTGTACCGTAAACGTAACGCATTGTCACCGCCACTAGAAATAGACTATTTCCCCTTCTAGAAGGCCGTCGACATGGATGTGAGGTCATGGTGTGCTTCTGCGGCCCTTGACCAATCCGTGAGCGGGGGTCTTCCGGCCGCTAGCGCCCGTGCGCCCCCAACCAGTTCAGCTTGAATCCTCTGAGAGGTCGGACCGCTGCTCCGCGCGCCCGCTACCCAACTAAATTCGGCTTCTAAATTCATAGGAAAGGCAGTATCACGGCTTACTTTCCGAGGAGAACGTACTGTACGGTGTCTGGAGTTCTCGTGTGATCGTGGAGTGCTGCAGTGCAATACAGGGCAGCAAAAGGTGCTGGTACTTTTGTAACTGGAGTTATCGCGAACAAGAGGTCGCTAGACTTTCGCGTGCCAATAAGGACTTTCCTACAGGAGCCACCGGGGCCCAACTGGTTTAAACATGCAAAGGGAAGAGGCTGTAAGCCTGGACATAACGATACTCAACATCCTAATCAATACTATGTCCTAAATTATAAAGAAACTATCCACCAGCATCCTACCCACCCACCAATGCCCACCAATGTCCACCCACATACCTCAGCATGTCTAGCCCTGTGCACTCAATCTCTCGTAACATGTGTGGATCGAATGACCGACACCCTGCAATATACAACATAACCCCGTTCCAAAGTATCCATCCACCCCAACCTATATAGCAGCATTCACTTGATATTGCGTAACACACTACTCCACACCCATGCTCCCATCAATCATTGTCAAGCTCCGTCCATGACTGCTTAAAGGGGTCTGCACGGCGTACACCTAAACTAGCACGTGACCGGCGCCTGGTTGGGGCCGGTCAGGTTGGACTACCACCGACCAAGATCTATCATACACCTTTTTAGCAAAGCAAAAAGCGTGCCCGTCAATGAATATTGCAGCAAAAATAGCGACGAAACGAAACGAAAATTAAAAGGTCGGGTGTAAATGCGAGTGAAAGAAATGGGACTCATAGTGCTGCAGGAAACGAAAAACTGCAAAGATTTAAAAACAAACCGAATTCATCACCATCCATCAATGATGCGACAGGTACAAATGTTCGCCTATGGTAACGGATTGTAAGAGATGTGCTCACCTGCCTCCGAACGGCTACCAGAAGCACCGTCATTTTCCACCGTGTCATTGCCAATTATTGCAGTCAATATACCTCTAACATCATCCACAGCACGTGCTGCGCATCTCCGCCAACGGAGGCGCCCCAGCGCTGTCAGTACTTACCAGTTGTTAGCCAGAGGTCAAATCAATGGCGCCCGTTGTCCATCACTTTAAGTCAGCGATTGTGCCAATGATATTCATTCGAAGTTGAGCACTGGGATCGGGAGGGGGGGGGATGGGGGGGGGGGGGGGGGGCGGGGGTGCTGTTAACGCTACCCACTCCGGATGTCGGTGATAAACAGGCGCTCCGTGGCGCCAGTTACCCAGAGCTTACGCCAGAGTATTCTCACGCTACGCTGCTTATGCTTGTCCGTGAATAGGGAATACAGTAGAATGGTGGGAGTACTTCAAAAGTACTCGAAAACTGAGGTTGCCGAGGAGGAATTGTAGACAGGGGGTGTTGTTTTAAATACTTTTGAGGGGAACATGCCCCCTCAATATTGGCTTTTCCCCCCCACACCCACCCCACTTACCAATCATTTAACATTTTAACATAGGACCCTATGGAGTGTACCCCACAAGGTGCCCCTATGGAGTGTGTCAGGACCCGGCTGACCCGGCGAAGAGACACAGAGGCCCATTGAGCCATGGATGCATGGATGCGTTCATGGATGCCCAGACAGGCGCACGGTGTGGTCGGGGCAGATCCAGGAGTTATGACGGAGACATTTGTCTGCAAAGGCGCCTTCTTCGCTTTCCCGAAGGGGTGGCACTGATTGATAGCATTTTCAAGGACGTGGTTCACTCGAGCGTCCCTGGATGGCCGCCTTTTGTGCGCAGAAAGGTGCCTTCGGCCCCGGGTCGGCTGCTGCCCATGAGACGGCAGTAACTGGTGAGTATCCGCCATGCCGCGGCACCACGCTGACCGGTCAGCGCCCGCGGCACCACTCTGACCGGTCAGCGCCCGCGGCACCACTCTGACCGGTCAGCGCCCGCGGCACCACTCTGACCGGTCAGCGCCCGCGGCACCACTCTGACCGGTCAGCGCCCGCGGCACCACTCTGACCGGTCAGCGCCCGCGGCACCACTCTGACCGGTCAGCGCCCGCGGCACCACGCTGACCGGTCAGCGCCCGCGGCACCACTCTGACCGGTCAGCGCCCGCGGCACCACTCTGACCGGTCAGCGCCCGCGGCACCACGCTGACCGGTCAGCGCCCGCGGCACCACGCTGACCGGTCAGCGCCCGCGGCACCACTCTGACGGTCAGCGCCCGCGGCACCACTCTGACCGGTCAGCGCCCGCGGCACCACGCTGACCGGTCAGCGCCCGCGGCACCACGCTGACCGGTCAGCGCCCGCGGCACCACTCTGACCGGTCAGCGCCCGCGGCACCACTCTGACCGGTCAGCGCCCGCGGCACCACTCTGACCGGTCAGCGCCCGCGGCACCACTCTGACCGGTCAGCGCCCGCGGCACCACTCTGACCGGTCAGCGCCCGCGGCACCACGCTGACCGGTCAGCGCCCGCGGCACCACTCTGACCGGTCAGCGCCCGCGGCACCACTCTGACCGGTCAGCGCCCGCGGCACCACTCTCACGGTCACCATCTGAATGTAAGCAGATCCTTCAGCCCTGTGGGTTTGTCCCGAAATATAGAGCTATAGATACCCAAGATAGCGAGATATAGAAATAGAGCGCACGGCTTCGCTTTGTGCCACCGGAATGGCTCTCCGTTCACCGCGTCCGGGGAGTCTGGACATCCCCCTAGTTCCCACCGCCCCCACATCCTTGTGCGCAACGTTCTACGTGGGAAATTGAGCGCAAACGCGGGCAGAAGTCTGTCCCACAAGGGTGCCGAAAAATGGAATCCCTGCCGGAAATGTAGCCTGTGCGCGAGTGTGCGTGTATGTGTATGTCTATATGTGTTTGTGTGTTCGTGTGCCTGTGCGTGTGTATGATGCTATGTGCGCCAGAAAAAAAGTCCTGAATTACCTGGGACCAAATTTTTGCTTCTATTTCTATCTTTTCATCCGAAACGTACACACAAACTTTATTGATTTACGGAATGAAGTTCGGGTCACCTCCGGTCACCGTGTCCACTAAGCAGCGCAACGACTTACCTTCGGGTAGAGATACACGTCCGAGTTGCTTCCTTCTGCCTGTCCTGGGGACGAGAAGATCATCTGTCATCATCCCAGTCATCCCAGTCCTCTACATATATTGCGTAATCCGTATTTCGCTCCGCATAAAATAATAATATGCATACATACAATATGCTGCAACAATATGCAATATTTATTTCATATATATATTACAACCAAATAAAATGTATTTAAAAAAAGATCACGCATCGGAAATAAGCACATTAAAAATCAAGGTCCGCCCGACTGCCCGTACGAATAAATTACCTCAATGTCGCTCGTGTAGGATACAATCACAGCAGGATCACAACAGAGGCGGCACCATTAAGGTCTCTGGTATACTCCAGAGCGTTCCCTGTCCGTCGAGTCTCCGCCCCGCCTATTTAGTCCCCCTGGTGCTTTTCTTCAAACGAATTTAGTCCGAATTCTTGCTGCAGTGGCTTTATGAGCCAGGGTTCTGTGCTGAGCAGAGCTTGTTGTGTCTACCATGACCCCACCATCCGGTTCGTGAATTCCGGTTCAACGGCAGAATGTTGGCCGAGAGCTTAACGTGCCGCCAGTGCACCGACACGGCCGGCCCGGTACCGCGTCCGGTACCGCGTCCGGTACCCGGTACCGCCCGGTACCGCGTCCCCAACATCATCAGACCTGTTGTCAACCGACCCTCCCAGCTGGGGGCTCAATGCAAGCGCGTCAAACGACTCGAACCCTGACTTGCCGGGACAGGCGAGATCAATGCAGACCAACGCTTTAACTAACCAGCTATCTGGACGGCATTGGCATTGATCCACCTACATCAGCTCCTGCATCGTACATCTGATTGTCACCTGTGGAGCTGCCGTAGAAGTTCCACATGTGAAGCTGGTCCTACATCATCCACTGTACCCTACAGCTGAGTGTCGCCAGATGGTTCTACATCATCAGCTGCTGCATCCTACATCTGAGCGTCACCTGTGGAGCTGCCGTAGAAGTTCCACATGGGAAGCTGGACCTACATCATCTGAATCCCACATCCGAGTGTCACCTGTGGAGCTGATGTGAAGCTGGTCCTATACCAGCTGCTGCATCCTACATCTGAGTGTCACCTGTTGAGCTGCCGTCGAAGTTCCACATGGGCAGCTGGTTGGGCTGGGTGGGGACGAAGTCCAGCGTGCGCGTCTTGGCGCGCATGTTCTCGCCGCTGCCGTCGATCCAGATGTACATGGCCTTCACCTTGGTGTCCGGCACGTCGATCGACATGAACTTCTGCAGCGCCGACTTGTTGGTCGCCACGAGGCTGCCCACGCGAGACATGGCCACTCCTGGCGACACAGATATAACGGCATGGCGACTCCTGGCGACACAGAGATAACGACATGGCGACTCCTGGCGACACAGAGATAACAGCATGGCGACTCCTGGCGACACAGAGATAACGGCATGGCGACTTCTGCGACACAGAGATAACGGCATGGCGACTCCTGGCGACACAGAGATAACGGCATGGCGACTTCTGCGACACAGAGATAACGGCATGGCGACTCCTGGCGACACAGAGATAACAGCATGGCGACTCCTGGCGACACAGAGATAACGACATGGCGACTCCTGGCGACACAGATATAACGACATGGCGACTCCTGGCGACACAGAGATAACGGCATGGCGACTCCTGCGACACAGAGATAACGGCATGGCGACTCCTGGCGACATGGAGATAACGGCATGGCGAATCCTGGCGACATGGAGATAACAGCATGGCGACTCCCGGAGACACAGATAACGGGACACGTGCTTTCCACCAAGCGTATTGACGTTATCAAGTCGTCTCAGTGGGGCTGTCATGACGTACATAACGTGGGAAGCGGGAGGGGATTGAGAGTGCAAATTGTGGCATGTGTGGACCATTTGCCAGCCAATGCCAGAAGATTACAATGACAAAACACAACTTGTCACGGCTAGCTGTGGCTCCCCCTCGAGCATCCAGCCTCGAGCATAACACGGATTGGATATCCGGGCGGATATCCGTTCGGTATGGATAACGGAGCGGATTGCATAGAGTTTAGCAAACATAAATTGATGCGGATTGGATAGCGGATTGGCTCTCCAACCGTTTTCAGGGGAAATAAAAATTGAACAAATTCATCATATCTCCTTGGTTTCCAACCACAACCTTACATAATAAAATGTTGGAATTAGCTGATGCTGAGTTTTCTTAATTGTCTGGAAAATATATGGTGCCACTAATTGGCAACTATATTGTCACGCTTATTTTCACAGGTACCCTTGATGTCAAATATCCAAAAGTATTTTCAGGCGGATTTATTTTCTAATGTCGAACCCTACTTCGTACGCAGCAGCCTATCATATTTGGCTACGCGCTCTATTGAAGGCAAGCGAAACAGGTTGTTGTAAAACTGTCCCTGACGTCATCATGGCTTCAGAAGAGGTCCAAATTGAAACAAAACTTCGCGACGCATGTGCATGTGAACTTAGCTGAATGTGCTCACAGCTATCCATGAGTGTACTTCGATTACAAATCGTATTGTAACTGCAAATTTAATTTAATTATATAACTCTACAGATGAACACACCTGTAGTGCCAACCCAATTATAAAGCTGATTGCTTAGCATTCCATTGGGTACTTGGGCGGTAATTATGCTTGATTTTATTGGTACCTTCAATGAGTCATGATTTCGAAATCGAACAAAATATAATCACGATGAGATTAAAAAAATAATGAGAAAAAATTACTCGTTTTACATCTTACTTCCAAATGCGTGCTCTTTCTTGTTGAAAACTAGCTAACTGCATCATATAAGCATGCGCGATACCGTCCATTATTCGCCGAACTGCCCCATCACGTTGGCAGCGGTATCCCAAATGGTGCTAGAGATATATCTTCAAAGTGTAGGAAGCATTGATCACAATTTGTATGAATTCGGAAAGTGAATCGGAAATCATCATGACCAAATGGAATAGTCCATTTATAATGTTGCCAAATTAGATTATGCAATGCCTTTCAAATATTTTCCCCTTGTTCGCTTTAAACGTAAGCCGGAAAGAAAAATATGCGACAATTGATGAAAAATTGCGCAGCATGGTCAAATTCCAAGGAGTCGGAGACAAATCAAACAATGCCTGTTAGTGGAGAGGAACGACATGGATTCCCATATAAAATTGCAGACATGTGGTCAGCTGACCACATGTCTGTGGTCGGCTGACTGCATGTCTGT
Organism: Ashinkailepas kermadecensis; assembly: GCA_034440615.1. Taxonomy (NCBI): domain Eukaryota; kingdom Metazoa; phylum Arthropoda; class Thecostraca; family Neolepadidae; genus Ashinkailepas; species Ashinkailepas kermadecensis. The sequence continues at coordinate 919,993 of JAOTOM010005125.1, read as the reverse complement.
GGTCGGCTGACTGCATGGCTGGTGTCGGCTGACCACATGTCTGTGGTCGGCTGACTGCATGTCTGGTGTCGGCTGACTGCATGTCTGTGGTCGGCTGACTGCATGTCTGGTGTCGGCTGACTGCATGTCTGGTGTCGGCTGACTGCATGTCTGGTGTCGGCTGACCACATGTCTGTGGTCGGCTGACCACATGTCTGTGGTCGGCTGACCACATGTCTGTGGTCGGCTGACCACATGTCTGTGGTCGGCTGACTGCATGTCTGTGTTCGGCTGACTGCATGGCTGGTGTCTGCTGACCACATGTCTGTGGTCGGCTGACCACATGGCTGGTGTCGTTCCGATGGAGGTTACCACGCTGAACGACCGTATACCGTATGAACTAAGGTGCAGCGTAAAACAAAAAAAGCCACGTCAAAGCGGCTAATTCGATAATTCGGTATGGCTCATTTTATGTTGAGATACATTCATCATATTTGACAGTTGAGTTAGATGTCGAAACGATTGCAGCCAATCTTGGCTCAATGGCGGTTTTTTTCGGTCCACATGTGCCGAAACTGGAAAGGCTATGTTCGAATTCAACCTCCTCTGCTAAATATAGAGCAGGCATGCAAAAGTTGAATGCACGTGCGTTCAAATTCGGTATGCATGGTATGTCGGTATGCACATTTGGTATGCCGGACATCGCTGTGCCAAATTGTTGGAATAGGAGAACATGCTGCCCTTTTTCCAGCGTGCTATGCTTAAAATGGGATCTCTCGAGAATCATAAGATTTCCTTCGTCAGTCACGGTATTGTCCGATCGATCCATACAGTTCGAACAAAAACACCATAAAACACACAAAATCACCATAAAGCTCACACAAGCACCATGGAGCACTGACATGAGCATAGACCACACAAAAACACCATAAAGCACACAAAATCACCATAAAGCACACACGAACACCATAAAGCACTAGCACAATATATAATTCAACCAAGTTATAAGGTTATAAGTTCCACAATGGAGGCCGGCAGATGACGTCAATATTTCACATCACGTACTTACGTCGGGCTACTGGCCCGCCAACAGCTGTGAAGTCATATCAACTTGAGCCACAGGAATCACAGGTTTGTTGTTCGTGGGTCTTTTTCGCACCTCATCTTAGTGGTGAAATCCCCCCCCCCGCGTTAATTTTCCTTTTTCTCCAGTCAGTTTCATAGACTCGAATTTCGACGCCTTTCCAAGAGTCTGCGTTCCCTGTTTCTAACGCGTGCGTGGAAGCCTAGAGGGGTTTGCATCCATGTTCCTGATCGCATTGTGATGTTCCGCTTCTTCATGTGCTTAAACTCATGCATTTTTCCCTTGCATATATGCTTTTAAGCACCAACAGGCATACCGATAGATGGCGCACGAGCTTTGGACCTTGTCCCGCTTGACCTTGTCCCGCTTTACCTTGTCCCGCTTGACCTTATCCCGATTGACCTTGTCCCACTTGACCTTGTCCCGATTGACCTTGTCCCGATTGGCCTTGTCCCGATTGACCTTGTCCCGCTTGACCTTGTCCCACTTGACCTTATCCAGCTTGACCTGGTCCCGATTGACCTGGTCCCGCTTGACCTTATCCCGCTTGACCTTGTACCGATTAACCTTATCCCGCTTGTCCTTGTCCCGCTTGACCTTGTCCCGCTTGAACTTGTCCCGCTTAATCTTATCCCGCTTGACCTTGTCCCGCTTGAACTTGTCCCGCTTAATCTTATCCCGCTTGACCTTGTCCCGCTTGATCTTGTCCAGTTTGACCTTGTCCCGCTTGACCTTGACCCGTTTGACCTTGTCCCGCTTGACCGTATCCCGCTTGACCTGGTCCCGCTTGACCTGGTCCCGCTTGATCTTGTCCCGTTTGACCTTGTCCCGCTTGACCTTGTCCCGATTGACCTTGTCCCGATTGACCTTGTCCCGCGCCCACCAGCTGCGACGGTCCTTCTCCGGTGTTGTGCCTACCCGTGGGTGCGACTGAAGCACGCCAATTATCCTCTCCGTCACTGCCCGTGCACTTGGTTTGACCCCCGGGTGTATCTGGTCCCTGAATGTGCTCGGCTCCTGCTCCTCCGGCTGCAGCTGCAGCTCCGGCTCCGGCTGCAGCTCCGGCTCCGTGCCGTGTCCTCCTCGGCAGCTGGTCGGGTGATTGTTGATCTCCTGGGCCCTCTCAACTGGTGGGCTCCCTCCGGCTCGGTCGTCCGCATCGAAACAGACCGCATGCACCCTAATTACCAAGGCAGACACTGTGTCCACTCTGTGACACTGCCAGCTGCCGAGCCCTATCTGCAGCAGGTCAACCGAGCGGTAGTGACCTACCCAACCGAGCGGTAGTGACCTACCCAACCGAGCGGTAGTGACCCACCCAACCGAGCGGTAGTGACCCACCCAACCGAGCGGTAGTGACCTACCCAACCGAGCGGTAGTGACCCACCCAACCGAGCGGTAGTGACCCACCCAACCGAGCGGTAGTGACCCACCCAACCGAGCGGTAGTGACCTACCCAACCGAGCGGTAGTGACCTACCCAACCGAGCGGTAGTGACCCACCCAACCGAGCGGTAGTGACCTACCCAACCGAGCGGTAGTGACCTACCCAACCGAGCGGTAGTGACCTACCCAACCGAGCGGTAGTGACCTACCCAACCGAGCGGTAGTGACCCACCAAGAGCGGTAGTGACCCACCCAACCGAGCGGTAGTGACCCACCCAACCGAGCGGTAGTGACCCACCCAACCGAGCGGTAGTGACCCACCCAACCGAGCGGTAGTGACCCACCCAACCGAGCGGTAGTGACCTACCCAACCGAGCGGTAGTGACCTACCCAACCGAGCGGTAGTGACCTACCCAACCGAGCGGTAGTGACCTACCCAACCGAGCGGTAGTGACCTACCCAACCGAGCGGTAGTGACCTACCCAACCGAGCGGTAGTGACCTACCCAACCGAGCGGTAGTGACCCACCCAACCGAGCGGTAGTGACCTACCCAACCGAGCGGTAGTGACCCACCCAACCGAGCGGTAGTGACCCACCCAACCGAGCGGTAGTGACCCACCCCCAACCGAGCGGTAGTGACCCACCCAACCGAGCGGTAGTGACCCACCCAACCGAGCGGTAGTGACCTACCCAACCGAGCGGTAGTGACCCACCCAACCGAGCGGTAGTGACCTACCCAACCGAGCGGTAGTGACCCACCCAACCGAGCGGTAGTGACCTACCCAACCGAGCGGTAGTGACCCACCCAACCGAGCGGTAGTGACCTACCCAACCGAGCGGTAGTGACCCACCCAACCGAGCGGTAGTGACCCACCCAACCGAGCGGTAGTGACCCACCCAACCGAGCGGTAGTGACCCACCCAACCGAGCGGTAGTGACCTACCCAACCGAGCGGTAGTGACCTACCCAACCGAGCGGTAGTGACCTACCCAACCGAGCGGTAGTGACCCACCCAACCGAGCGGTAGTGACCTACCCAACCGAGCGGTAGTGACCCACCCAACCGAGCGGTAGTGACCCACCCAACCGAGCGGTAGTGACCCACCCAACCGAGCGGTAGTGACCCACCCAACCGAGCGGTAGTGACCTACCCAACCGAGCGGTAGTGACCCACCCAACCGAGCGGTAGTGACCCACCCAACCGAGCGGTAGTGACCTACCCAACCACGACACAGTTGACTGGCATTTGCCATTGGTTGATTAGGTGCAGTGCTGCTTTGAGCATGATGATAAGTAGGAAAACGCGTAAAATAACCTTATGCTCATTTTAATACAAAGAAATAGATCCAACTTCGCACTGTATATATTTCGGCCACAGGTCTTCCTCAACAATCACTGTTGACGAAGGACTGTGGACGAAGTATATACAGTGCGAAGTTGGATCTATTTCTTTGTTTTAATATGAGCATAAGGTTATTTTACGCGTTTTTCTTATTTCCCATTGCTTATGAATTAAGCATTCCTGGTGGCGGAGGCTCGAAAACCTGAAATTGCGGCCCCGTTGGAGGAAAATCTAGCGTTGCCGGGGCCCCTAAAGAGGCCCTGCGCTGTGGTGGGCTATTAATTGTCCCAGCTATGTCCCATGCCTCAGATATGGCCCATGTCTGAGGTATGTATGTGCCATATCCAATATATGCTCAGTGGCCCATCTACGTCCTATGTCTCAGATATGTCCCATGTCTGAGGTATGTAAGTGCCATATTAAATATATGCTCAGTGTCCCATCTACCTCCCGTGACCCATATATGTGCCCACGTAAAAGCTTGGTCCTATGCCCCATGTCCCAGGTTAAAAAAATATACCATACATGAGCAAAACAACAACACCTGTTACAATATTGATATGTAGTCCATATGTGAATGGAGTGAAATGCGAAATGTGGCCATGTGAACTTCCTGCATTACCGTGAACATTTAACGCAATCATCGCTGGGTCTATAGCTCCGGCGAACGTCGTGTGTTCATTAGAAAACCTGCTAAAATTATTCCGGTCATGCCGTATATGAATTAATAATGTTATATGTAAGGGCGCCGCTCTCCGACTTTCACAGAAATAATTTATTTTCACGGTTTATACCTCGCAATGCGTTAAGGAGTTATTTTGGTCCCATCTCAGGTATTCTGAGCTAATTCTGGACCGTTCACGACATCGACTGGAGGCTATGCGTACCTTCCGAGAATTGATGCACCTTCTGACAATTAATGTACCTTCCGACAATGAATGTACCTTCTAACAATCATTGTACATTCTGACAATTAATATACCTTCCGACAATTAATGCACCTTCCGACAATTGGTGTGCCTTCCGATAGTTAATGTACATTCCGACAATTAATGTACATTCTGACAATTAATGTACATTCCTACAATTAATGTATATTCATACAATTGGTGTACATTCCGACAACGAATGTACATTACGACAACGAATGTACATTCCGACAACGAATGTACATTCCGACAATGAATTTACCTTCCGACAATTGATGTACCTTCCGACAATTGATGTACCTTCCGACAATTAATGTAATGTTAATGTACCTTCCAGCAACAAACTTATAAATGTAGCTTCTGACAATTAATGACCGCGCATGGGGTCAAACTTAAACTTCGGTCTTTTAAAAACATCTTTACTTGTTCAGAGATGACCTTAATCTTCTCCTTTTTCAACTTGAAGCATTGCTTGTGACATTTCTTTGTGAACATTTTATGGGATTCGAGCAACAGTTTGTGTTACATGCGAGCCCAATTGTGCAGTCGGACTTGTTGTAAGAAGGCTTAGGGAACCTCCTGTGTTGAGGTGACTACCTTTACTTCTTTTGGAGGAGGTACAGTTATGGTGTGTCAACAAGACACCTCCTCTCCAGGTGGAGGGGCGCAGCCAGGGGTGTTTTGGAGCATCATGCTTCCAGGAGGAACTACCCCTTTGGCCTTCCCTGGCTGTGAGGTTCTGTGGGCCGGAGCACTTCCTTTTTTAGTAAGTTTCCTTCAATTAGTGACTGGATGTGTTTATTGTAAAGGATAAAATTAAGCCGAGCTTGGAACTGACATCGCTATCACTCACCATAATGCGGGTCAAGTCATTTCACTGTTCGACAACATATTCAATTGATTGGTTTTGATAACCAATCAGCTACCCTGATCATATGCACACCCAGGGATGTTTCTTTACATCCTTTGTAGGGGGAAAGTGCCCCCTCAATGTTGGCTTCCCTATAGCATGGGACCTTGTGGAGTATGGCCCCAAATCCATTTTGGTCTGCCCATTGCCTTCATGTATTCCCCCCAGTAATACAAAAAGAATCAACACCCGTAGGCACACCTCAAGAAGCAGGACGGTACCACGCATTTTGACCGGTGCGTGCAGGTGGGTGGGGAAAACGTCAATTTCAGCTAAATATTTGTAATGCACCGCCCTAGGGTCAAGGTTCAAATTATTCAATTCAGCAATCTCTAGCAGATGGCACTTTGCCTCAGCTAAAGATTTAGGAAAAATAAAAATTCAATTCAGGGGGACATGCCCCCTGCCCCTGCCCCTGATCCCACTATGTCCATGCCAGTGAGTCTGGGGGCCTGCGCCCTGTCCTAAGCCGTGAATGCGTTCCGTACTTCCTATGGCTGGTTGGATAGAAAAGTAATCAACCATAGCACAAGTTGTGATGGCCGAACCCTAGCCCTACAGAATATCGGCATGCTTCATTTCCCTTTATGCAAAAGCTCGTCCCATGTAAGCAAAATCGTAGTCTAACGACATTAATTAGAATTCCTCGTCAATACCAACGAAAAGTTCGCCCGTCCTGAGCCTCGAGTCGGGCGTCTCTGGGTTACTAAGCAGACGCGCTACCGACCGCGCTCCCAGCACTGGCGGCGCGACCGCGCTTAAGTTAAATAGTGTCGATGGATGTTGCAAGGGTTGCAAATAACATCAATTTACACAATAAATAACACGATCATATGAAAGCTTACCACGATTATCGAAATGCCATGAAACAAGCTTTCACATGACATATAAATTATACATATCATCTACACTTGCTAGTCAGGAGTACAGTCGGAAAAGTACTATTTATTTCTGACATGACAACCGGCCGAACCCAAACCTGCGCCCAGGTGACGTCACCGGCTGCCAATAAACATTGACAGTATTGATGTGAGTCATCGCGGACATCGGATATTGTTGTGACGTCACAGGAATACTCGACGCTGATTGGTCGAAGTGTCAGTGTGTCGACCAATCAGGAGAGAGATCCAAACAAAACTCGCCATTTATATAGTAGACTAAAACTTTTAGTAACCTTTAAAACCTTTAAACCTTTAAAACCTTTAAACCTTTAAAACCTTATGGTAGCGTTTTGACTTTGTAGGGTAATCTGAAAGGTCTCAGACTGAGACAGACTCAGACATTCCATTTTTTTTTAATAGAAAAAAGGTAATAAAAAAAGGAATTGGGGTGCCATTGTAAAGGCAACACCCCACAGACACTTCAGTTTTGTTCATTGCAATCCTTCAGAAATAAATAGAAGAAATTGCTCCTAATGGCGCCCTAGGGTTGTCAGAGCGTATAGAATTTGTAATATAGGGTAAATATTTGCGTCGTTTAGAGCAGCTGATTGCCACTACAGTGCGAGTCTCTAGTCTCTACCCTGACTGCAGTGCTGCACCAGCTCTTGTGGTGATAGGTTATGGTCCGTTCTCACCAAGTCATTCGCCTTACCTTTTAGTTCCCGATATTTTAAACCACAGTGCACTTCCGGCTGGGAGACGTCAAAGAGATCCGACCGTCCAGCTTTATACTTTACCCGGCCAGGTCGGACCGCGGTGCCGGGGGCGGAGCCAGCGGCCCAGCTGCCTCGTGATTGGTCGACAACGATCACGTCGGCCGGCACCGGCTGCCTGAAGTCGGAGGCTTCCAAGAACCTGCGCAAGACTCGGTGTCGGCGTACCCCATGCACCCAGAGCACTTTTCAGACGAGAGGATTGGAACTATTCTTCGTTCGCTCCGCCCCTTCGATCTCTACGAAACCCGAAGAGTGCTGAATGGATTCGGAGCTCACCGAGGGGAGAAAGAAGGGTAACGGGTGGGCACGAGCCATGTTGAAGTGGTGCTGTACATTGATGTTATCAGGTTTTGGATAGGGGAGACTGAGAGGAACGAGAATGTTCTTAGCTCAATGCCACATGGCACGTGTCTGGGGTGCCGAGCGTCACCTGTATTTCGACCCGGGTCCTATTTCAGAACATAATTCACGAATATAGTCAAGCCGAAATGGAGTCTGCAGTTCCGGTGGGTGGGGGGGGGAGGGGTAGTCATCAGGTCCCCACTGGAGCCTCTGTTTCTATCTGGGTTATGACGAAAGCACCATTCTTGCACACAATGACACATGACGTAACATCTGTTGTAGATATTCCGACGGCGTTTTTTTAACGCACGTGACGAAACACACGTCAGACAACTTCAGAAATATTTTGAGGATAATGCAATGCAATGCATTTGCAATGTTCACGTCTGAGCTCGGCCCAGATGCCACCTGACAAGGCCTTACCTGCCGACAATGGATAATTTCACACGGCCGTAAACAGGGGTGCAGCCAGGATTTTTGTATGGGCCGAACACCAACAACGAACTGTCATGACAATGGAGATCGCTTTCGGCGGTCTTCGCGCTCCAAAATTTCTGATTTGGCGTGGTACAAATCTGAAAATTTGTATTTCATATCGTGTACTTGTCTTCTTCAGGGGCGATCCCCCAGCCCACTGGCTGTGTCTTTGGCCATCAGACCGTCAGACACTTACAGCCACCAGGCACTACTGTACTACTGTAAGGCACTACCGTAAGGCACTACCGTAAGGCACTACCGTAAGGCACTACCGTAAGGCACTACCGTAAGGCACTACTGTAAGGCACTACCGTAAGGCACTACCGTAAGGCACTACCGTAAGGCACTACCGTAAGGCACTACCGTAAGGCACTACCGTAAGGCACTACCGTAAGGCACTACCGTAAGGCACTACCGTAAGGCACTACCGTAAGGCACTACCGTAAGGCACTACCGTAAGGCACTACCGTAAGGCACTACCGTAAGGCACTACCGTAAGGCACTACCGTAAGGCACTACCGTAAGGCACTACCGTAAGGCACTACCGTGTAAGGCACTACCGTAAGGCACTACCGTAAGGCACTACCGTAAGGCACTACCGTAAGGCACTACCGTAAGGCACTACTGTAAGGCACTACCGTAAGGCAAAGTTACATGACGGTGTTCAGTGTTTAAATGCAAAATGCACCCAAGACACTATCCTCACAACTGACAAGGCACCTACGACACTATCCTCACAACTGACAAGGCACCTACGACACTATCCTCACAACTGACAAGGCACCCAAGACACTATCCTCACAACTGACAAGGCACCTACGACACTATCCTCACAACTGACAACGCACCTACGACACTATCCTCACAACTGACAACGCACCTACGACACTATCCTCACAACTGACAACGCACCTACGACACTATCCTCACAACTGACAACGCACCTACGACACTATCCTTACAAACTGACAACGCACCTACGACACTATCCTCACAACTGACAAGGCACCCAAGACACTATCACACAACAAGACACCTACGACACTATCCTCACAACTGACAAGGCACCTACGACACTATCCTCACAACTGACAAGGCACCTACGACACTATCCTCACAACTGACAAGGCACCTACGACACTATCCTCACAACTGACAAGGCACCTACGACACTATCCTCACAACTGACAAAAATGACAACGCACCTACGACACTATCCTCACAACTGACAACGCACCTCAAACTATACAACGACAGACAAACACGACACTATCCTCACAACTGACAAGGCACCTACGACCACAACACAATACACACTGACAACGCACCTACGACACTATCCTCACAACTGACAACGCACCTACGACACTATCCTCACAACTGACAACGCACCTACGACACTATCCTCACAACTGAACTACGCGTCACCCCCGACCGTCCAACACATAAGACAGGGACACCACGACTCCAATGCAACAACTGGCGGACAATGCTGAAATACTCCACACGCGCACTGACTCGTGACGACTGCACCCAGCAGCAGCTCCGCACGTACTGGACACACCTCCACTGACTCGTGACGACTGCACCCAGCGGCAGCTCCGCACGTACTGGACACACCTCCACTGACTCGTGACGACTGTACCCAGCAGCAGCTCCGCACGTACTGGACACACCTCCACTGACTCGTGACGACTGCACCCAGCGGCAGCTCCGCACGTACTGGACACACCTCCACTGACTCGTGACGACTGTACCCAGCGGCAGCTCCGCACGTACTGGACACACCTCCACTGACTCGTGACGACTGTACCCAGCAGCAGCTCCGCACGTACTCGACACACCTCCACTGACTCGTGACGACTGCACCCAGCGGCAGCTCCGCACGTACCCGACACACCTCCACTGACTTGTGACGACTGTACCCAGCGGCAGCTCCGCACGTACTCGACACACCTCCACTGACTCGTGACGACTGCACCCCTCCTCCCTCCCCAGCGGCAGCTCCGCACGTACTGGACACACCTCCACTGACTCGTGACGACTGTACCCAGCGGCAGCTCTGCACGTACTCGACACACCTCCACTGACTCGTGACGACTGTACCCAGCAGCAGCTCCGCACGTACTGGACACACCTCCACTGACTCGTGACGACTGCACCCAGCGGCAGCTCCGCACGTACTGGACACACCTCCACTGACTCGTGACGACTGTACCCAGCAGCAGCTCCGCACGTACTCGACACACCTCCACTGACTCGTGACGACTGTACCCAGCAGCAGCTCCGCACGTACTGGACACACCTCCACTGACTCGTGACGACTGCACCCAGCGGCAGCTCCGCACGTACTGGACACACCTCCACTGACTCGTGACGACTGTACCCAGCAGCAGCTCCGCACGTACTCGACACACCTCCACTGACTCGTGACGACTGTACCCAGCAGCAGCTCCGCACGTACTCGACACACCTCCACTGACTCGTGACGACTGCACCCAGCGGCAGCTCCGCACGTACTGGACACACCTCCACTGACTCGTGACGACTGCACCCAGCAGCAGCTCCGCACGTACTGGACACACCTCCACTGACTCGTGACGACTGTACCCAGCAGCAGCTCCGCACGTACTCGACACACCTCCACTGACTCGTGACGACTGTACCCAGCAGCAGCTCCGCACGTACTCGACACACCTCCACTGACTCGTGACGACTGCACCCAGCGGCAGCTCCGCACGTACTCGGACACACCTCCACTGACTCGTGACGACTGTACCCAGCAGCAGCTCCGCACGTACTCGACACACCTCCACTGACTCGTGACGACTGTACCCAGCAGCAGCTCCGCACGTACTCGACACACCTCCACTGACTCGTGACGACTGTACCCAGCAGCAGCTCCGCACGTACTCGACACACCTCCACTGACTCGTGACGACTGTACCCAGCAGCAGCTCCGCACGTACTCGGACACACCTCCACTGACTCGTGACGACTGCACCCAGCGGCAGCTCCGCACGTACTCGGACACACCTCCACTGACTCGTGACGACTGTACCCAGCAGCAGCTCCGCACGTACTCGACACACCTCCACTGACTCGTGACGACTGTACCCAGCAGCAGCTCCGCACGTACTCGACACACCTCCACTGACTCGTGACGACTGCCCCCTCCCCAGCAGCAGCTCCGCACGTACTCGACACACCTCCACTGACTTGTGACGACTGCACCCAGCAGCAGCTCCGCACGTACTGGACACACCTCCACTGACTCGTGACGACTGCACCCAGCGGCAGCTCTGCACGTACTCGACACACCTCCACTGACTCGTGACGACTGTACCCAGCAGCAGCTCTGCACGTACTGGACACACCTCCACTGACTCGTGACGACTGTACCCAGCAGCAGCTCCGCACGTACTCGGACACACCTCCACTGACTCGTGACGACTGCACCCAGCGGCAGCTCCGCACGTACTCGACACACCTCCACTGACTTGTGACGACTGTACCCAGCAGCAGCTCCGCACGTACTCGGACACACCTCCACTGACTCGTGACGACTGTACCCAGCAGCAGCTCCGCACGTACTCGGACACACCTCCACTGACTCGTGACGACTGTACCCAGCGGCAGCTCCGCACGTACTCGACACACCTCCACTGACTCGTGACGACTGCCCCCCTCCCCCCAGCAGCAGCTCCGCACGTACTCGACACACCTCCACTGACTCGTGACGACTGCACCCAGCAGCAGCTCCGCACGTACTCGGACACACCTCCACTGACTCGTGACGACTGCACCCAGCGGCAGCTCCGCACGTACTCGACACACCTCCACTGACTCGTGACGACTGTACCCAGCAGCAGCTCCGCACGTACTCGACACACCTCCACTGACTCGTGACGACTGTACCCAGCAGCAGCTCCGCACGTACTCGGACACACCTCCACTGACTCGTGACGACTGCACCCAGCGGCAGCTCCGCACGTACTCGACACACCTCCACTGACTCGTGACGACTGTACCCAGCAGCAGCTCCGCACGTACTCGGACACACCTCCACTGACTCGTGACGACTGTACCCAGCAGCAGCTCCGCACGTACTCGACACACCTCCACTGACTCGTGACGACTGTACCCAGCAGCAGCTCCGCACGTACTCGACACACCTCCACTGACTCGTGACGACTGTACCCAGCAGCAGCTCCGCACGTACTCGACACACCTCCACTGACTCGTGACGACTGCACCCAGCGGCAGCTCCGCACGTACTCGACACACCCCTGACTCGGACGACTGCCCAGCAGCAGCTCCACTCGACACACCTCCACTGACTCGTGACGACTGTACCCAGCAGCAGCTCCGCACGTACTCGACACACCTCCACTGACTCGTGACGACTGTACCCAGCAGCAGCTCCGCACGTACTGGACACACCTCCACTGACTCGTGACGACTGTACCCAGCAGCAGCTCCGCACGTACTGGACACACCTCCACTGACTCGTGACGACTGCACCCAGCGGCAGCTCCGCACGTACTCGACACACCTCCACTGACTCGTGACGACTGTACCCAGCAGCAGCTCCGCACGTACTGGACACACCTCCACTGACTCGTGACGACTGTACCCAGCGGCAGCTCCGCACGTACTCGACACACCTCCACTGACTCGTGACGACTGCACCCAGCAGCAGCTCCGCACGTACTCGACACACCTCCACTGACTCGTGACGACTGCACCCAGCGGCAGCTCCGCACGTACTCGACACACCTCCACTGACTCGTGACGACTGCACCCAGCAGCAGCTCCGCACGTACTGGACACACCTCCACTGACTCGTGACGACTGCACCCAGCGGCAGCTCTGCACGTACTCGACACACCTCCACTGACTCGTGACGACTGTACCCAGCAGCAGCTCCGCACGTACTGGACACACCTCCACTGACTCGTGACGACTGTACCCAGCGGCAGCTCCGCACGTACTCGACACACCTCCACTGACTCGTGACGACTGTACCCAGCAGCAGCTCCGCACGTACTCGACACACCTCCACTGACTCGTGACGACTGTACCCAGCAGCAGCTCCGCACGTACTCGGACACACCTCCACTGACTCGTGACGACTGTACCCAGCAGCAGCTCCGCACGTACTCGACACACCTCCACTGACTCGTGACGACTGCACCCAGCGGCAGCTCCGCACGTACTGGACACACCTCCACTGACTCGTGACGACTGTACCCAGCAGCAGCTCTGCACGTACTCGACACACCTCCACTGACTCGTGACGACTGTACCCAGCAGCAGCTCTGCACGTACTGGACACACCTCCACTGACTCGTGACGACTGTACCCAGCGGCAGCTCTGCACGTACTCGACACACCTCCACTGACTCGTGACGACTGTACCCAGCAGCAGCTCCGCACGTACTCGACACACCTCCACTGACTCGTGACGACTGCACCCAGCAGCAGCTCTGCACGTACTCGACACACCTCCACTGACTCGTGACGACTGCACCCCCCCCCAGCGGCAGCAACCCCGCACGTACTCGACACACCTCCACTGACTCGTGACGACTGCACCCAGCAGCAGCTCTGCACGTACTCGACACACCTCCACTGACTCGTGACGACTGCACCCAGCGGCAGCTCTGCACGTACTCGACACACCTCCACTGACTTGTGACGACTGCACCCAGCGGCAGCTCTGCACGTACTGGACACACCTCCACTGACTCGTGACGACTGTACCCAGCGGCAGCTCTGCACGTACTGGACACACCTCCACTGACTTGTGACGACTGTACCCAGCAGCAGCTCTGCACGTACTCGACACACCTCCACTGACTCGTGACCATTGCACCCAGCAGCAGCTCCGCACGTACTCGACACACCTCCACTGACTCGTGACGACTGCACCCCCTCCCCTCCCCCTCCCCCAGCGGCAACCCCGCACGTACTCGACACACCTCCACTGACTTGTGACGACTGCACCCAGCGGCAGCTCTGCACGTACTCGACACACCTCCGCTGACTTGTGACGACTGCACCCAGCGGCAGCTCTGCACGTACTCGACACACCTCCACTGACTCGTGACGACTGCACCCAGCGGCAGCTCTGCACGTACTCGACACACCTCCACTGACTCGTGACGACTGCACCCAGCAGCAGCTCTGCACGTACTCGACACACCTCCACTGACTTGTGACGACTGCACCCAGCCGCAGCTCTGCACGTACTCGACACACCTCCACTGACTCGTAACGAAATCGTGTCATCCATTGTCTTGCCTATCGACAGTAGGCATCTGGTTATGATTGTCATTTTTTTATTTTGCAGTGATTTCAAACTTAAATATACATGACCACTATTTGGTTTGATGATTGCCTAACAGGCTTGAAACATTGCAAATATAAAATGTAAAAGTAAGCGAATCGCAATACCAGGAATCAACAAGTGCACCGGAGTTGTGCAGAAATGTGGGATCATAATCCGCCCTCCAGTTCTGCTTTTCAAGGATACCCACAAACGGTAGAGAGAAAGTAGTCCACGGTTGTGACTGTGTCGCTAATTGAAAAGTAATCCTTATGCAAAAATACTTTTTGAAGTGCGTCGGTAAATGGAGGAACCATGGAGCACGGGTGGGGAATTGGTGTTCACCGGAGGTGCCTGAGCTCCACATGGGTTCGAGTGGCTGGCACCACCGACCTTTTAGAAATGTAACATTCGTGCCTGTGGGGTTGCATGGAAAAGCACCACCAAGAAACTCCAAGGCCATGCAAAAGCATTACGTCGAATTGTATTGAAGACTTTGGAAAACCTCGCCGGTGCACTGGCGGGCTTTTCCACTGCAGTGATGTGGAGACGCAGTCGACCCACCGACTTACCGACCAACCGACCGACCGACCGACCGACCGACCGATGTACGGCGGTCGGCAAGTTTTTAGCGCGGCGCGGTGGTGCGGTGGCGGTAACCGGACAAATGTATGTAAAGCAATTGTACGTATGGCAGATGTACGTACGCAAATGTACGTAAGCAAATGTACGTAAGCGCAGATGTACGTATGGTAATTGTACGTAAGCGCAGATGTACGTATGGCTAATGTACGTAAGCGCAAATGTACGTATGGCAAATGTACGTATGCGCAAAAGTACGTATGCGCAAATGTACGTAAGCGCAAATGTACGTAAGCGCAAATATACGTAAGCGCAAATGTACGTAAGCGCAAAAGTACGTATGCACAAATGTACGTATGCGCAAATGTACGTATGCGCAAATGTACGTATGCGCAAAAGTACGTATGCGCAAATGTACGTAAGCGCAAATGTACGTATGCGCAAAAATACGTAAGCGCAAATGTACGTAAGCGCAAATGTACGTAAGCGCAAATGTGCGTATGCGCAAAAGTACGTATGCGCAAATGTACGTATGGCAATTGTACGTAAGTGCAGATGTACGTATGCCAAATTTACTTAAGCGAAAATTTACTTATGGCAAATGTACGTAAGAGCAAATGTACGTATGGCATATGCACCTGACCAAATGTGCTTAAACGCAAAGGCCCGTATGCCTAAATGTACGTACATTGGCTCATACGTGCATTTGCTCTTGCATTTTTTTAAGTTTACGTACTATTGCGCTAAGGTACATTTGCGCTTACGTGCATTTGCGTATACGTACGTACATTTGCGCTTACGTACATTTGCGCTTACGTACATTTGCGCGTACGTACATTTGCGCTTACGTACATTTGCGCTTACGTACATTTGCGCAGATGTACATTTGCGCTTACATACATTTGCGCATACGTACATTTGCGCTTACGTACATTTGCGCTTACGTACATTTGCGCTTGCGTACATTTGCGCATACGTACAGTTGCGCTTACGTACATTTGCGCTCACGTACATTTGCGCATACGTACATTTTCCATACGCACATTTGCGGTTACGTACATTAGTCATACGTACACCTGCACTTACGCACAATTGCCATACGTACAACTGCACTTACGTATATTTGCTTACGTACATTTGTCCAGTGACCGCAAACGTATGCATGGCATATGTACCTAAACAAATGTACGCAAACCCAAAGGTACGCATGCGTAAATGGACGTACATTTACGCATACGTACAATTGCACATACGTACATTTGCGCATACGTACTTTTGCGCTTACGTACATTTGCGCTTTCGTGCATTTGCGCTTACGTACATTTGCACTTACGTACATTTGCGCTTACGTACTTTTGGGCATACGCACATTTGCACTTACGTACATTTGCGCATACGTACTTTTGCGCATACGCACATTTGCGCTTACGTACTTTTGCGCATACGTACATTTGCGCTTACGTACATTTGCGCATACGTACTTTTGCGCATACGTACATTTGCGCTTGAGTACTTTTGCGCATACGTACATTTGCGCTTACGTATATTTGCTTACGTACATTTGTCCAGTGACCGCAAACGTATGCATGGCATATGCACCTAAACAAATGTACGCAAACCCAAAGGTACGCATGCGTAAATGGACGTACATTTACGCATACGTACAATTGCACATACGTACATTTGCGCATACGTACTTTTGCGCTTACGTACATTTGCGCTTACGTGCATTTGCGCTTACGTACATTTGCGCTTACGTACTTTTGGGCATACGCACATTTGCACTTACGTACATTTGCGCATACGTACTTTTGCGCATACGCACATTTGCGCTTACGTACTTTTGCGCATACGTACATTTGCGCTTACGTACATTTGCGCATACGTACTTTTGCGCATACGTACATTTGCGCTTACGTACTTTTGCGCATACGTACATTTGCGCATACGTACATCTGCGCTTACGTACATTTGCTTACGTACATTTGCTTACGTACATCTGCCATACGTACATTTGTCCTTACGTACATTTGTCCTAGAATCGCGGTGGCAGCGTGGTGGAGTGTTAAGGTGGCGCGGTGGTGCGGTGGCGCGGGTGGCGGGGCTGCCGGGTGGCGTGGTGGCGGGTGGTGGGGTGGCGTGGTGTCCACTGCGGTAGACCGTCGGCTGCTTGTGCTTGCCATGTGGTTAGGTGTGCTGCATAATCTAATGATCGTGTGTGTTCTTGTGGTTTCGCCTTTGATGGCACTGGACTACTGGCCTGGCCAAGGCCACATGCCTGGCCAGGCCCGTGGCCTTGGCCTTGGCCACCATCCACCCTTGGCAACACGGGAATTGTATTCAGTGTGTGTTTCCCAGGACGCTGAGTGGCCATTCGGTGATGTTTGGATCAAAATCTTTCGAACCCGGATATTTAGGTCGAACTTTTGTACGGATGTTGCACGCATGCTTTGTATGTATAGTAGACTGTGTATATATATATATATATATATATATATATATATATATATATATATATATATATATATATATGTATATATATAGTATATATAATGTATTTAACTTAATAACTTACTATCTTACTAATATAACTTTGCCGGTCCAAGAAGTGCCTGTAATAATTCATCATTCAGAATGCAATTTCTAATTTTTGGTCATAGATCAGGTCCAAGGAAGACGTCAACCACGAAGTCATCACAATGTGACATGTGTGGCCTCATTGACCCTGCAGGTGTTGACCTAGGATCATCACACTTATTCTGCAGACGGTTCACTGTGGCATACGTCTCTCGTTGGAATTTGCTTTTAGCATCAGCTCTCTTTGATATGTATGCCGATACTTAATGAGGGCATGAAGCACGCCTGTGTACGAATTATGTTTACATGTGTCCGTGCATATGCAGCCAAATGGTGACGTAGGTATTCAGTTACGCCATTGAGTCGGATGTTTCGTCTGGTAAATAATACACTGGGAGCGGACAAATGCACTGGGAGCGGGTAAATCTTGCGGCCACGCTGTGGACAGCGAGCTGTGGACAGCACTCTGTCCAGTGTGCTGTGAACAGCGAGCTGTGGACAGCGAGCTGTGGACAGCACTCTGTCCAGTGTGCTATCGGATGACACCACATCTCCCCCCCCCCCTTCCCCCTGGACCCGCCACTGCCGTCGCTGTATCGGCACCACCGCTGCATGCATAGTGAGCAGCAGCAGCAGCAGCAGCAGCAGCAGCAGCAGCAGCAGCAGCAGCAGCAGCAGCAGCAGCAGCAGCAGCAGCAGCAGCAGCAGCAGCAGCAGCAGCAGCAGCAGCAGTAGCAGCAGCAGCAGCAGCAGCAGCAGCAGCAGCAGCAGCAGCAGCAGCAGCAGCAGCAGCAGCAGCAGCAGCAGCAGCAGCAGCAGCAGCAGCAGCAGCAGCAGCGAGCAGCAGCAGCAGCAGCAGCAGCGGCAGCAGCAGCAGCAGCAGCAGCAGCAGCAGCAGCAGCAGCAGCAGCAGCAGCAGCAGCAGCAGCAGCAGCAGCAGCGGCAGCAGCAGTGCAGCAGTGGCAGCAGCAGCAGCAGCAGCAGCGGCAGCAGCGGCAGCAGCAGCAGCAGCAGCAGCAGCAGCAGCAGCAGCGGTGGCAGCGGCGGTGGCAGCAGCAGCGGCAGCAGCGGCAGCAGCAGCAGCAGCAGTGGCGGCAGCAGCAGCAGCAGCAGCAGCAGTAGCAGCAGTAGCAGCAGCAGCAGTAGCAGCAGCAGCAGCAGTAGCAGCAGCAGCAGTAGCAGCAGCAGTAGCAGCAGCAGCAGCAGCAGCAGTACCTGCCGCGGCGTGTGCCGGCTCCACACCGCTCCACGGCCGACACAGCTGACCAGTGCCGCGCAATGGGGTCTGAAAGTTGATAAAGATGTAGATGGCGCTGAGAGTCAATGGTCACCCAGCCTTCTTTGGCGAACCTAAAGCGCTATGTTTTGTGGGTTAGGGAGGGCAGAATCTTTATATTTAAAAAGCCTATTGTACATTTTGTAAGTAGCGTATGTTGTTTGCGCGTATTTAATTATGTTGAATGTACTTCAGACACGTCTAGTTTGCTGGAATATTTACCATTAGTGCGCTAGAAATTAGGAGAAGCAAGCCAGAAGTATGGGTGTATGTGCGGTTCCCGGCTGCCATAAACGTGATCCATCTATCAGGTTTCCAGCAGACTGCAAGGTAAGAAGGCAGAAAATTGATTTGAAAAACAACTATTGTTTGACTGCCTTTCTGTAAAAGACGTAGTGGGAACCATTTAGGAAAGCACTGGTAAGGTACCTAGGCACATTAGGTACCAAGGTAAGTACCTATCTATTGTCCAGACTGTAAAGTATGGCACAAGGTTCACTGGGGCACATCAGCCCACAGTGAAAATATGCACCAATCCACACCAAGGGTGAGAAGTTGACTCAATCTGCACCCCCCCCAATCCATAGCCAGGAATTTGTAATGGCTAATACCTAACATGCTAAGATTGGATTGTTAGCCTACTTAATTTGAAACTAATAAGTTGAGTTCCACCCATAAGTTATGTTCAGTCAAATTAATTTCACCAAAATTGCATTGCAGGTTAGGTTGGGCAGTGGGTATCTGGTCACCTAGAGCTAGGTACCTTACCAAGGTAGTTGTTCATATGGGCCCCATTAGGGGCCCACGCCCACCTCTCAGGGAGCCTGCACTGCTTGGGGCACTGACTCCCAGGGGCCCACATCTCTTGTGGGTCCTGTACACAGGAGTGGATCCAGAAAGCTGTCAAGGGGGGGGGGGTGACCTCATAGAGAGGGCGCCCATGTTGTGCCAGGATACCAGCCAAGAATGTCCTTCCTGGAGTAGGCAGGGTGGAAAGTGATGTTTGATGAGGCCTGCTAGTATTCCATGTTCCGGTCTTGGGGGGGGGGGGAGCAATGTCTGGTGTGACCCACAGGTATTCCATGTGCCAATCTTGGGTGGGGGGTCTGACACTTGTGAAATTGTTCCCCATCTTGGGAAAATTATCGTACAGATTAAGGGGTTTAGGGTAGGCTTTAGGTCAGGTTTGGTCAGACCGGGTTAGGTTTCAGCCCCACCCAATGTGTGATGCCTGCTAAATGAATACCGGAACTTCTCAGGGAACCTGCACATCCACTAGAGCGGTGGTTCCCAACCTTTTTCAAATCTCACCAAAAGCCAGCACATGCATTTTTAACAGTAGGTGGGAAGAGAACCTCTGGACCAGCTCTTCCTTCCTGCCCTTTGTGGATGCATGCCTTTCCCTTAATAAGCTTGAAAGTTGAGGTGTTGTGAAACTCCCATAAAAATCCCTATCACTATTCAAGTCCACAATTGCGCCTAGTAGCTACCACCGTAACGTGCAGTCAATAGCAAAGCACTTGCCAGCTCAGACGCGTATGTTCTACCCAAGCTAGTGGCCAGAGTCCGATAATTGGCGAGTTCCTGGCACACTGTAACCCATGAACAACCTTTCTTCAACACAATATTTCCGAAATCCTTGGCCTAAATGACTTGCAACCCTAATAAAAGCCACATGCCAACACCGACTCCCGGCAACCCCACGCAAAATGCACAGCAAAGATGGCCGACGCCTCCTCGTCGGGTGACCATTGCGTACAGCGCCGCCCTGGTGGCCAAATCGTAGCTTTCAGACCCCATTGTGATATGTGTGAGAAGTCGGTCTGTCAAAAGAGCACTCTTAAAGTCCACTACAGACTCCATTCCGGCGAGAGGCCTTACAAGTGTGATCAGTGTGGTAAATCGTTTTGTCAACAGGCTAATCTGACCAAGCATCATATAATTCATTCCGGCGAGAGGCCATGGAAGTGTGAGCAGTGTGGTAAGTCGTTTGTTGGTCAGGGCGATCTGAAGCGTCACGCTGTGGTCTATTCTGGAGAGAAACCGTTCAGCTGTGACGTTGGTGGCAAGCTGTTCAGTCAATAGGGCAATCTTAATATCCACTACAGACTCCATTCCGGCGAGAGGCCGCACAAGTGGCAGGTCAGATCAGAGTGGCAAGTCGTTGACAGCGATCAGCTGTGGACAGCGAGCTGTGGACAGCGAGCTGTGGACAGCGAGCTGTGGACAGCGAGCTATGGACAGCGAGCTGTGGACAGCGATCTGTGGACAGCGAGCTGTGGACAGCGAGCTGTGGACAGCGAGCTGTGGACAGCGATCTGTGGACAGCGAGCTGTGGACAGCGAGCTGTGGACAGCGAGCTGTGGACAGCGAGCTGTGGACAGCGAGCTGTGGACAGCGAGCTGTGGACAGCGATTGGACAGCGACTGTGGACAGCGAGCTGACAGCGAGCTGTGGACAGCGAGCTGTGGACAGCGAGCTATGGACAGCGAGCTGTGGACAGCGAGCTGTGGACAGCGAGCTGTGGACAGCGAGCTGTGGACAGCGAGCTATGGACAGCGAGCTGTGGACAGCGAGCTGTGGACAGCGAGCTGTGGACAGCGAGCTGTGGACAGCGATCTGTGGACAGCGAGCTGTGGACAGCGAGCTGTGGACAGCGAGCTGTGGACAGCGAGATGTGGACAGCGAGCTGTGGACAGCGAGCTATGGACAGCGAGCTGTGGACAGCGAGCTATGGACAGCGAGCTGTGGACAACCAGCTGTGCACAGCCAACTGTGGACAGCGAGCTCTGAACAGCACTGTTTAGTGTGCTATCGGATGACACCACATCTCCCCCCCCTTCCCCCTGGACCTGCCACTGCCGTCGCTATATCGGCACCACCGCTGCATGCATAGTGAGCAACAGCAGTAGCTGCAGTACCTGCCGCGGCGTGTGCCGGCTCCATACCGCTCCATGGCCGACACAGCTGACCGGTGCTGCGCAATTGCCCAACTGCGCAACACCAACTGACGAGACCTGGCAACAGGCGGCGCGGCCGTGTCCGCTGAAGGGGCTGAGTGGCAACGGCAGCGACACATTGGCCAGCTGGACTGGGCGCCCAACACGGTCCTCTTCCGTCGGATGGGGGGGGGAGGGGGGGACTGCGGTTGTGCAGAGAGTTGGGCGACTATGTAGTCTTGCATGTGACAGTATAATTGTCCCATATCTAACATATATATATATATATATATATATATATATATATATATATATATATATATATATATATATATATATATATATATATATATGTATATATGTGTATATATATATATATATATATATATATATGTGTATATATATATATATATATATATATATATATATATATATATATATATATATATATATATATTATATATATATATATATATGTATATATGTGTATATATATATATATATATATATATATATATATATATATATATATATATATATATATATATATATTATAATTGCCGTGGCTGTGTCGTACATTGACAATGTTATGAAGAATACCAGATGGTACGTTTCCGCGTGATTATTTTCCTGTCCGCTGCTGATGTCTTCTTGTCCGCTGCTGATGTCTTCTTGTCCGCTGCTGTTGTCTTCTTGCCCGCTGCTGACGCTTTCTTGTCCGCTGCTACCAGGCCTGATTATGTGTACAAAAGTGCAAATGGTTCATTTGAAATGCCTTGGGCGGATCCAAGAATTATCATCGGATGGGGTTCCCTTTTCCGCTCAGAGTGTCTCTTCACTGACACGTCAGCTAAGCTGGGGAGGGAAGGTGGGGGTGCACTCAAATCTCACCGGAGGGGGCCTTTGACGGTAAGACGAGCACCACCTTTCAATGGGCTGGGGACGTGCCCCCAGTACTCTCCCCTTGTCTTCGCTATTGCGAAATGCAAATATCATGTCGCACACCATGGGCTTGTCCAAAACCGTTTCAAGGATATACAACATTGTACTTGCAGACATGGAGTATTCAGTACTATACGCTCATACCTCACCAGAGCAATTGTTTACTCCGCCCTGCCAGCTTTGGCGAGATTGACTGCCAGTCGCCACAGTTCTACATTTTTCATTTTCGTGGGGCGACACCCGTCGCTCTTTTCGTTCATTTTTTGGGGTGACACCCGTCACCCCGCGTGAATTTGTTTCATCTCATCGTATTTATGTTCCCTGTGTTTCTGTGTCCTTCTCATTTCTTTAAGTTACACTAGGTAGGGCTTTTTTCCCGACGATGGGGAAAAAACGCAAAAAGGACACCGACCCATGCTCGCCAACGGACTCCGACTCGGAATTTCCTCCACTCACAACGCCTGGCGACCATAGCGCGAACACGGACTTGGCACCTGATGCCCAACCTCTCGACACAACCATTGATGACCCACGCCGGACAATTCCCCTTGATGACGCCATGGAAGCCCTTTGCGCCTCGCCGACCCCTGCTCGTCCCAAGACCACGACCTCGCCTCGCAGTCCAGACCAGACCATCACTATCCACGCCGCTGACCCACGCTCGAACCAGACCACGCCCTCCCAACCTGAACCCATCCAGCCCATTGAACCCTACCTCGACAGTGCTGGCTCTTACGTTGTGGTCAAGCCTGTCGACGAATCCGTTTCCTTCCGCCGTATCAACGTTTTCTGGCCGACTAAACAACTCCTTGCTATCTGCTCCCTAGCCAATCCCGACATTGAAGCTCCTGCGAACGGAACCTTGGTCATTAAAACCCAATCCCGAGTCCAAACCAAAGCCCTCCTCCGCACCACCACGTTTTGTGGAAAATCCGTCACCATCACTCTCCATTCCAATCGCAACACCACCAAGGACACCGTCTTCGCGCCTGAGCTCCGCTTCATGTCTGAGGCAGATATTCAGGCGGAGCTCGGGTGGGAGGGGGTGACCCACGTCCGCCGCATTACCTCGTTCAAAGACGGCCAGAAACGTGATACGAGCCTCCTTCTCCTTACCTTCAATTATACCACTCTTCCCAAGACCCTCCTCGCCGGCTACATCCGATTCCAAGTCCGTGTCTTTATTCCCAATCCTCTCCGCTGTTTCAATTGCCAGCGCTTTGGGCATGGCAGTAAGACTTGTCGCCAAACAGCCCGCTGCCCAAAGTGCGGCGAAACACCTCATTCCGAATCCACCTGCTCCAAACCTGCCCACTGCCTCAGCTGCAACACATCCGATTACCTGATCACATCATCCCTCTGCCTGGTTTGGCGCAAGGAAAAGGAGATCTGCGCTGTCAAGGCCACGACCGGGGTTTTATACCCCCAGGCCCGACGGTCTGTCGAAGCCACCTCCCCGTAAACGAAAACGTATGCTTAGGCGGCCACCGTTGCTCCCCCCACACGTCGCGTCAACACTACTTCTGCCTCGATTCAAACAGACATGATTCTCGGTTTAGCTCCTCTAAAAAAAACTTACTCCACTGACCACACCGACACAAACCACCCTGGCTCCCAACACTCAGACCACTCCGACACAAACCACCCTGGCTCCCAACACTCACACCACTCCGGCTCCAAACAAACGGACCACTCCAGGGAGTAGTGATAGGCCCCGCAGTCACTCCGCTGCGGGAGCAAATTCTCGTTCCCCGTCAGCGGACCGCCGGTCCGGCCTGGCTTCTCCAGCGCCGGCCGGCGCCCACGTGACCCGATCAACTCCCAGCCGGCGGGCATCCCCCGCGGCAGTGGCCGGCCGACGTGAGCCGGCCGCCAAGGTCACCGGTCGGTCGGACGGTTCAGACGGGTCAACCACCGCCGGACGCACCCAACCCACATGCCCGCCCGAGCTGCAATCGTGGCTGCGCCAGGCACCGAAAGGTGCCGACAAATATTAATTCTCACCAATGTCCATATTTCTCCAATGGAACTGCCGTAGTTTAATCTCCAAATGGGCAGAAATGAAGGCTTTCTTTAGTTTACTCACTCCGATTCTTATTACACTACAGGAAACCCGATTCATACCCACCGATACATATAATTTCAATATTTTCAATTACTCGCTGTACCGTCACGACGAGGTCCGTGGTCCTCATCGCAGTGGCGGTACAGCACTTTACATCAACAATGATTTTACACATACACAAATTACACTCAATTCACCTGTACAAGAAGTAGCTTGTACTATACGTTTACATGGTAGGAATATAGAGGTATGTTCCATTTATATTCCACCACACACAGACAACACACATATTTTGACACAAGTAGAAAACCTGATAGCACATTTCAAGAACCCTTTCATATTACTTGGGGACTTTAATGCATATAGTCCAACCTGGGATAAAGCACGTACACATGAAGACACTCGCGGCCACATCATTGAACAAATTTTAGACCGACATAACTTAGTACTACTTAACACCGGAGAACCAATATTTTTTCACCTTGGACATAATACAGAAACAGCTATTGATTTAACAATATGCTCTCCGACCCTGGCCAACGATTTTGACTGGACCATTGACACCGACATTTATGACAGCGACCACTACCCCATCAAATTAATACCCACATTTTCAACTGCAACCGATACCACACCCAGTTTCATCCCACGCTGGAAAATTTCGAAGGCCGATTGGACAACATTTCAGGAACTTTCACATATTCAATACAACCCCAACTTTTCTCCCGTCGAAAATATCAACTTAATTACAAATACACTTTTCGAGGCAGCTTCCACGACTATTCCATTGACAAAACCTTTCACCAAAAGAACACCAGTACCTTGGTGGTGTCTCGAAGTAGCAGCAGCCATCGCAGTTAGAAAAAGAGCATTTATCAAATATATTGGACATCCAGATTCACACAATTTACTTCATCGAAACCAGGAACGAGCTCGAACACGCCGCATCATCCGCGATGCTAGGCGCAGTTCATGGTCTTCATATTTTCAACAACTCACCTCTCAAACACCTTTAAGCAAAATCTGGCAGTTAATCCGCCGGTTGTCTGGACGCACCCCATTTAAATCACTTCCGGCCATCAAAATCCAAAATACCACAATTATAAACCCACAAACAATAGTCAATACAATAGCGGATACCATGGCCCACAATAGCTCCGATAACAAATACAAACCGGAATTCTTACCAAATGCGCAACACACTTTTCACACCGATTTAGCATAATTCGATTCTGACAACACTGAAACATACAATACCCCTTTTCAAATTTCAGAACTGGATACTGCAATTTCCTCCGCCGGTAATACTTCTGTAGGTCCCGATAAGTTGCATTATTCTTTTTTTCAGACATTTATCCGACGACACGAAACATTGCATCTTACGAACATTTAATTAATTATGGTCAAGTCATACCTTCCCCAAATCCTGGAAGGAAGCCCTCATAATTCCTATTCCAAAACCCGGAAAAAAATCACGCAACCCCAACAATTTCCGACCAATCGCTCTCACCAGTTGTCTAGGAATACTTTTAGAAAGTATGGATATAAAAAGACTGACCTAGTACCTAGAAACGAATTCTCTTTTATCTCCAATTAAATGCGGCTTTCGTCATGGACACAGCACAATAGATCATATCATTCGATTAGAAACCGACATCCGCCTTGGTTATTTAAAAAAAACACGAACACACCATCGCAGTATTTTGAGACATTAGTAAAGCATATGATATGGTATACAAACCCGCATTAATTTCCAAACTTTTTCACATCGGTGTCAAAGGAAATTTAGCTCATTATTTGATAGGATTTTTGTCTGGTTCTCGTCATTTCCATCTCCGGTGCCGATCAGCGATTTCCGATCCAAATTTTCTTCAGAACGGATTACCATAGGGGAGTTGTATTTCACCAGTATTATTCAACATCATCAATAATTATATTTTCGATAACATGCCTGCCAATCTATCATACTCGCTATTTGCGGACGATAGTACGATTTGGTGCTCCGGAAAAATTATGAACATTGTTTAATTCGATTACAAAACGCACTTGACCGAGTACACGAATGGTCCCTAAAGTGTGGCTTCCTTTTTTCGGCCCCAAAATCAGCAACACTGATATTTAGCAAATCGACACCCTGCCCGAACCCAGACACACCGCTTCACCTCGGTAACAACAACATACCTTTTGTAAATTAATTTAAATTTCTAGGCATTATTTTTTATCGTAGACTATCCATGTATCAACACATCAAACACGTTCAGACCAAATGTTTTCACCGACTCAATGTATTTCGCTGTATTACTTTTTCCTCATTCGGAGCCGATCGTCTACGCTTTTACATCTCTACAAATCCTTAGTTCTTCCCATCATAGAATATGGGTCGCTAGTCTACACCGGTGCCAGTACCTCCGCTTTGAAACTTTTGGACACCATACAAAATAAATTCATCCGTTTAGCCCTCGGTGCAATGACCACGTCTCCCATTACTTATTTACAAATCGAATCAAGAATTCCACCATTAGCTCTCCGAAGAATTGAACAAACACTCAGGTATGCCGCAAACATTCAATTTAGAGAACACCACCCCACACACAAATCTTTACAAATTATCCCAGATCTACACCACGAATATTTAGGTCTCGCCGAAAAGCGAACCGGCCTTACCATAGCTTCACGCATTAAAACATTTTCTACACAAATCCAATACAACATTCCACATATTACTGCTCTTTCTTCACCAACTACACCACCGTGGCAGATGACCGAAAGACATATTTTATATCTCACCACCACTCCAAAATCACAGCTTTGTCCAGAATACGCCAAACAAAAATTCCACCAGTTGCGTTCTCGTTATCGCCATGTTCCTTTTGTTTTCACCGATGGATCCAAAGACGCAAATTGCACAGGAAATGCCGTTGTTTCAGGTACACACACAAAACAGCATCGCTTACCAGACGGGACCTCCATTTTCATCGCCGAATTGCACGCCATTCTCACTGCCCTTCGCTATGTTCGCAACCGTTCAATTTGTCACCCCATGCGCCATGTCGTCATTTGTTCCGACTCAAAATCTGTTCTTCAATCTCTTTCTTCACTTTCCTTTTCACACCATTGCCATATTATAGGTTGGGTTAGGTTGGGTTAGGCCGGTCTCCGAACAAGCGTGATCGGTCTCGGAAGTGGACACAATTTGTGCCAGGAAACTGGTCAGCAGTCTGGCTCTCCCTAGTTTTCGAATGCTCATCGGGGAAATTCCTGCTCCATTCTCCTGCTTCTCTCTTGCTTTTTTGCAATCTGTTCCCCGAATTACAATCACTCATTTCAGCCGTGGTCTTCCTTCAGCTTCACGTGCCCCCGCGTGATTTTGCATGCTTCATTTCGGCGGCAAAATAGGTCAAAACCCAGCCTCCGAGAATAGGCCAAAACCCAGCCATTTCGGCTTAATAGGCCAAAGCCCAGCCTCCGTGAATAGGCCAAAACCCAGCCATTTCAGCCTCAAAATAGGCCAAAACCCAGCCTCCGAGAATAGGCCAAAACCCAGCCATTTCGGCACCATAGGCCAAAACCCAGCCTCCGTGAATAGTCCAAAACCCAGCCATTTCAGCCTCAAAATAGGCCAAAACCCCGCCTCCGAGAATAGACCAAAACCCACCCATTTCGGCATCATAGGCCAAAACCCAGCCTCCGTGAATAGGCCAAAACCCAGCCATTTCGGCTTAATAGGCCAAAACCCAGCCTCCGTGAATAGGCAAAAACCCAGCCATTTCGGCCTCAAAATAGGCCAAAACCCAGCCTCCGAGAGAAGCGGGTGATTCTGACGAGCCTGGACGGCTCCTGGGCTCCTTGACGGCTCCTGGACGGCTCCTGGGCTCCTGGAGGGCTCCTGGAGGGCTCCTGGACGGCTCCTGGGCTCCTGGACGGCTCCTGGACGGCTCCTGGGCTCCTGGACGGCTCCTGGACGGCTCCTGGGCTCCTGGAGGGCTCCTGGAGGGCTCCTGGAGGGCTCCTGGACGGCTCCTGGAGGGCTCCTGGACGGCTCCTGGGCTCCTGGACGGCTCCCTGGACGGCTCCTGGACGGCTCCTGGGCTCCTGGGCTCCTGGACGGCTCCTGTACGGCTCCTGGACGGCCCCTGGACGGCTCCTGGGCTCCTGGGCTCCTGGACGGCTCCTGTACGGCTCCTGGACGGCTCCTGGACGGCTCCTGGGCTCCTGGACGGCTCCCTGGACGGCTCCTGGACGGCTCCTGGGCTCCTGGGCTCCTGGACGGCTCCTGGACGGCTCCTGGACGGCTCCTGGGCTCCTGGGCTCCTGGACGGCTCCTGTACGGCTCCTGGACGGCTCCTGGACGGCTCCTGGACGGCTCCTGGACGGCTCCTGGGCTCCTGGACGGCTCCTGGGCTCCTGGACGACTCCTGGGCCACGATCAACATTTCCCAAATGGCCACATTATTCCTCTTTGTCCAAGGTCAGAGGCGATGCACGATTTGGTCAGTTGACTTTTCCCGCTTGCTCAAGCTGCTTAACCTTGGCGCCGGTTTCGCTTCTCTCCCGGATTGGAACTCTTCATCTTTATCCGGAGCTGCGCTGTAGCCCGGATCTCTCAGATCTCAGCTCCCCGAAAGATAAAACATATTATCTACAGAGGATACCTCAAAATCTTCGCGATCATCTCTCTTCATAGATAGCACGTAGCTGCTTATAACTGCATTTGCAGTTCGACATTCTAATTTTAAGATGCGACCTGTTAGCCAAAGGAACTCAGCTTTTTTTCCGATCTTGTGGAGCCAATATGATGTTCTTTCATTTGTTCTTTTGCTTGTAGCGTCTGTAATAGCTTGCTTCGTGTCGGTATGTGAAAACCTACGCCAGATGACGTCTTCCTCACCCTGCACTGGAGAGTCGAAATAGTCATC
The DNA here is from genome assembly GCA_034440615.1 of Ashinkailepas kermadecensis. Taxonomy (NCBI): domain Eukaryota; kingdom Metazoa; phylum Arthropoda; class Thecostraca; family Neolepadidae; genus Ashinkailepas; species Ashinkailepas kermadecensis. The sequence goes on along the minus strand of JAOTOM010005125.1, from coordinate 890,260 downwards.
CAACATGTTTCGTCAAACGAAAACCTAGCCTACTCATGATTACTGTAAAAGTGGATATAGGGTAACAGCTATAAAAAGAAACTGTATAAATGAATCGAAACGCTTCAACTGATCCTAAACAGCTGTGACAACTGGCTGCATGTACAGAAAAACACTGCAACCTTCACCACAGAAGTAATGTTGAAAACGCCTCGGTTGTTTAGAACCCAGAATCTTATGCCCAACTGGCATTTGGTCCTGCGTTCCAAACAACCTCGGTTTTCCAACATTCCTCTTCGCCGCCCCAGGCAAGAATATATAATACTGCGAGCATTGGAGGAGCTGCGTTTATACTGCGCGGGTTGGAGGAGCTGTGTTTATACTGCGCGCGTTGCAGGCACTGTAAAGATAGTGCAGCCTCGAAGTTGTGCTAATTCAATTAAACAAACACGCTCTCATTTTTCAACTTCGTCAGCGGGCAAGTTGGTGCTATCTCGTATGGCGCACTTCCCGTGTGGAGTATTTTAGCACCGTGCTCACCTTAAGAATCACCAGCCAGATTTTAAGTTTCATCCCACCCACAGTTCACTTAACCTATGCTGCTGGGTGAATTAAGCCTTGGAGAACCCAGATATTGGCTTTAAAGAAGTTGGGAGCACGTTCTAACGTGTCAGCAGAACTGGATCACAAGCCTGAATGATGGCTGGGCAATGGACAGGTGTGTGCTAGGGCACTGGACAGGTGTCTGCTAGGGCAGTGGCCAGGTATGGGCTAGGGCACTGGACAGGTATGGGCTAGGGCACTGGACAGGTTTTTTGCAAACCTCAATTTCCCCTCGCACTTCCGAAGATGTTGTGAAACTGACTTTTTCATGGAACGCTATAGAACTAACGCTGAAGCATCTCAACACTGGGGAGAGGGAAGACAGCCGGAGATGGAAGGGAACTGCAAAGGGAAGGTGACTGGATATCGCTGTGGAGATACCGGGCCAGAGTGCGATCCTAAAACCGACTTAAATCCAGCTTCGCTTGCCTGGCGCTGTGACGCACGCATTTTCCCTCATCGAACACTAGCTGCGACGTTTCGGATCGGGGCGGTGCCTGCACCCAGTTGTTGCCGAGACCCAGTACAAGCCGCCCGCGGTAATTGGGACAAGAGAAACATTAGGCCTGTCGGTCTATTCCTTCCATGTAACGCCCATACGCGTGGCGTTCAGTTAGGGCATACACACTGATGGATTCTATCCGTTCCTAAGTCTCTCAATAATGGCGTAGCCGGCGACCACGAGCCGGTTGGAGCCAGTTGGAGTCGGTTGGAGCCGGTTGGAGCCGGTTGGAGTCGGTTTGTCCGGTTGGAGCCGGTTGGAGCCGGTGCCCACGAATCGGTAGGACGTCCCCGGTCGCGCAGGACGCCGGGGCTCCCGGAATCCGGAGACCTCCCAGTATCGTTAATCTCGTACACACGATGTACTTGCCCGGCGACAGTTTCTGCGGGCCGGGCCGCCCGCCTGGGCAGTCATTGGGCGCTGGTGGTGGTGGGGGGGGCAGTGGGACGGCGGAACGTTAGGCCTCTCGCTGTGCCATGTGAGGGGCCGCTGGACCTTGAGGCGAACGGTGTGTGTGTTTATTAGCATGTCTATCGCCGCTTCTGCACTGACGTGTGCGACCGGCCGCAGAGGCATGCAGAGGCGCCCGATTGGTGTGGTGGGGGAGGGGGGTGAGGGGGGGGTAGTGGGAGACGGGTGCTCGATTCGCATGCTTTTCGGAAGCCTAAGCCGCTGATGCTGTACCGGCGTTGTAATGGGAAGCGGCTGACCTGAAGGTTACTTGCCCCCCCCCATTTGTCGGACCTTGCCACGCCCCTGACGCCACGCCACGTACGCAGTTGGCTGCACGCCGGTACTGTGCTGACTGTGCTGCTCAGTGTGCTGCGACGTCCGTCACAACATTCATGCACTGTTTGTTCACTAAATGTTCTGTTTCACTAAATGTAACCAACTTACAGGCGCCTCGGCTGGCTGCCTGGGAAACAATTTTCCAATTGCAATGTTTACCTTGTCCTCTTGCCAAATGGGTGTGCAGCACCTGGGTGTGCGGAATGAATTATATAGAGGACCACGCCAATATTACGCCAGGGCTCCTAAATACGCCAATGGTGATAATATTTCCTGTTACGTAAAACAATCAGGAGATGACAACATTTGCCATATCTCTACAATAGGCAGCTTGATGGGGTATACCATTTTACTAGCTATATGCTGCATAAAACATTATATAGCATTCAGTAGTTGCGAACACAACCCAGAGGCCCGGTTTGCACTATTATCTAGGGTTACATCGACGTGTTTATGCTTCATACCGTTATCGCCACTATACAGCCAATGAATTCGATACGCCCTAAAGTCCAATAGCGAACTAGCAAGGAGGCAACAGAATGTGATTGGTTGCATTTACGATTGAAGTATTTTAAACATTTTCTCCCACAGAATTCTGCGCTAAGCAATGCATTCATGGCTAATTTTAATTACCGAACTGTTTTAAGTTTCGCTTCATACGTATGCGATTGGCAGCCTCAGTGCTAAAGTGCCTTGACATCGTAGCTCACCTAAATACGCCCAACCATGACGCATTTGGGTAACTTTCTGCCTAAATGCGCAATTTGGAATGCATACCCATACATAGAGTATGGGAGCTTGCATTGTTAAATAAGCAATCTACACAGCTATAAATGTGTCCAAAGTTCATACTACAGCTTGATTTGTATGCATGAGGTCTTCACTTTGAATACATCACTAGTCTTCGCTTACGTGGGGAATTATTGGTGCTCTCCCGTAGCTACCTCGCTAAGCACAGCAAGCAAGAGGAAATGTATCAGCCTCGTCGCCTTTCCAGTGCAGTTTTCAAGTATACTCTGATCTCATTAAATCAGCATGACGAATCTCAGACATTTAGGACATATTTACTGAAGGCATGGCTTTGTTGGAATTACAATGAGTCTTTTTTCGTCCTTCGAATGTTCTTTGACCGGGTTCAGTCTTCTGTAATTATCGTGTCCTTCCCCCCCCCCCCCCTCCCCCGTTGAGATTTTCCAGTCACGGCGTCAGCTGACCCTGTGGTCTCAAGTCACCTGTCCCGGCCACCCCGTCAGCCAGTGGAAGGGACGATGTGCCCGACCCTGGTGGTCGCAACAGGAACTAAAAGTTCACTTTACTGCCGTCCCGTGGCCACCTTGTGCGGCAGCCTCAGTGGGCAACCTGACAAGTGTATGTAAAGCAAGCGTGCGTATGGCAGATGTTCGTACACAGATGTACGTACACAGATGTACGTACACAGATGTACGTACACAGATGTACATACACAGATGTGCGTACACAGATGTACTCAAGCAAATGTACATAAGCACAGGTGTACGTCTAGAAATTGCACGTAAGCCCAGATGTACGTGTGACAAATTTACTTCAGCACAAATATAAGTAATCGCAAATTTACGTGAACGGAAAGGCACGTAAGAGCAAATGTGTGTATCGGTAAATGTACGTAAGTGCATACGTACGTACGCGCAAAAGTAAGTATGTGGGAATGTACGTAAGCATAAAAGTACGTACGCGCAAATGTACGCAAACGCAAAAGTAAGTAAGAGCAAATGTACGTAAATGCAATTGTACGTCACCGCAAATGTACTAAGCGCAAATGTACATCAGCGGAAATGTTCCTATAGCAAATGTACGTAATAGTGAATATGCGTCAACACAAAAGTGCGAAAGCGCAAAGGTACGCATGAGCCAATGTACGTACATTTGCGCTTACGCACACATGCACATGCCAAGCATACATTTCCTCTTACGTACATTTGCCACAAGTGCAATTGTCATATGCACTTTCGTGCTTAGGTATATCTGAACATGCGTGTATCATCCAGACGTACTTTTGTGCACACGTACAATTGCTTGCCTATATTTGCCATACGTGCACTTGCTTACGTACATCTGGCGTGCGTGTACTTGCGCTTACCTACATTTCGGTTACGTAAATTTGCAATTACATACATTTGCCATAAAGTACTTTTGCGTTCGCGCACATTTGCGCTTGCGTATATTTGCACTTACGTCCATTTGTTATACGCGCTTCTCCGTGTACGTAAATTTGCTCTCACGTACTTTTCCATTCACGTACATTTGCCCTTGCGTATATCGGCTCATACGTACATTTGCGCTTACTTAATTTTGCGCTTGCATACTTTTGATCGTACGTACATTTGCCACACGTACACTTGCTCTTACGTACATATGCCGTGTGTACTTTTGCACTTAAGTACATCTGAGCTTACGTACATCTGCGATACGTACTTTTCGCATTAATGCATTTGCTTACGTACATTTGCTTACGCACATCTGACATACGTAAATTTGTCCTTACGTGCAGATGTCATATAACTCATTAACAGCACAGGTGGTCAGAACATGACCTCCCTTAGTGTCGCCGTTGGTATGCTATTCGAAGACCACTGCGTTGTAGGATAGGCGTACTCAAGGCGTAGGCGTACTCAAGGCGTAGGCGTACTCAAGGGGTAGGCGTACTCAAGGCGCAGGCGTACTCAAGGCGTAGGCGTACTCAAGGCGTAGGCGTACTCAAGGCGTACATAGGCGTACTCAAGGCACTTATTGGGGGTGTGCATATATCGTCCAGCATCCGATTCTCTGTTCAGAACATGTAATTATTAGATTAGATTAGATTAGATTAGATTAGATTAGATGACGAAAGCGCGTTGATGTCACTCCAACTATGACTAACTCGCGTGCATCTTGCTCTTGCTACGCCTCTGAACAGTACGAGCCACGTCAGCAGCCGCCGACGTCAGCAGCTGCGAGCCACGTCAGCAGCTGCCGACGTCAGCAGCTGCGAGCCACGTCAGCAGCTGCCGACGTCAGCAGCTGCGAGCCACGTCAGCAGCCGCCGACGTCAGCAGCTGCGAGCCACGTCAGCAGCTGCCGACGTCAGCAGCTGCGAGCCACATCAGCAGCCGCCGAAGTCAGCAGCTGCGAGCCACGTCAGCAGCTGCCGACGTCAGCAGCTGCGAGCCACGTCAGCAGCTGCCGACGTCAGCAGCTGCGAGCCACGTCAGCAGCCGCCGACTGTGGTCAGCGGCCCAGCTGGACCAGCACTTGTGTCAACACACTCAACCGACAATTTGTGCTGGTTGTCGGAGCTCCGAAAACATCACACGGGTCTGTTGCAATGCAATTGGATCTGGATATGGATCTGGATCTGGATCGGAATCTGGATCTGGGTCTGGATCTGGATCTGGATCTGGATCTGGATATGGATATGGATCTGGATCTGGATCTGGATCTGGATCTGGATCTGCCTGATGGATCTGTTTCAATGCGATCAATTTGAAGAGCAACTGGTTGAAATGTCTGCCCCGGAAATGTACCTTAGCAGGTCCCGTCCTCTAGTGGCCCGCTGGACGCCATCGCTGACTGTACCTTGGCAAGTAACTGTTCTCCAATGGTCTGCTGGACGCCATTGACAGGTCATCGCTGACTGTACTCCGTGGCAGGTCACTGTTCTCCAATGGCCTGCTGCTGGGCTGCTGTCGAGGTCGTAAACCAAGACGACGCGGGCAGCTGTCTTCCGCTTGCTCGCCGGCTTGTTGGGCTCTGAGCCGTACCTTCCGGCCGCCGTGCAGACAACAGGTGGCCGGCCGAGCTGGGCCTTTGCCAGTCCCATTGGGAGTTTCCGAGGCGGGTGGTGGTGTTGCCAGCTGGGTGGCGGTATTTCCAGGGGAGCCGGCAACAGCTGGATGGAGGCTGGCGCTCAGCAACTGAAGGGGCGAGTGGAAAATGTTCGCCAAAGCGCGTCACCCGGCTACTTTTCCCGGATGCGAGTTTACGAGAAAGCTTATCGTGCCTCATGGTCCAAGAAAGCTTGTTTATTTTTTCTCCATTGGAAAAAAATGAAAATGTGATACTGTGCCTGACTTTCAAAATTCGAGTCATCGATTTCCGAGCTGCTGTGTGTAAAATGGCCCAACACAAGCAGATAACACAAACTTTTTGACGTAACTAGAAAACCTTATTGCGCATTTCAAAAATCAATTAATTTCACTTGGAGATTTTGGCGCTCATAGTTCAGCTTGGGACAAAACACGTACACAGGCAGACACTTGCGCACGGATAGACACCGACATTCATGATGGTGATCACTAGCCCATTCAATTGACACCTACGTTTCCACAGCGGTCGATACCACACCACATTTTATTCCTAGCTAGAAAGGTTCGAAGGCAGATTGGACCGAATTGCAGGAACCTACATATATACAACACAACCCAGACATTTTTCTTATTCGAAACATTAACTTAATTACCAATATATTTTTAGAACCAGCATCTGCGACAATTCCACCGACAAAACCTTTCACAAAAGAACACCAATACATTGGTGTCGTTCAGAAGTAGCATAGGCAATTTCAGCTAGAAAAAGAGTATTTAGAAAACATCCATGCCATCCAAATCAACCAAGTTTAAATCGCCCGAGCCATGAAAGTACAATAGCACGCCGCATCATACCTGATGCTAGGCGCTTTTCATGGGCATAGGCTTATTCATAAAACTCACCTTCGAAACGCCTTTAAACTAAATCTGAAGGAATTCCTCCATTAGCTCTCCGACGAATGCAGCAGACATTTAGTATGCCGCCAAAATTTACTTCAAGAAACCCACCCCACAAACGTTTCTTTGCAAGTTCTCCCAAAGTTACATCATGATTCATTAGGCCCAGCGAAAAAAACGAACTGCCCTTAGCATGGCTTCTCAGGCGAAAACATTTTCTGCACAGCTTCATCACAATATTCCTTCCATTATTTATCTACCTCCACCCACTACCCCACCACCACCCACTACCCCCACCCCACCCACTTCCTCCACCCACTGCCCCACCATGACAGACGGCCGAACGACACATTTTTTATATCATCACCACTCCAAAATATCATCACCACTCCAAAATCACATCTTTGTCAAGCATATGCCAAACAAAAATTCCACCTATTTCGGTTTCGCTATCGCCATGCTCCTTTTTACTGAGGATTTAAGTATGCCAGCCTCACATGAAATGCCATTGTTTCGGGGATAAACAAAAAGCAACATCGTTTACCAGACGGAACCTCTATTTTCATCGCCGAATTACATGCCATCCTCATTGCACTCTATTATATTCGAAATTCTTTCTTCTGGCACCCTATGAGGAGTGTGGACATTTGTTCAGACTCCAAATCTGTTTTACAATCCCTTCCTTCACTTTCTGTTTCGCATCAGTGCCATACTTCCGTTTATGAAGTATTATAAACACTTCATCTAATTTGCGTGAGGGTCCGTTTCCTGTCGGTGCCCAGTCACTGTGGCATGCCAGGAAACGAAGAATCGGACCAACTAGCAAAATAATAATTGCAGCTACCAAGCATCACAGAAATTCCACAACACTTTGAAGCCATCAAGTCATCGAATCATCAATACGGCAGAGCATGCGCATTTTTTAAAACCAAACATGGATTCAAATCACAAACCAGGCACAATTACGAATCATCAAGCCAGTCGTCGATCTCCGGATATCATTGTTCTAAGCAAACTGACAAGAAGAGAAGGTCCTATCCTAGCTACGCATATGACATACTTACTTCACACATCGAGTGATATATATATATATATATATATATATATATATATATATATATATATATATATATATATATATATATATATATATATATATATATTTATATATATATATATATATATATAAATATATATATACATATATCTATATGTATATTTATATATATATCTATATATATATATATATATATATATATATATATATATATATATATATATATATATATATATATATATATATATATATATATATATATATAAATAATTCATCTCCGCCTTCATGCCCATCACGCAATATCCATGGTGCAGTCACACATGCCTTCCTTCATTGTCAGCAATATTACAGCCCTCGAAAAGCACTGACCGATTGTTGTCGCGCACACAACATTTTTTTTCTTTGCCTTCACTGCTGGGGGATTGCAACCTAGTTCTTCTTCAACTACGTCTCGTTTTCCTCCGAAAAAACAACATGTTACAATATATATATAAGAATTGTGCACCATCATACCAAATAGAAGAGGTATAATTATATTTTGATTGATGTTCTATTTGCATGTCACGAAGTAGCCTATGTAGGCCAAAGTGCTTATTTAAATAAAAGCAAAGTCAATATGATCGTCTTGATCAACTTCTTTGCCTATCGTGACTTGGTCACTATCGTCTACTTGTTCCCAATTATTACGTACGAAATGCCCCTTCTGCCATCAAAATGCAGCGCAGATAGACCACTTTCATGAAACATAGTTTTGCTATATTTCGCTTGACTGCTTCTCGCCTTTGCTTTCATCCTCGCTATCATTTAAGATCAACAACTAGCGACTTGTCACTTGGTATAATGCGCCCATTATCAACTTAAAAACTGTCAATAATTGCGCCGTGCTGTACGATTGCCGCCACCGTGCGTGTCCGCGTCAACGTACCTGTCCGTCACTACCGTACCTGTCCGTCACCACCGTACCTGTCCGCCGCTACCGTACCTGGTCAGTCACCACCGTACCTGTCCGTCACCACCGTACATGTCCGTCACCACCGTACCTGTCCGTCACCACCGTACCTGTCCGTCACCACCGTACATGTCCGTCACCACCGTACCTGTCCGTCACCACCGTACCTGTCCGTCACCACCGTACCTGTCCGTCACCACCGTACCTGTCCGTCACCACCGTACCTGTCCGTCACCACCGTACCTGTCCGTCACCACCGTACCTGTCCGTCACCACCGTACCTGTCCGTCACCACCGTACCTGTCCGTCACCACCGTACCTGTCCGTCACCACCGTACCTGTCCGCACCACCTACTGTCCGTCACCACCGTACCTGTCAGTCACCACCGTACATGTCCGTCACCACCGTACCTGTCCGTCACTACCGTACCTGTCCGTCACTACCGTACCTGTCCGTCACCACCGTACCTGTCCGTCACCACCGTACCTGTCCGTCACCACCGTACCTGTCCGTCACCACCGTACCTGTCCGTCACCACCGTACCTGTCCGTCACCACCGTACCTGTCCGTCACCACCGTACCTGTCCGTCACCACCGTACCTGTCCGTCACTACCGTACCTGTCCGTCACCACCGTACCTGTCCGTCACCACCGTACCTGTCCGTCACCACCGTACCTGTCCGTCACCACCGTACCTGTCCGTCACCACCGTACCTGTCCGTCACCACCGTACCTGTCCGTCACCACCGTACCTGTCCGTCACCACCGTACCTGTCCGTCACCACCGTACCTGTCCGTCACCACCGTACCTGTCCGTCACCACCGTACCTGTCCGTCACCACCGTACCTGTCCGTCACCACCGTACCTGTCCGTCACCACCGTACCTGTCCGTCACCACCGTACCTGTCCGTCACCACCGTACCTGTCCGTCACCACCGTACCTGTCCGTCACCACCGTACCTGTCAGTCACCACCCTACCTGTCCGCCGCTACCGTACCTGTCCGTCACCACCGTACCTGTCTGCCGCCACCGTACCTGTCCGTCACCATCGTACCTGTCCGTCACCACCGTACCTGTCCGTCACCATTGTACCTGTCCGCCGCTACCGTACCTGTCCGCCGCTACCGTACCTGTCCGTTACCACCGTACCTGTCCGTCACCACCGTACCTGTCCGCCGATACCGTACCTGTCCGCCGCTACCGTACCTGTCAGTCACCACCGTACCTGTCCGTCACCACCGTACCTGTCCGTCACCACCGTACCTGTCCGTCACCACCGTACCTGTCCATCACCACCGTACCTGTCCGTCACCACCGTACCTGTCCGTCACCACCGTACCTGTCCGTCACCACCGTACCTGTCCGTCACCACCGTACATGTCTGTCACCACCCTACCTGTCCGCCGCTACCGTACCTGGTCAGTCACCACCGTACCTGTCCGCCGCCACCGTACCTGTCCGCCGCTTTCAAAAACTGAATTTGTCGCGTCGAAGCTGACATCAGCTGATGCCGAAGGAGGCTCCTCCAAGAGGAGACTCGCTGACTTGCTCTGGTGGGCCGCCGTCCGATGGTGCCTGACGACTGGGTGTACTGCGGAAGCTGCAGCCGCACTCAGCGTGTCCTAAGGGGGGCGGCTTCGCCTCTCCGTACCCTCTTTCCTCGCCCTTTGATGCGAAAAGACCCGAGTACACCCCATCGCAATAGTATCCCCCCCCCGCTCAACGAATTTTTCCGCCAACCGTGCCCTTAGAAAGAAATGTACACCCCCTCCCGAACACTGCCCCCCGCGGACGCTCCTGGATCCGCGCCTGTCACACCACGGCCCGCATGCGTGACCTCCGAAGCGTCCTGCACATCTCGAGAGGCCGCAGGACGTACCGGACGAGGCCTCACGTTAACATTGCGTCACGCGGCCCAAGTATGACGTCATGACGCCCCGGGAGTGCACGCTTCGCAACCGCTCTGGGCGCTCAAACACAGGCTACTCCCAGGTAAAAGTGGCCAGGTCATGGTAATTGTGCACGTTGACTTCGTGTCGAACGCGATTCCGATCGGAACTTTGTTTTTTTAAAGTTTAAAGTTCGTCTTGTTATGAACATCCTTAGCAAGGGCAAAGCATGCAATTTTGCGTTGGGGTTAGTCATTATATTTTCCAGAGCATGATCTGTATCGAACATCGTCAGCATCAACGTAAATGTCAACGTCAACATCAACGTCAGCATCAACGTCAACGTCAGCGTCAGAGTGAACAGTTCATCATGCACTTGACGTTGCCTGGATCCACGACCTTGACCTTTGCACGTGTCATAATAGTGTTACCCTAATTCACATACATATCATCTGCATCAAATATCGAAATCGCATTGATGCACGGCCAGAGTCCGCGAAGACTGCGGCGAAGGGTGACTGACTGCACGTCATTTGACCTAATGGATCCATTTGACCTATTTGACCTATTTGATCTATTTTACCTATTTTACCTATTTGACCTATTTTATCTACTTGACCTATCTGATTTATTTGACCTATTGGATCTATTTGACCTATTTGATCTATCTGACCTATTTGACCTATTTGACCTATTGACCTATTTGATCTATTTTTACCTATTTGACCTATTTTATATACTTGACCTATTTGATCTATTTGACCTATTCGACCTAATTCACCGATTTGACATATTCGACCTATTTGACTCGACCGGGAATGTCAGCCAACAGACACAAAAGGAGTTGCTCCGAGTACCTCTGAAATAACTGAAATATCTGAAATATCATGAAGCTGCACCATGCAGTTCACCGCTTATGTCTGTGTGGCTTCCTTAGAACAACCGATAGTGGGTGAAATGAAATCGACTTCCTTCCATATACCGCGAGAGGTATACAATTTTGCCTTACTGCAAGGATTGATCCTGGCGCACCCACAATTCGTCACATTGCGCGGTGTAGGCATTACCCGGTGTAAGCATTACCCGGTGTAGGCATTACCCGGTGTAGGCACTACTCGGTGTAGGCATTACCCGGTGTAAGCATTACCCGGTGTAGGCATTACCCGGTGTAGGCACTACCCGGTACCTACTGTGACCTCTTATCGTTACCAAGCGGAGTCTGCTTGGAACTATAGACATGTCTGCGATGGGACTCGCGGCTGACACACCTATGATGGGACTCGCGGCTGACACACCTGTGACGGGACTCGCGGCTGACACACCTGTGACGGGACTCGCGGCTGACACACCTGTGACGGGACTCGCGGCTGACACACCTGTGACGGGACTCGCGGCTGACACACCTGTGACGGGACTCGCGGCTGACACACCTGTGATGGGACTCGCGGCTGACACACCTGTGACGGGACTCGCGGCTGACACACCTGTGACGGGACTCGCGGCCGACACACCTGTGACGGGACTCGCGACTGACACACCTATGATGGGACTCGCGGCTGACACACCTGTGACCGAACTCCCGATTGACACCTGACTTTGTTTTCGAGTTAGCAGACCAATAATCCAAAGCAAAATGGTCAGGTCGATTTTCACCAAAAAAATGGGAAAATGTCAAATCACTCGTAACTTGGTCAAAATTATTCGTATTATTGCCATAAACCATTTGTATAGTATTCTGTCGCCTGTTGTAACTTTCACAGCGAACATTTGGATACATAAGGTACGACATATATGACGTTAAGGTGATGACATCATAGATAGACATTATGAGATTGTTGGCTATACATTACACTATTTCGAAGTGCCTTACAGTAGAAATGGGCCTTGGTCTGAACAACAGACCTGCAATGGCCATGGAACACTCACAACCCCTGAGGCAAAAAAACAGGCAAGTTTGATTCACCGTCACTAATGACATTGGAGAGGTCAATGACCTGTGCGGTCATGCCATTCCAGTTGTCGACGGTCACAAACACATTGACCATTATGCATTTGGGGTTATTACGCGATAGCCCAGGACTTCGGTGGCAAACAGCCGCAGGTGGTGCCTGCTATGACATCACAACAGCGTGATCTCCGGTGACCTGCAAAGCAAGAATAAGTCGTCAGAAGTAGTGGTCCATTGGTATTTTCAGTTGGATCTCCGGTGACCTGCAAAGCAAGAACAAGTCGTCACAAGTAGTGGTCCGTTGGTATTTTCAGTTGGATCTCCGGTGGCCTGCAAAACAAGAACAAATCGTCACAAGTAGTGGTCCGTTGGTATTTTCAGTTGGATCTCCGGTGGCCTGCAAAACAAGAACAAATTGTCACAAGTAGTGGTCCGTTGGTATTTTCAGTTGGCTACTCGAAAACTAAGTGGAAATCGCTGAGCGGTTTGGAAGACATCCCCCCCCCCCCAAAAGAACCTTCTGGTGACGCATCAGCTACCATCGGCTGCCGATAGTGAGCTCTGTTGTATCGGCACCGCGCCCAAGCCAGACCACGAGCCATGTGTAGTGACGCGAGCACGACCTCGGCCCATTTACCGCCAACGACTTTGTTTTTCAGTCGCGTGCTTCCGGCCAGAATTCCCGCCGCCGGACCCCAGCTGCCTGCGCAATGGACTGAAATATGCGCCTTTGAAGGAGCACAATATGTGTATAGCACAATATGTGTATTGTGATGGAAATACCGGGATTCAGATCAGATCATGATCCGATACCGGGATTCAGAGCATACTATGACTCGTCAAATGGACGTCATCAACACCGTCATAAGCTGTCATGTTCATCAGTTACGATAGATGTCATCGCATCTAAGCTAGATAAAATGGCATAAATCTGGTATACTGTGCGATGCAACTTGTTTCCAAGATCCCTACCGCTAAAATGAATGGCGTATTGGAGTTTCGACCTACAATAACAGCTCAAACTCGCGAACCGCGAACAATGAAGCTCTACGCTTCCAAAACAATTCCTGTTCCCGCACATGGTGTGATCATATTAAGTTGCAAAAGTTTGCTGGCTTCAGCTACGGTTAGAACGACCTCTCTGGGCATGCATCCTATGTAGTTAATGATAATGTTCATGCCATTCAATTATCTGGCAAAATGTATTCTTACTGTCGGCACTTCACGCAGTTGTACTCTTCATGACAGTGCAGTGTCGCCTGCAGTAGACTGCAGCCAGAGCAGCCTGGTGTGACCTGGTGGACTGAGGTCAAGGTCAGGGCACTCCTGTATAGTCTGGTGGTCGGAGGTAAGAGTCAGGGCAGACCAGAATAATCTGGCGGTCCTAGGTAAGGGTCATGGCAGTCCAGAATAATCTGGCGGTCCTAGGTAAGGGTCATGGCAGACCAGAATAATCTGGCGGTCCTAGGTAAGGGTCATGACAGTCCAGAATAATCTGGCGGTCCTAGGTAAGGGTCATGATAGTCCAGAATAATCTGGCGGTCCTAGGTAAGGGTCATGACAGTCCAGAATAATCTGGCGGTCCTAGGTAAGGGTCATGACAGTCCAGAATAATCTGGCGGTCCTAGGTAAGGGTCATGGCAGTCCAGAATAGTCTGGTGGTCGAAGGCAAGGGCTAGTCCAGTCCAATATAGTCTGGCGGTTGGAGGTCAAGGTCAGAGCAGTTCAGTATAAACTGGTGGTCGGAGGAAGAGCTGCCCAGTATAGCCTGGTGGCCGAAGGTCAAGCCCGGAGCAGCGCAGCATGGTCTGGAGGACCGGCGACCGAGACCAGGGTCAGAACATTCCAGTGGGCTCTGGATGACTGCCGACTGAGGTCGCAGTCAGGGCGAGGACAGGCCGACTGTCCGCCGGCCGGCCGGCCCAGCTATATAGCCGCCAGTCCCACGGGGTACAGTCATACACAGGCCGACTGTCCGCCGGCCGGCTGGCCCAGCTATATAGCCGCCAGTCCCACGGGGTACAGTCATACACAGGCCGACTGTCCGCCGGCCGGCTGGCCCAGCTATATAGCCGCCAGTCCCACGGGGTACAGTCATACACAGGCCGACTGTCCGCCGGCCGGCTGGCCCAGCTATATAGCCGCCAGTCCCACGGGGTACAGTCATACACAGGCCGACTGTCCGCCGGCCGGCTGGCCCAGCTATATAGCCGCCAGTCCCACGGGGTACAGTCATACACAGGCCGACTGTCCGCCGGCCGGCTGGCCCAGCTATATAGCCGCCAGTCCCACGGGGTACAGTCATACACAGGCCGACTGTCCGCCGGCCGGCTGGCCCAGCTATATAGCCGCCAGTCCCACGGGGTACAGTCATACACAGGCCGACTGTCCGCCGGCCGGCTGGCCCAGCTATATAGCCGCCAGTCCCACGGGGTACAGTCATACACAGGCCGACTGTCCGCCGGCCGGCTGGCCCAGCTATATAGCCGCCAGTCCCACGGGGTACAGTCATACACAGGCCGACTGTCCGCCGGCCGGCTGGCCCAGCTATATAGCCGCCAGTCCCACGGGGTACAGTCATACACAGGCCGACTGTCCGCCGGCCGGCTGGCCCAGCTATATAGCCGCCAGTCCCACGGGGTACAGTCATACACAGGCCGACTGTCCGCCGGCCGGCTGGCCCAGCTATATAGCCGCCAGTCCCACGGGGTACAGTCATACACAGGCCGACTGTCCGCCGGCCGGCTGGCCCAGCTATATAGCCGCCAGTCCCACGGGGTACAGTCATACACAGGCCGACTGTCCGCCGGCCGGCTGGCCCAGCTATATAGCCGCCAGTCCCACGGGGTACAGTCATACACAGGCCGACTGTCCGCCGGCCGGCTGGCCCAGCTATATAGCCGCCAGTCCCACGGGGTACAGTCATACACAGGCCGACTGTCCGCCGGCCGGCTGGCCCAGCTATATAGCCGCCAGTCCCACGGGGTACAGTCATACACAGGCCGACTGTCCGCCGGCCGGCTGGCCCAGCTATATAGCCGCCAGTCCCACGGGGTACAGTCATACACAGGCCGACTGTCCGCCGGCCGGCTGGCCCAGCTATATAGCCGCCAGTCCCACGGGGTACAGTCATACACAGGCCGACTGTCCGCCGGCCGGCTGGCCCAGCTATATAGCCGCCAGTCCCACGGGGTACAGTCATACACAGGCCGACTGTCCGCCGGCCGGCTGGCCCAGCTATATAGCCGCCAGTCCCACGGGGTACAGTCATACACAGGCCGACTGTCCGCCGGCCGGCTGGCCCAGCTATATAGCCGCCAGTCCCACGGGGTACAGTCATACACAGGCCGACTGTCCGCCGGCCGGCTGGCCCAGCTATATAGCCGCCAGTCCCACGGGGTACAGTCATACACAGGCCGACTGTCCGCCGGCCGGCTGGCCCAGCTATATAGCCGCCAGTCCCACGGGGTACAGTCATACACAGGCCGACTGTCCGCCGGCCGGCTGGCCCAGCTATATAGCCGCCAGTCCCACGGGGTACAGTCATACACAGGCCGACTGTCCGCCGGCCGGCTGGCCCAGCTATATAGCCGCCAGTCCCACGGGGTACAGTCATACACAGGCCGACTGTCCGCCGGCCGGCTGGCCCAGCTATATAGCCGCCAGTCCCACGGGGTACAGTCACACACAGGCCGACTGTCCGCCGGCCGGCTGGCCCAGCTATATAGCCGCCAGTCCCACGGGGTACAGTCATACACAGGCCGACTGTGCGCCGGCCGGCTGGCCCAGCTATATAGCCGCCAGTCCCACGGGGTACAGTCATACACAGGCCGACTGTCCGCCGGCCGGCTGGCCCAGCTATATAGCCGCCAGTCCCACGGGGTACAGTCATACACAGGCCGACTGTCCGCCGGCCGGCTGGCCCAGCTATATAGCCGCCAGTCCGCCGGGGCACAGTCATACACAGGCCGACTGTCCGCCGGCCGGCTGGCCCAGCTATAGCCGCCAGTCCCACGGGGTACAGTCATACACAGGCCGACTGTCCGCCGGCCGGCTGGCCCAGCTATATAGCCGCCAGTCCCACGGGGTACAGTCATACACAGGCCGACTGTCCGCCGGCCGGCTGGCCCAGCTATATAGCCGCCAGTCGGCCGGGGCACAGCCATTTGGCACGTGGACGTTGTGAGAGGCGCCCGGCACCACACCTGCCCTGAGAGCTACAGCTGAGGCATGAGGTCTGACGGCGTGGTGAGTGGAGAGAGGTGTGGTGGTGGTCAGCTGGTGGTGCAAGGTGTGTGAGACCTGCAAGGTGTAATGTGGTCTATTGTGTGATGTGGTGTATTGTGAGATGTGGTGTATTGTGAGACGTGGTGTATTGTGAGATGTGGTGTATTGTGAGATGTGGTGTATTGTGAGATGTCGTGTATTGTGAGATGTCGTGTATTGTGAGATATCGTGTATTGTGAGATGTCGTGTATTGTGAGATGTGGTGTATTGTGAGATGTCGTGTATTGTGAGATGTCACGTATTGTGAAATGTCGTGTATTGTGAGATGTCGTGTATTGTAAGAAGTGGTGTATTGTGAGATGTCGTGTATTGTGAGATGTCGTGTATTGTGAGATGTCGTGTATTGTGAGATGTCGTGTATTGTGAGATGTGGTGTATTGCGAGATGTGGTGTATTGTGAGATGTCGTGTATTGTGAGATGTGGTGTATTGCGAGATGTGGTGTATTGTGAGATGTGATGTATTGTGAGACGTTGTGTATTGCGAGATGTGGTGTATTGTGAGATGTGGTGTATTGTGAGATGTGGTGTATTGTGAGATGTGGTGTATTGTGAGATGTGGTGTATTGTGAGATGTGGTGTATTGTGAGATGTGGCGGACGGTGTGGTGGTCAGCCTTTGCCGGCCCGGATGCCACGATTAAGCAGAGCTGCGTCTTGCATTGCATATGTGGGTGCCACAGGAGACGACTGCCTCTAGTGTTCAGGTGTTTAGCGGTACAACTGAAGTGAAGTGGAGCTGACTTTATGGCATTTCCACGCGAGATCATCCGATCCTGTCCTGTTCGACATATTCCATCCCATTCATCATAGTCCATTGCTATTGCATTACATTACATTAAATTCCATTGATATTGCATTCCATTCAATTTTATTACATTGGCATTACATTAAAATCCATTTAATTCCATTGGTATTGCATTGAGTTCATTATATTACATTCGCGTTACATTACATTATATTTTATATTATTTGTATTATATTACATTACATTTTATATTATTTGTATTATATTACATTACATTTTATATTATTTGTATTATATTACATTGCATTATATTTCATTGATATTACATTGCATTCCATTACATTTTATTCAATCACATTCCATTCCATTCAATCACGTTACATTATATTCAATCACATTACATTGCACCACATTACACTGCGTTTTATTTCATTCCTTCGGTCAGCCGCCATTGGGGGATCATGCCGGCAGACAGTTCGTCATTTTGGGCATTTAGGCGCACGCAATGCAGTGCATCGTGCCTATCGTACCATGTCGTGCCATGTCGTGCCATGTCGTGCCATGTCGTGTCATGTCGTGTGCCTTACTAATCGTTCCGAGCACACTGAATGATAAAATGCAGTCATTTCATTGGAATGTGCCATGTTGTTTGCGAGACGCCATCAATGGCTATTCAATCCCAATGCGCAATATTCAACATCTGAATTTTTGTTTAGGTTTTAAATGTGTCAGGTAATGAAACCACTAAGCGATTTTGTTTCTTTTAGGCGGCAATATATGCAAAATAACCTTAGAATATCGTATCTGTATACGGAAGCCGTTCCAGGCATAACACAACACAGCAATATGCAGCTTAAAGCATAACAGGGCCGCTACTACAAGTAACATGCAATACTAAATATCACAAACGGTGCATTATACATCTGACCTCAGGGGATGCTTAATGTATACATACACACACACACACATACACACATATATATATATATATATATATATATATATATATATATATATATATATATATATATATATATATATATATATATACATATATATAGGTATATATTTGCATTTAATACACTTAAAATGAATAAAATGTGATAATGGGACACGACAGATCCTGGAATTGAGTGCAGGAATGATATGGTTAAAATCTCATGGAAGCAAATTAATATGATAGTAAGTTAATAAATTAATATCACATCAATATGCAGAACTTTCGATTTTCGTGTCGTTAATAACATTGAAATTGTCAACATCTTCTACAGAAACTGTATGCCGCATTTTTATTACAAAAAGTTATATGACCCATTGCTTCCATTTCAATTTCAGGAAAAAGTGGCGGGGCCAAACGGTTAGATAATAAAGCCAACTGAACATCATAAGAGAGCTTGTTTTATTCCTATTCAACTTTGACAATTGGAAATTACTTACACCTCCTGTGGAAAGTAGAAGATGGCATTAACCATGGCAAGCTCACCGTGGTGGTGTTCCTTCAGAAACCCACCACCAGAGCGGCGCCACCAGTGTCATGCCCGCTCATGACGCCTAGAGAGCCGAATACAAGTTTGGAGTTACGACCAGAAGACTATCATGTCACAGCCTGTCCTGCACACAATTAACAGCTCGTACGCGGGTCAGGCGCTAGCGCCACGATCAGGAACTATCTGATCACTTTCATTGTGTGCAGCACAAGCCATAACTAACTGAGGCGGGCAGTGACTTTCATTTAATTTGCCAAGACGGGCCTATTAGTAGCTCTGCTACTTATTGGCATAGTCAGCAGATGCCGAGCTTTCAGTCTGTTTAATCTGTTTAGCGGCAAGCTTTCAGTCTGGAGTTTTCAGGAAGTTGTGTGTGTTTTGTGTCTACCGAGATATGTAGTCGCTGAGCTCTAAGACTGCCGGGTGGGAAGCTGTTTGGGTTTTGTGTCTACCGGGAGAGTAGATGAGCTCTAATGCTGCCGGGTGGGAAGTTGTTTGGGTTTTGTGTCTACCGGGAGAGTAGATGAGCTCTAATGCTGCCGGGTGGGAAGTTGTTTGGGTTTGTGTCTAGCGAGATAGTCGCCGAGCGAGTCGCGTGATGATGATGACGATGATGATGTTGATGTAATTTAGCAACGGCAGTTTTTGTACACGTCCTGTACTTCGAATTACATGCACTCGTTAAGGTTACAGAGGATAGTTAACTCAATGCAATACTGAATGCAACATAGTTAAAAGCGGCGCTGTACATGAGAAACTTGCCAAAACCTACTTGTCCCTAACCAGCAAGAAAACAGGTGGTTTTAGCTCTGCTGATAGTTCCGAAGGCTTCGGCTCTGATTCAGTTCTGGTGCAGAGTTGGTTCGTTTTACAGCTCGGTTCTGTTTACAGGTGTGTGGGAGTGTCTCAGTTTACAGCTCGGCTCTGTTTACAGATGTGGCGGTTGTGTCTGGGTCTCCAGCTCGGCTCTGTTGACAGATGTGGTGGGTGTATCTTGGTTTACAGCTCGGCTCTGTTTACAGATGTGGTGGGTGTGTCTGTGTCTTCAGCTCGGCTCTGTTGACAGATGTGGTGGGTGTATCTGGGTTTACAGCTCGGCTCTGTTTGCAGATGTGGTGGGTGTGTCTGTGTTTACAGATGTGGTGGGTGTGTCTGGGTCTTCAGCTCGGCTCTGTTGCCAGATGTGGTGGGTGTGTCTGGGTTGCAGCTCGGCTCTGTTTACAGATGTGGTGGGTGTGTCTGGGTTACAGCTCGGCTCTGTTTACAGATGTGGTGGGTGTGTCTGTGTTACAGCTCGGCTCTGTTTACAGATGTGGTGGGTGTGTCTGTTTACAGCTCGGCTCTGTTTACAGATGTGGTGGGTGTGTCTGGGTTACAG
This sequence comes from Ashinkailepas kermadecensis, assembly GCA_034440615.1. Classification (NCBI taxonomy): domain Eukaryota; kingdom Metazoa; phylum Arthropoda; class Thecostraca; family Neolepadidae; genus Ashinkailepas; species Ashinkailepas kermadecensis. Next base: position 869,926 of record JAOTOM010005125.1, on the reverse strand, counting down.
CTCGGCTCTGTTTACAGATGTGGTGGGTGTGTCTGTTTACAGCTCGGCTCTGTTTACAGATGTGGTGGGTGTGTCTGTTTACAGCTCGGCTCTGTTTACAGATGTGGTGGGTGTGTCTGGGGGCCGTCGTATCGCTGACAGCCGGACAGTATTTCCGCGGTGAGTCGTCTGCGGCTGCCGCCGATGCAGCCTCCGTGGTATGTATGTACAGCGGGTGGTCGGTGTGTATTGTCAGGCACCCGCAGAACGGCGGCTAATCGTCATCGCAGCCTTGTCATGTGCGTTATGGTACCACATTGTTACGGTACGACGTTATGGTACCACGTTGTTACGGTACGACGTTATGGTACCACATTGTTACGGTACGACGTTATGGTACCACGTTGTTACGGTACGACGTTATGGTACCACGTTGTTACGGCACGACGTTATGGTACCACGTTGTTACGGTACGACGTTATGGTACCACGTTGTTACGGCACGACGTTATGGTACCACGTTGTTACGGCACGACGTTATGGTACCACGTTGTTACGGCACGACGTATGGTACCACGTTGTTACGGTACGACGTTATGGTACCACGTTGTTACGGTACGACGCTATGGTACCACGTTGCTACGGTACGGCGTTATGGTACCACGTTGTTACGGTACGACGTTATGGTACCACGTTGTTACGGCACGACGTTATGGTACCACGTTGTTACGGCACGACGTTATGGTACCACGTTGTTACGACACGACGTATGGTACCACGTTGTTACGGCACGACGTTACGGTACCACGTTGTTACGGCACGACGTTATGGTACCACGTTGTTACGGCACGACGTTATGGTACCACGTTGTTACGGCACGACGTATGGTACCACGTTGTTACGGTACGACGTTATGGTACCACGTTGTTACGGTACGACGCTATGGTACCACGTTGCTACGGTACGGCGTTATGGTACCACGTTGTTACGGTACGACGTTATGGTACCACGTTGTTACGGCACGACGTTATGGTACCACGTTGTTACGGCACGACGTTATGGTACCACGTTGTTACGACACGACGTATGGTACCACGTTGTTACGGCACGACGTTACGGTACGACGTTTTTACGGCACGACGTTATGGTACCACGTTGTTACGGCACGACGTTGCGGTACGACGTTATGGTACCACATTACGGTACCACGTTATGGTACCACCTTATGGTATGACGTTCCCATGAAGGCCAAACGCCGGTATCTGAGCGTGCCTTTCTCCATAGAGAATCGAGTGAAAATTGTCGCTGGAACCTTTCGCCTGCTAGCTGGATGATGGTTGCTCTCGATGTCCACTCAGTTTCGCATACATTTAAATATTGTCATCGCGTAGTGATGTTTTTGTGGCTGTGACGTACGCAATCGACTGGCCAAAATGCATTCTTACCGCATACCTCAGCTCTTTTTTACATTGACAAGTGGGGAAAACCGGTGAAAGTTATTGTGTCAGTTTATGTCTTGTTAAACTGATGCAGATGTTTTGTCGGTGTCCACTGAGTTTCATGTGCAGTAAAATACTGGTCATCACCTGGTTTTGGTTGTGTCGTTGTGTCATTGGTACCTCACTGGGTCAGCTTATGGTTTTGTGGCATAGCTTAGCTTTGGTTATGATAACTCGTCCCTTTTCCAATGTTTGCTTTTCAATTTAAACCCCAATGTTTTCTCTAGCGATCGGATCGAGGGGTCCACTATGCAGAGTATAATCTATCCGTTTAGAAGTTAAGATGTCAAAGTTTTCCAATGGCGAAGTCTGGAGGCATTTTTTGGTGGGGGGGGATTTATTAAAATCATTTGGGACTGTGCTTGCATTTTACATCGGTAATATTGTGCATGCATGGGAATAAATCATTTTTGGTGATCCAGTGCCCCATTTGATGTCCACACATGACCATACAAAGCTGCCAATGGCGTAGCCAGAAGCCTAAGGACGGTGGGTGTCGTTTGTTCTTTGTGGCTGGTCCTTCCTTGCAATCAGTGCCACAAATGCCTATTACTTTGCCATTATTACATAATATCAATACTTACCGTGGGGTTTTAGCCAGAGGCGACGCCACGGAGTTATGGTAGGGAGGATCCCGACAGGCCTCAGTGAGAAAGCTTCTACAATCATCGACGATTGGGGAAATCTCCTGGCTCTGGCACAGAATGTCATTTATTTCAATTGTTTGCCCTGGCTTCACCTCTCACTTCACTTCATCCGCCACTGGCGAGGTGTCACGCCCCTCGCGCCATTCCTTGTAGTGGTTTCAATAAGACCTGAGTACGTCCTGAATATCTGTCGTCACCTCTTGGATCCGGCATTGGGAAGGTCTTCTGACTCCGCCACTGCTTGTGATGCATTATTGTCGTTTGTCCCGAGTTCATGCCGCACCCTCAACTTTCCCATGGCAACGTAAATGATACCGCTTCGAGTAAACAGGCCAAATATCCATTATTGCCGTCCTTGATCCGTCCCTGAACTACCTACGCTTAAAATAAGACGTTCTTTATTGATATATAAATGTGCTGTTACATTAATTATCTGTTATGCTTCCTTGGCACTGCAACAGTTGTCTGCTGTTGTCAATTGTTGCAGTTGTTGCGCTTGTCAATTGTTGCAGTTGTTGCACTTGTCAAACGGTTGTCAGCCTCTAAAGCTCGCGGGAAAGCGGGCGAGTTTTCTGACAAATCATGCACAGCCAATCCTACGAAAGTTATAAACGGGCACATGCCACAACATACCACATACACGGACACATACCACCACATACCACCTAAACGGACACATACCACCACATACCACCTAAACGGACTCATTCCACCACATCCCGCATAAACGGACACATACCGCCCCAAGTATTTGTTGCGATGCCACCAGAAGCACCCGGCCAACCTCCACGGACATCCCGCAACAGTTGGTGCGCATGCGGTGCGCTTTCTCCGTGCTGGAGTTGCTCATCGCTATCAGTAGCCGCACAAAAAAATATTACATAGATGCACATAAAGGCAATGTATTAGCTAGCTTAGCAAACATGCAAATGTGCAGCATGCCAACAAAGGTTGAAAATTGTATTGACACACTGGGTATGCTAGAACTGCAATATGTCAACCAAGAATGTCCAATCAATGTGCCTACATAATCAATACATACCAATTTGTGTCACCACACAGTCCAGTTGCTAAAAGTGAACGTAGATACAATCTTAGATGACAGAACAAGCTGAGGTTGCTAGCACCGTAACATGACAATAAAGGTTCCAAAATTGCATTGCAACATCATGGGCACAGGGATGAAACAAAAGCGGACTGGTCCTGGATCTTTGCCATCTAGAGCATTGTCCTCTCCAAAAAGAAAAGCATCCTCCATTTTCTATTTTGAAGGTTGAATGGTGCCACATTCACAAAGTAATTTACTATTTGGCATAAGGTTCGCAACTTCCTTGAAAGTCACAGGGTGTTTCACATACTACAAATAAGAAGGACACTATCCTCCCAGAGTATGCTTGTTCACAAATTTTCCTCTAAATCCAGGATTCAAAAACATCATTAAACACCAAATTATGATATCCAAAATATCACAAGGCAACAGGAAAAGCAAGCTTGTATTAAGTTGTGGAATTATGGAAAGAAATGTAAAGAGAAAATTAAACAAGACAAAAAACACATCAATTGCATGAATTGATTGAATGCCATGAATTATGCTTTGAGAAAGGGCAGAGGTCTGCCAGATATATATCCTCTCATCACGGGCAGTCCCAGGCAACCACCAAGGGGTATGAAAGTCAATGTACTTTGACAATGAACCGGTATCCATTTTGTACGACTCCATTAGGTATGAACCTCCATAGACTTCAGACATGGATATTATTGTACTTTAAGGTGTTCACGAGACAACCCTTATACACATTTTATCCCTGTGAAGGAAACAAAGGTGTCAGTTCTGGTTTCGTTTGGTTAGGTTAAGTTTTTTTTAAGTTGGAGAATATCAGAATTGCTTTGAGACAAAAAAAAATTGTAATGTCTTCTCTAAAAATAGATCAGGCTACGTTAGGTTAGTTTTGAAGTGCAATTTTTTAAAAGCAAAAGTGGCTTGAAAATGTTCTTTTTTAACTTATTCACACATGGAATGATATGCTAGATTAGGTTAAGTTATGCCACATTTGAATACATTATTTTGTATGCCAAATTACTCAACTCCAAGCCCATTTTGTTGTTTTTTGCCTGCTAACTGAAAAGTATGCATTTGCAGAAGATATGAGTGGCCACTTCATGTCAACCACATTCATAGGCATTCCATTAGAAAAGGAATTCCAAGAATTCAAAAATTACCTTCAAGTACAAATTTACCCAGCTATGTTCCTTGGTGTTTTTGAATGCCCCCTTTGAAATGCATGCTATTTCTTTTTAGTTTGCTGTGCAGACAGTTCAAGTTCCAAGAGCAGTCATATTATTGGCATGGAGAGGCTTCCGGCCGGTACAAAGGACCCCTGGGCCAACGGCGAAGCCCCTGTGCCGACGGAGATGGTCTCTGGTCCGACGGAGAGGGTCCCTGGGCCGACGGAGATGGTCTCTGGTCCGACGGAGAGGGTCTCTGGTCCGACGGAGAGGGTCCCTGTGCCGACGGTGAGGGTCTCTGGGCCGACGGAGATGGTCCCTGGGCCGACGGAGAGGGTCCCTGGGCCGACGGAGAGGGTCTCTGGTCCGACGGAGAGGGTCCCTGTGCCGACGGAGAGGGTCTCTGGTCCGACGGAGAGGGTCCCTGTGCCGACGGAGAGGGTCTCTGGGCCGACGGAGATGGTCCCTGGGCCGACGGAGAGGTACCCTGGGCCGACGGTGAGGGTCCCTGGGCCGACGGAGAGGGTCTCTGGTCCGACGGAGAGGGTCCCTGTGCCGACGGTGAGGGTCTCTGGGCCGACGGAGATGGTCCCTGGGCCGACGGAGAGGGTCCCTGGGCCGACGGAGAGGGTCTCTGGTCCGACGGAGAGGGTCCCTGTGCCGACGGAGAGGGTCTCTGGTCCGACGGAGAGGGTCCCTGTGCCGACGGAGAGGGTCTCTGGGCCGACGGAGATGGTCCCTGGGCCGACGGAGAGGTACCCTGGGCCGACGGTGAGGGTCCCTGGGCCGACGGAGAGGGTCTCTGGGCCGACGGAGAGGTGCCCTGGTCCGACGGAGAGGGTCCCTGGGCCGACGGAGATGGTCTCTGGTCCGACGGAGAGGGTCTCTGGGCCGACGGAGAGGGTCCCTGGGCCGACAGAGAGGTACCCTGGACCGACGGTGAGGGTCCCTGGGCCGACGGTGAGGGTCCCTGGGCGGACGGAGAGGGTCCCTGGGCCGACGGAGAGGGTCCCTGGGCCGACGGAGAGGGTCCCTGGTCCGACGGAGAGGGTCCCTGGGCCGGGAGAGCCGCTTCATTGGCATTATGTCTCAGCACGCCTACCACGGCAGTGTGCCGTAATTGGCCAATATGGAACCAGCACTCGTCTGCACGGGAAGCGGCAACAAAGCTGGAATTCTCAAGTTCCCAGCAGACTTCGATCTGTGACCTGACACCATGGACATTGTCGCCGAGAGTGTCTAGGAAGAGGTAATGGCACGCATGCCAACAGGGCACACATACGCTACACACGGCACCTTTTGAGAGTGGAGGTCATAAAGTCATAAAGTCATAAAGTGTTAAGGCTTAATAAGAGCCACAGGGGCCCATCTGGGTTAAGCCTATCTGGAGAATGTACTAGAAATGTACATACTCTCACCCCAATCAATCCCTTATCTGAAGTTCCTAGGAAGCTATATATCGCAACCTATCTAGCACCAATTCACTTGCTATTGCATAACACACTCTCATTGTGCTACCATAGGCAATCTCATCAGTACCACATCCCGAAGGAAGGTGCTGAATCCACTGCTAGGTACACCCTATATAAAGTTATAAAGCGTTTAGACTTAATAAGAGACTCACTTGCTATTGCATAACACACTCATCAATTACCAACTCCTCCCATCATACCCATTGTGCTACCATAGACAATCTCATCAGTATCACATCCCGAAGGAAGGTGCTGAATCCACTGCTAGGCACACCCTATATAAAGTCATAAAGCGTTTAGACTGAATAAAAGGGAGACCACACTGTTCTCGGTGTCGTGCAATGATGACACCGCGACACATGCTGTTTGTTTTTCCAAATTTCCAGGAGGAAGGGAGCATTTAATGTGGTTAAAAACCCGCAACCTCGATGTCAGCTGCAACATTTTAGGTGACAATTCGCGTCACCGGTCAACTATGTCAGTTATATCGGTTGCTCAGACGGGCGTATTTCGTCCTTTCAAGGGAAGGCACTAGCCGTCCTGTGTGATATAGTGAAATAAACCGGCATGGCCTCTACATAGCCGCTGGCACTTGATGTTCTGAGTCCAAGTAATCAGTCAATCGATTGGTTATGCCCCAATGGAACACCTCACCCATCTGAACCAACTGCCCGCTTAAAGGCTCGCTGGCAAATGTTTCTCGGTCGGTGATGACCTTTTTCATTGTGCCCGAGGTGGAACTTGCCATATATTTGGGGAGCTCGAGCCTCCCACCCCACATCATTCCCACCTTGACGTTTCCTGGACGGGTAAGGTGGAAATCCCAGCTCAGTGTGATCTGGCGAGCGGCCCATATCCGCTTGCCAGATCGCATTGCCAGATCACACTGAGCTTGAAGCTGTTGGAACATCCCCAATCATTCCAGACAAGCTCCACCCGTGCATCATGCCTCTGAGCAGGTGGTGGACAGGGGAAAGTGTCGCGGAGATATGGGCTGCGAGCCGTCCATTGTCGCTCGTCTCCGAGTCGCATGATCGGTCTTGAGCCAATCGCGATGGTGAGGTGCCTCTGCCTGGCCGGTGAGACACCGCGGTGAGGCTGAGGCACTGAGCCAACACCGACGGCGTTCCAGATCGCAACTTCCCGACATCCCTTCGCCGTTCATCCGTCTGCTTTGCCGACGCTCAATTTGTGCAATAAATGCCATCAGTTTTACGTGGATGTAACTGCAAAGTTATTCACCCGTCAACTCCCATATGGACATTTGCGCCCTTTTCTAGTAAATTGATTAGATTGTGGTGTTATGTGGGCAGGCTAGGTACAAACTAACCTTTGACTGCACTTGTTCATAATTCATCTTCATGACTGGTTCCTGCAGATATATATATATATATATATATATATATATATATATATATATATATATATATATATGTATATGTATAGATATACATATATATATATATATATATATATATATATATATATATATATATATACATATATATATATATATATATATATATATATATATATATATATATATATATATATATATATATATATATATACATATGTATATTTATATATATATATCTATATGTGCAAATAATAGCAATAGTGCTCCAAATCTGTGATGATATGGCTTTTCGGGAACAGGATCCATGCGAAGGGAAGCCCGTTCCATCGGCCCGGAACCCACCGCCACATTGATAATTTCCAGTTCAACAGCGAACAGCAGCGGTGGCGAACCAGAGATGCATAATGCAATGTCATAATATCACAATGTCGTAGTATCGTAGTGTCGTAATATTGTAATGTCGTAATGTGATAATATCATAACGCGGCAATGTCGTAATTACGTATTGGTGTAATGCGGCAATGTCGTAATGTCGTACCTGGTCTTCCGTGTCGCGTTGCTGTCACAAACATTGGAGCTGGAGCAGGACTGCAGCCACACCCAGCGGCCCCACCACCAGGGCCGCTGCGGGGCCGCTGCGGTATGGGTTTGTTCTCCTCCTGGCACACTCATCCGATGGCGTAGGTGTGCAGTTTTGCGTGTGGAGGGCGCTCGAAGGTGACATATTATCGTACCAGCGCCCCCTTCGGCCCGACGCGTGCCCGCGTCTGATGCAGATCTGGTGTGTGATCACCACGGCCAAGTCTGCTGTCGAGGCGGCGAGTTGGCGAAAGGTCGGACCCCTGTCATGGCTGGTGAAGGATGGTCGAAAGGTCTGACGATGGGATGAAGGATGGTCGAAAGGTCGGACCCTGTCATGGCTGGTGAAGGATGGTCGAAAGGTCGGACCCTGTCATGGCTGGTGAAGGATGGTCGAAAGGTCTGACGATGGGATGAAGGATGGTCGAAAGGTCGGACCCTGTCATGGCTGGTGAAGGATGGTCGAAAGGTCTGACGATGGGATGAAGGATGGTCGAAAGGTCGGACCCTGTCATGGCTGGTGAAGGATGGTCGAAAGGTCTGACGATGGGATGAAGGATGGTCGAAAGGTCGGACCCTGTCATGGCTGGTGAAGGATGGTCGAAAGGTCTGACGATGGGATGAAGGATGGTCGAAAGGTCGGACCCTGTCATGGCTGGTGAAGGATGGTCGAAAGGTCTGACGATGGGATGAAGGATGGTCGAAAGGTCGGACCCTGTCATGGCTGGTGAAGGATGGTCGAAAGGTCTGACGATGGGATGAAGGATGGTCGAAAGGTCGGACCCTGTCAGGCTGGTGAAGGATGGTCGAAAGGTCTGACGATGGGATGAAGGATGGTCGAAAGGTCGGACCCTGTCATGGCTGGTGAAGGATGGTCGAAAGGTCTGACGATGGGATGAAGGATGGTCGAAAGGTCGGACCCTGTCATGGCTGGTGAAGGATGGTCGAAAGGTCTGACGATGTGATGAAGGATGGTCGAAAGGTCGGATCACGGTCTTGGCTGGTGACGGGTGGCCTAAAGTTGCCGGATCACAGTCTTGTCTGGTGACGAACAGCCGAAGGACGTGAAGGCTAAATTATACACGTCAAGGAGAGATGCCGAACGGTTAAAGGCATTTACTTTCAGGCAGTACCTTTTTATTTATTCAAAATACTTTTGAAAATGATCCATGATCGAAAAGTTTGAGATCTAATATATCTAATTTGTATTAAAAGCAAAGCATTCTTTGTTAATGTTGGCCAAAACGTTTCACCTTATTTTACTTTCAATCAGTACCTTTTAATGTTCCTTCGGAACTGCTACGCTTGTTAATATCTATGAGGCATTGACATTATATCGCGAGTGGTTTTTTTTCTAACTGTCAACACTTACAATTTCCCGTCATCAGCCCTGCATGTGGTGTCTCCACTGAAGGTCTGATGGCCTGCACTTGAGGTCACATCAGGCCACATCAGGTCTGATGTGAAAGAGTCCGTTTGTCGCGAATAATTATGGCGCCAGATACCGTCCTGTGGCAGGCAGGGGACCGTGACCGATACAGTCTCTGACAGTGGTGTGTCACCGTGGCGGAAACAGTCTCCAACAGGGACTGCTGGCCGGCTACCGTTTTCAGGGGTTGGTGAGGTAAGCTTTGTGTATCCATGCGTGGAAGCACTGTCATGCTTAACAGACATTCTTGTGGTGAAAATGACTTAGAATACACTCCAAATGTACACATAAATAACTGGAGCAACGTTTCTCCTCTGTTCAGAATTGTTTGGTGCCTAGGAAACGAAGTCGCTTCCCTAATTTAGAGTCCAGTTGTAAAAACAGGTAGATAAAATTGGGCTATGCTAATGTCGCCTCCGATAGGTAGGTCGTCCCATTGGATAATAATATAGTTATTTAGCTATCCTACACTACCCCAACCATCGCAATACCATTAAAACTAGATGACAACTTAGGTTAAGCCTACCATAAAATGGAAGCTTAACTTGACAGTCTTGCATTTGTCAAAACCAACTCATTACTTTCTCAGAAGAACCGCAATAGAAAAAGCATCCTGCCATGCAAAGTCACATCCATTTGGCTCTCTTACAGCGCTTTTGAGATATAATCAAAACTAGTCGCGGAATAGGTTAGTACAAGGCCGAAGCGTACCCTGATCTGGTCGTGTTGGGCGACACAACCCCGTTATCTGCTTGAGACTCGGGAACATAATTAAAAAATCATCAATCTGGGCAATAAAATGCCAAATTGACCGCCACACGGTACTACAGGCCTGCAGATATCGACAAAACCGGAGGCGGACATCGGCACTACAAGATGTAAGCCTATCCTGGTCCTACGTGTGTGTTGACACAAACCCGAATGCTCTGGAATGTCAGAGGCCCGGAGCGAAACTTTTCCAAAATGATTGGTGGGCAGATGGTTTCTATCATGCAGTTGTTTCCGTACGCATGCTTCCGTGCGCACACTTCGAGTAAAATCCTTCGATTCACATGCCAGTCATCTCACATGAGTTTATGGAACTCTTGACGCCACCTGGCCACCGCATCCGAGCTTTCGTTCCCCATCCGATAGTAGCTTGGACAGAGCAATGAAGCCAATGTACGGGAACTTTTGTCCAGGTCTTCCATCGCTAGCTCGCCTCGGCTTCATGGCTTCTTCTATGTTTTATGCGTGTTGTTTATTTGCTGCTATAAATGCCTTGTAGTCAGGTGTCGTGACCTAAATCCTGTAATTTGCATGTTGGGTATACGTAGGGTCACATACAGGGAAGCACTGGGGGCATGTGCCAATCCTCCCTCGTGCAATCCTCCCTCCTGAAAAGGTGGTGCCTCTTCGGCCTGGAAGAGCTTCAGGAAGTTTCGAGTGCGTGTTCCCGCCACAGCGGATTTTCAGTCAAAAAGATGCCCATTTTAGATGAAAAGGCGACCATTTGAGATGAACAGAAGCCCCTTCAGTTCGCTGTAGTGCAGTTATCCCCCCACCCCGTAAACGATTTTTTTGGCCGAAGGCGCCCCTTCGAGGAAATGTACCTGTCCCCGTGAACATTCCTGAATCCCCGACTGGATATATGCAGGTTTCATCTGATATTGTTTGCCCGCTTGTACAATTTGCCGGGCTGCCCCCAGTGACAACATCCATCCATCTATTTATTTATTCGAAATGCCAACAAAGACAGCCATTCACAGATAGGATAACATCATTCTCCCAAACTATGGGTGCACAATGGGGTGTACAACACAATGCAAGGGCGTGGGAGGGTGGGTCAGTGCATCTTATGTTGCTGGTCACATGAAGCACCAAACAATTTGGCTCTGATAACCATGACTTCAAACAAGCCGAACTATAAATGAAAATAACTACAGCCATAAAGGCATAATAACACCGGTTAACCGTGATTGCATTGCCTTTGATCCTCGGATAAGACCTGTGGTAGCAGATCTTAACAATAAGACCTGCGATCCTTATTTGTAACTTATCCATCGTCACAATGAGCATATCCAGCATCGGCCAGTATGGCCCAACGTGGCACGACTTGGCCCAACATGGCCCAACATGGCCCAACATGGCCCAGTACTGCCCAACACGGCCCAACACTGCTCAACATGGCTCAACATCGGCCAGTATGGCCCAACATGGCCCAACGTGACCCAACGCGGCCCAAAATTGTCAAGCATGGCCCAACATGGCCCAGTATTGCCCAACACGGCCCAACCCGGCTCAACATGGCCCAGCATGGCCCAACATGGCCCAACAAATAGTATAGGAAGCGATACAGACGCTGTGAAGACACCACACTTAGTGCCGTCGCGCCAGTGAGCATACCTAACGTGGCCCACCTCGTACATCCTCGTATTGTAAGAAGCGATGTAAATGTTGTGAAATCACCACACTCGGTGCCATCCCTCAGTGCATCAAGTGAGCGCCGAGGTCATAAATGCCCGTACTGCGGCCCCCCGCCAGAGTCCACTGTGCATCGTACAGACCAGTGCATGTTGCAGTACGATATTACATAACACGGCGGCGGCAGTGAAGCCGTGATGAGACGCGGTCGACATTAGTAGTCATCCCGGAGCTGGCTGCAGCGAGGCCGCTCGTCCTGTCGACTGGACGTGGCGGTGTTGCACACACCGTAATGAAGTGGCTGCTCCGGGGGCAGCGATCTGAGTTGCTCCCTGTCGAAACACGCTGCACTTCGGACGGCATCGGAGCAGGAACATGTCACCCGCCACTTCCGGACACTTGTCACTTCCTACCTGTCGCCTGTCACCTGCCATATGTCGCTATCACCTGCCACTTCTCGGCTGTCACTTCCTACCTGTCGCCTGTCACTTGCCATATGTCGCTATCACCTGCCACTTCTCGTCAGTCACTTATCACCTGTAACTGCCATATTTCACCTGTCAATTGTCACATATCCCCTGTCACCTGTGACCTGTCGCCTGTCACCTGTCACCAAAACATGTCACATATTAACTGTAGTCTTTCACATGCTACCCGTCGCCTGTCATTTGGCACTTGTCATTTGGTACCTGTCACCTGCCACATGTTACATATCGCCTGTCATCTGTCACATGTCATATATCACCTGTCACCTGTCACCTGTCATCTGCCTTCTATAATCTGTAATCTGTAATCTGTAACCTGTCATCTGTAACCTGTCATCTGTAACCTGTCATCTGTCATCTGTCATCTGTCACATGTCACCTGTCACCTGTCACCTGTCACCTGCCAGTAGTCGGCTGAAGGAGAAATTCTCATCAAGCCGCCTGTTCGTCGTATGCATGCTGTGGTGCTGACTAGCAGTTCACCGGGAAACGACATGTCGCGTTCATGTTGCCATGGAAACGGCGGCACGCGTCAAGTATGGACTCTCCATTGGAGGAAAAGACTACTCGCCGAAGTCGTGCCAAATGGCTCAGGTCTTCTCAGTTTAGAGAACTGCTTCTCACTCGTTGGAGCTACGCTGTTTTGAAGCTGCTGGTTCGTAATGGTACAACATGGAGACAACTCTCGTGAAGTTCAGACAGCAGCCATACGTCAGTGTTTCCGGCCCAGCGTATGTCCACCTTTCCCGGCCAGCCGCGGTGGAATACAACGTAGGCTAAAGTATGCTCCATGCAATCCTGGAAGCGAATACCAAAGTATTTCCGTTTTGGACGACATATCTCAGCCTTCTCACTCCCCCCTTCCCCGCAAGAGATGCACATTTCAGGAATGTATTTTATTTAGGTACCATAGCACCGACATCTTTGTGCATACACCTTAGCATCTACGCTTAGCACATACACCTTAGCACATATACCTTAGCACATGCACCCTAGCACATGCCCCTTTACATATACACCTTAGCACATACATCTTAGCACATACACCCTAGAACACACGCCTTAGAACATACACCTTAGTACTTGCACCACAGTACTTACACCTTAGCATTTATATCTTAGCACATGCATTCTAGTACCCACACCTTGGCACCTACTTAAGCACCTGGGCACCTGCAGCATTGCTGCGGTCATGTGTGTATGTGTGTGTGAATAACCTACGGCATGGCAACAACCAGCAATTACATGGTAATAACCTACGGCATGGTAACAATCAGCAATTACATGCCGTTTTATGACTGGCTTCATCTTGACAAGATTAAAATTGTATACCTCGGCCTGGAACTGGTAATAGTTGCACAATGCACGGGACATGAGCTGCTCTGGGTTTCGCAACTCAATCGTCTGAGGGCACGAAGAGTCATCATGAGCATAGAGTCCTCTGCCAGCGGGAATCCATGGCCTTTGGCATCTCAGAGTCTCATCCCCAGCCCTCGGTCATGCTGGCTCCTCAACACGCCGCGCACGACAGCTCAATCTCCATAAATTATAGTATTTTTTGCGAATATCTTTACAATTTCAAGGCGACGGTCAAATTAAATGTAACAGTGATACACCATCATGCTCCTTGCAGGCGAACTGAAGCACATAAGTTCTAGAACTAGGAAAGAGGGTGCCCTGCTCTGTGTTACCTTCCTCTGCTGGTCGGTAGTCTCCCTCGCTACACCCCTAGCCGGCGTAGGGGTCACCGTACGGCAGCAGCGTCTGAGAGCCCCGCTATAAACGCATGTTGTGGTGTTATGACGCGTCGACGACTTTGTGTCTCGTCAATCTCTCACGCCGATTGGTCACGGGCGAAGAGCAGCAGGAGGCGAGATTCGAACACATAACCTTTCGGTTCGGTTTGGAGACGGGCACCTTACCCCTGGGCTTCTCGCCCCTGGTTACGAATGCATGGCAGGATGCAGAGCCAATAACAACAATCCTGGGACTGTGTTTGCTCCCAGGGAAGCTAAGCACTCGTGTGCTGTCGTAGCTGGACGAGCGCCTACAAGGCGGGCGCGCTGGACGCTCGACGCCAGGCCACCCGACCGACCGTCGGTCCGACCACGTGCTGGCCACAGTACAGCACAGGGGTACACTGTACAGCCGCCAGGTCCCAGCACAGAGTTAGAACAGTGTGCTACCCTCAAAACTCTTGACAGCTAGTTAGCCTCTCCCGTCTGAGCAGATGCCGCCCCTCAAATGGTTCTGACACGAGACACGGAGATCAGAGAATGGTGTGCAACAGCGCGCCGTCGCCTGATATATCATTTGCGGACCTTTCATCTGAGAGTACATAGGTCATCTTAGGTCGCCTAAGGTCATGTTAGGTCACCAAGCAAGGACGTTGTTCTAGGTCATGGCTGGTGAGTTTCTGTCGAGATCGTAGTGTTTGACTGCTCCATTGGGGTCCGGGGCGGATCCAGGCATTTACATGGGTGCTCTCGTCTGGAGATGCGCCATTTCCCCCAGTGGGGTGGGGGGGCACCACTGCGAAAGTGCCTATCAGTCTTCGGCTGAATGTACGTCGAGCGAGGGTGGATGGACGGGGAGGTGCACTCGAGCACGCTAATGAGCCGACTTGTCCTCTCCAAGGGACGCCTTTGGCTGGCAAATCCATTGATTCGGGAGTGGGTGGAGAAGGGAGGGGGATTCACTCGAGCCTCCCCGAAGGAGCGCCTGTCCCCGTCAGAAGTGCGTCACCTTCCTTGTTTCGATGGGGAGCCCACATTTTCACTATGCCCCTGAATCTGCCTCTGATGGCAGTAAATATATTCAGATGATCTATATGCCACGTTTATGATGATCTCAAATCCTGGTGTCTCAGCGGTGTACTTGTCCAGTTCAAAATGTGCACATTCTTAAAGAAATATTACAATATTTCGACTACATCATTTTCCTCTCGACGCATGCGCTGTTCAAGAATCGGCACGTTTTCGAACCCCTCCAATGGCCGGCATCAAGGGCGGCCCGCCCAATTTCCTGACACAGCTCCTTGTGGACGTCTCGAGGCGGCCTCACTGCCCACACTCACGCCAGGGCTGTCGGTCTCCAGGCGGCCTCACTGCCCACACTCCCCGAGGTCTGGCGGTCTCCAGGCGGCCTCACTGCCCACACTCACGCCAGGGCTGTCGGTCTCCAGGCGGCCTCGCACCACGGCGGGCGCCTCCCACGGGCGGCGGCCGCCAGCCGGTCACGTGACGCCGGTGGCGCCCGCGGACACGTCGAAAGGGCGCCGCCGCCGCCGCCGCCGGCAGGGCCGAACGTTCCGCTCGACTGCCCATCGGCCGGGCGGCGGGGAGCGACGGCGCAGTATGACGGCAGGCGGCCGCCGATCGGTGTACTCAGTAGCGACGTCACCAGCGTCGGCCCGAACGTGCTGCGGTGGTGGCGGAGATTGGAGAGGGGAGGGGACGGGTCGGTACTGCCCCTCCGTTCGGACGGTCATGTCATCAGTCAGCTCCTCAGTCAATCCAATGGGACTACCAGTCGTGTATTCAGTCAGACAAGTGGCGATGTCAGTCAACTCCTCAGTCAGTCTGATGGAGCTGTCAGTCCTCTCTGCATAGCCGTGACGTCTCAGCAGCAGCTGTCTCCTCAATTACGCCTCTCTCATTGTATTCGAATGAATTTCCATTCGCTGGCGTACGGATTCTGGTGCACACAAGTACAAAAAACCTGTACAGATTTTGGAGATATGGCAGCACGACAGGCAGGTACGGATCCATTTTTGAACTTCGGTGGTTTGAGAGGTCACAACAGAAGAGAAACTTTTTTTCAGCAGGTCAACATCACAAAGTGACCCCCCCCCAACATAACGTAGACCATCTCACGATTTCGGACCGGGAATGCACCGGGAATGCGGGTATGGTTGTACACATACTGTGTGAGCGCCGTGCCCCGGTATGCGGTACGCGGCTGTAATGCGGGTATGGTTGTACACATACTGTGTGAGCGCCGTGCCCCGGTATGCGGTACGCGGCTGTAATGCGGGTATGGCTGTACACATACTGTGTGAGCGACGTGCCCCGGTATGCGGTACGCGGCTGTAATGCGGGTATGGCTGTACACATACTGTGTGAGCGCCGTGCCCCGGTATGCGGTACGCGGCTCACGTTCGGCCCCGCTCTGACCGCCAAATATTTCCGTTCAGGTTTCAGCTTCAGGCCTCAGGCTATTGCAGGGCAACCGACAACCTTCTGGACAGCGCGCTCACCTCGCAACCGAAAGGTCCCGAGTTCAAACCTTGCCAACTGTCTGAAATTTCTCCTCCGCCGACCATTCGGCGTAGAGGAGCGCCGCGGCGCTGCGTGGCCCACTCAGCTTAGCTAGTCACGAAAGTACCCAAGGCCAGGACAGCGCCCCGGTGGTCCCTTTCGCCTCCACTGCCCGCCACCGTCCTGGGCATTGGAGCGTGCGGACCGGCCGCCGACCGTGGGAACGGCAGCGCCACTCGCTGCGGCTAACTGAAGTGTTTGTGTGGATTTACGGGTGCGTCGGCGCACCTGTGACGTCACGGGCGTGCGAGCGGCGGCGCGCGGAATACGGCGCACGAATTTGGCGCCCGGCCGGCGACTGAGCTACGGCGGGCGAGGCGGTGTCGCGCGGTATTTACGGCCCGACTCCCGCGCTATTCACGTGACGTTTGTGTTTCCCGCGCAAAACGCAACCTGTGTTTCGACCAGCTCGCGCGGAAAATCAACTCCACGAAGCAGAATGCGGTCGAGATAAATCACTATTAACCCACAGGCGAGTCGCAATCTACGCAATCACGACGCAGAGCGGCCGGTTTGTGGACAATGGAAATTTCGCAACACTGGGACTGAATATGAAGCCCACACGGGTGTGGATGGAGCAGTGGTCGGCGTGTTGCCACTTCCAACACACAAATGTCGATTACTTCACAGACGTGGGAAGTTTTGTCAGACTCGGCGCAACCATAGGTGTGGTAACCAGGAGATTATGCGGAAGAAAACAGGCCTCAGGAAGTCATTCTTTCCAGCAAACGCCAATTGGCCCGATGGTAAAGTTGAGAGATATTGTGGTGGAAGCTTCGATGCCTGCCCGTCTGGTTTCTGCACCCATGAGGGCAGCTACCAGCAGGAAAATGACAACATGTTAGACTTGGCCAGAGCTGTTGCTGCTCTGCTACCGCAACAGAGTTTGTGAGAGAGGTATCAACTTGCACTCGCTTCAAATACTCTGTACAGACATCTGTGCACCGTCTCTGTACAGACGTCCGTCCGTCTCTGTGCAGACGTCCGTCCGTCTATGTGCGGATGAAGTCGAACAATTCCAGGGGCGGATACAGAATGACCGGTAGGGGAGGGCAATTTAAAATTCCACCAATTTCTGAGAACTTATCAGATTTGAACATCTAACATTCGTGGGATCTGGTTAAGACAATATTTAACTCTTCGGGGTGATAGCCTCTGCGTCCACCCTACCTCAGATCCGCCAGTGAATAATTCTAACAAATTCAGGCAGAATCGTGATAGGTGACTAATATTGGCTGTATATTTTCGTTGTTGAACTTGATACATTGATACACATACATTGATAATTGTAGGCGTACATTGAGATTGATTGCTAAACTTCTAGTCAAACTTAGAATGGGTTAATAATGAAGGGACGTATGAAGTAGAGCAACACTTAGAAGGTGAGCTTCATTCGGCACCCGAACCAGTGACGAAATTCAGTCGGTGTTCATGAATCATAACAACGGAAATGAACCAGAAACATAACTGGAAATAGAACTGACGTAAAGAACATACCGACACCTGTTTCAGGTCATCGATCAAGACCGTTCATCCTGCAGTTGTGACAGCTTCGGTTTCAACGAATGTAAATAAACAACAAACAATTATGACAAAATCGGTAATTTATCTGCATCGGGCTGTTCGCGCAGGCCTGTATCGATTCCGCCTACACCGTGCGTGCTGCTGTGTTCTGCTGCAGAAGGGTTGCGTTCAAGAGCGTCGCCATCGGGGGGCAGGGGGCAGTCGCCCCCTGCCGTCAAACAGGGGGCGCCGCCCCCCTGAAATTTGAGGAGGCCCCTATCCGGAAATGCACAGGAAAAAAGTGAGCAATGAGGCCGAAGAGACACGAGAGGAGGCCTCCAAGACGTGAGAGGAGGCCCCTAATTTGAAGAAGGAGTCACCTAGGAGAGGATAGGACGCCCCAGAAATCACGAGAGTGCCAACAATTGGCACGGAGGCCCCCAGGAATGCAGAGGATGCCCCAGGATTGCAAAGGAGGCCCCCAGGATTGCAAAGGAGGCCCCCAGGATTGCAAAGGAGGCCTCCAGGATTACAAAGGAGGCCCCCAGGATTGAAAAGGAGGCCCCAGGATTGCAAAGGAGGCCCACAGGATTGCAAAGGAAGCCCCCAGGTTTGCAAAGGAGGACTCAAGGAATGCAAAGGAGGCCCCCAGGAATGCAAAGGAGGCCCCCAGGATTGCAAAGGAGGCCTCCAGGATTACACAGGAGGCCCACAGGATTGCAAAGGAGGCCCCAAGATTGCAAAGGAGGCCCCCAGGATTGCAAAGGAGGCCCCCAGGTTTGCAAAGGAGGACTCCAGGATTGCAAAGAAGACCCCCAGGAATGCAAAGGAGGCCCTCACGATTGCAAAGGAGGCCTCCAGGATTGCAAAGGAGGCCCTCACGATTGCAAAGGAGGCCCCCAGGATTGCAAAGGAGGCCCCCAGGAATGCAAAGGAGGCCCCCAGGATTGCAAAGGAGGCCCCCAGGATTGCAAAGGAGGCCTCCAGGATTACAAAGGAGGCCCACAGGATTGCAAAGGAGGCCCCCAGGATTGCAAAGGAGGCCTCCATGATTACAAAGGAGGCCCCCATGATTGAAAAGGAGGCCCCCAAGATTGCAAAAGGAGGCCCCCAGGATTGCAAAGGAGGCCTCCATGATTACAAAGGAGGCCTCCATGATTACAAAGGAGGCCCCCTGGATTGAAAAGGCGGCCCCCAGGATTGCAAAGGAGGCCCCCAGGATTGCAAAGGAGGCCCCCAGGTTTGCAAAGGAGGACCCCAGGATTGCAAAGAAGACCCACAGGAATGCAAAGGAGGCCCTCACGATTGCAAAGGAGGCCTCCAGGATTGCAAAGGAGGCCCCCGGGATTGAAAAGGAGGCCCCCAAGATTGCAAAGGAGGCCACAGGATTGCAAAAGAGGCTCCCAGGATTGCAAAGGAGACCACCAGGATTTCAAAGGAGGACTCCATGATTGCAAAGGAGGCCCCCAGGATTGCAAAGGAGGCCCCAGGATTGCAAAGGAGGCCCCAGGATTACAAAGGAGGCCACCAGGATTACAAAGGAGTACTCCAGGATTGCGAAGGAGGCCCCCGGGAATGCAAAGGAGGCCCCCAGGATAGCAAAGGAGACCCCAGGATTGCAAAATAGGCCCCCAGGATTGCAAAGGAGGCCCCCAATATTGCAAAGGAGGCCTCCAGGATTACAAAGGAGGCCCCCAGGATTACAAAGGAGGCCCCCAGGATTGAAAATGAGGCCCCCAGGATTGCAAAGGAGGCCCCCCGGATTGCAAAGGATGCCCAAGGATTGCAAAGGAGGCCCCCATGATTACAAAGGAGGACTCCAGGATTGCAAAGGAGGCCCTCAGGATTGCAAAGGAGGACACCAGGATTGCAAAGGAGGCCCCCAGGATTACAAAGGAGGACTCCAGGATTGCAAAGGAGACCCCCAGGATTGCAAAAAGGAGGCCTCCAGGATTGCAAAGGAGGCCCCAGGATTGCAAATAAGACCCCCATGATTGTAAAGGAGGCCCCCAGGATTACAAAGGAGGCCCCCAGGATTGCAAAGGAGGCCCTCAGGATTGCAAAGGAGGCCCCCAGGATTGCAAAGGAGGCCCCAATACGGGAAGGGAGACCTCATAAAATGAGAGAAGGCCCTGAGACGGAAGAGAAACCAGTGGATATGAGATGAGGTTTCGGAGACGTAAAAGCAGTCCCCGAAACGGGTAAGGTTCCACCAAGATAGAAAAGGATAATCCAGAAAAGTGGCAGGAAGCACCTAATTCGGAAGAGGACGATATAAGATTGGAAAGAGACCCTACGATGCACGAGGAAGCCCCTAAAATAGGAGAGAATGGCCATTAGATAAGAGGGATGGCTCCCAGGCGAGAAAGAAGGCTTCAAGATGGGTAAGAAGGTCCCCAGGAAATGACAAGGTAACTGAGATAGGAAAGGCTGCGTGTAATTTGGAAGAGGAGCCACCTAAGAGAGAACAGGAGTCCACCAGGAGATAAGAGGCCAACCTTAAAATGGGAAAAGATAGAATCAAAACGCGGAACAGGAGGCCCCGAAGACGTGAGAGGAGGCCCTTAATTTGAAAAAGAAAGCCTCAAAAAGAAAAAAGGAGGCCCCTGCCGGACTCGAGAGGAGTCCCTCGAGATGGAGTAGGAGGTCTCCAGGGCCGAATGAGGCCCCGACGACCGGAAGGAATTCCCAGGAAATGAGAGAAGGCCCTTAAAATGGGAGTGGTAGGTAGCAGGTATGGAAGGAGACGAGGTTTCCAAAATTGAAGATCCCCTCAAGATGGGTAAGCTTTGCGAGGACAAAGGAGGAGGCCCACGAGGCGTGGCAGGAGCCCCTAATTTGGCAGAGGATGCCCCTGGAACATGAGAGGAAGTCCCATGCCATGTTAAAGGGGCCTCAGGATTTGGGAGGAGGTCCTCCAAAACGGGAGAGGAGGACCATTGAATATGGAGGAGGGTAGGACGGACGAGAAGACGTCCAAAACCGGTAAAGAAGCTCCAGGAAATGAGACGAGACCCCTAAGACGCGAGAGGAGGTCTATAATTTTCTAGAAGCATCTGAAATGGCAGGAGTCGTGCCGGGGTACTTGAAAATCACGACATGGGCCCAAAAAGATCCGGCCGGGGCCCCTGAAAATCTCGCTGAGCCTATGGGTACCAAAAATTCACGCTCGGATCATGAAAATCACGCTAGGGGCACGATAACTCGTACCGTTCCCCAACGGTATCATTTGGACACAAATGAAGCCGGGGCAACAAAAAACAATCCGGACATGGATAATAACTCTTGGGCCCCAACAATGACACCAAAACCATCCAAAACGTATTGGACACCCACAAAGTGTCGAGGTCGCTAAAACTCGCGATCCAAGCAAATGACGTCGGGACACAAAAGATTACATTGGACTAAAAAAGTCGCGTCGCAGCCTTCGAAAATCTCATTGGGGACCAAAAAAGTCGCGCCTGGACCCCAAAGGTTGCTGCTGCCCCAAAAATCAATTATCAATCGGAATGTTACTCTGCGCCCAAAAAATCGGGTCAAAGTCCCCGCAAAACCCGTTGGGCACTGGAAAAAACGTGTCAGGGCACCGAAAAAAATCGCATCTGGAGACCGAAGAATCGTACCAGGACCCAAAAAATATCACATAAGGACCTATATAAAAATAGAACTCCTTCGGTGGCCGCAGTGACATATCAAAGGGGCAAATGACCCCTGCCTCCTAAGAGGGATATGCTCCCAAGAATCGAGCCGAGGCCCCCAAAAGTCGCGCTGGGATCACAAAAATTCGCGTCAGTCCACCAGAATTCGCGTAGGGGCTCAAAGTAAATACGTCGGGCCCCAGGAAACTCGCTCCGAGTTACGAAAATCTGCAACAGGAACCGCCAAGATCGCGTTGGGGTCACAGCCAAGTACAACGCGCCCCGCAAACTCGAACCGGTCCCGCCAAATTTCGCGCTCGGACCCACAATTCGGTAGTACCAAAAATTTCGCGCTCGGACCCATCGGTAGTACCAAAAATTTGGTCTGGGCATCAAAAATTAACGTCGGGCTGCCAACAATTGGCGTCTATGGCCCCACATAGGCACCGTGTGACCCCCAAAGTCCCATCGGTGTCCGAAAAATAAAGCCGGAGCCCTCCAAAATCAGGAGGGATTGCAAAAAAGTCCGGGTCAGGACAATGGTTCTGGAGCACCGAACATGTCATCAGATGCCTTGACAAATCGCGTACGGCATCGAAAAATATACCGGAGCTCGAAGATAATCGAGGTGAGATACAAAAACATGGCACCAGGGACTCGAAAAATCAGGGCGGGATTCGGAAGTTAAAGAAAATTCAGAAGAGATCCACAAAAATCGCGTTGAGCCCAGATAACTGGTGTTGGGTCCCGGAACCACGCGCCTGGGCGCGATAAGTCGCGCTGGGACCCATACAAATCGCACCGAAACCTCAAAATCGTACTGGGGCCCCACAAATGTGCGTCAGAAGCCCCAAATAAACACAGCGGGACCCTAAGAGCACAACGGGGACCGAAAATGCGACTGGCCCTTCAAAGCGCAGTCTCGTAAAAAGCGGCAGGGTCCGAAAAACATGCGTTGTAGCCATAACTACATATATATACCGGGAACACTAAAAAAACAAAAAAAAAAACACAGGAAGCTCTCAAGGCACATAGGGGCCATATGACCGCACAAGGGCCTGAAAAGAGGCTGTGGCCGCAAAAAGCAAGATGATCCCAAAACGAACAAAAATACCGGGCACTAAGTAAACACATCGAGATCTTTGAAAGCGCCCCGACAACTAAAAAAAATATTCGGTGCGCAAAAAGCAACAAACCCTAAAACGAGCAGGGGTTTCGAAAATGCGTTGGACCTCTCACAAAAATGAATTGGAGCCTTAAGACACATCCGTAGACGAAGAAATACGAAACGGGTCCAAAGAAGTACACTCAGGCAGGGCTTCGGTTCGGTAGCCAACCTGGAAGCATGTTTAATCAAAGATATGAGGTGCATCAAAGCTCAGCGGGTATCCGCATTTCTTCACCATAAAATATGGTAAGAAGGGAACTAATGATCGAATTTAATTTATCGAATTTTCGCAGCGAACGCCCATGCGAAGCATTTTATCACGTCAGATATGGCTCAAGTCTATCATGTGGCAGCAATTAACAAAGCGTAGGAGGCCCAGCAGAATCCGTAGCATCGCACGAAGTGTGGCGAATGCGCCGAATGCGCAAGATGGGTGTGCACGTGCACTAACGTTGGCGTCGTGGCGACCGGGCACTATGAACTGGAATGTCTGAAATTGGAAAATTTTACATTTTAAAGTGATTTGTGCAGGTGTAATTTCAGCAGTGCGAGGTGACTTGTCAAGGAATGCCAGAAGAATACATTTGAACAGGTTGTGGGAGCTAGGGTTGAAATCCGACGAATCAGAAACGATAGTGGTAGATTAGGCCCTCCACAGGATAATTCAGTTGATCACTAATTATTTTATTTAAAAAGTTCCCCTTTGACAAAATAGTGGTCGAAATCGGAAGACTATATTCAGTAGTTGGACCCCCTCCAAATACGTTTTCCCCTCCCCTTCACGCAAATATGGGTGCGTCACTGGTCTCCCAATAATTTTCAGAACTTACGCCCATGGAGCAAAGCCAACATTGCGGGGGTAAATTCCCCCTCACAAGCATAAAAAACAACACCGATGCCCCATTTTAAATGGGAGGAATGATGTTTTAAAATGTATTTTCTTCCTACAAAGTTGTCTTCTGTGATTACAGCCTGCATGATTAGAGCTTCCCAGCTTCAGTACCTTCTCAACGACATAATTTACAAAACGGTACAGCACAGCGATAACCATGGGCGTGACGGCGTGGAATTCGAAGGTTTTGCATTATTTATGCATTGTCATTGTTACATTGTTGCATTGCCATTGATGCATGGTTGTTCAATGCTTGTTCTTGCCGTGAATTTATTCGCGGAGTATTTATTAGTTTAGCTTCTGTGCCAAGTGCCTTGCAGCCAGCACCAAATGTTATGAAAAAAATTAAAGAATCCCTAAGATGACGATCAGAAAACCAATTCAATCCACTTCTCGTTGTCACCTTCGTGAAATTGTTGTCGTGGGACTGAGAAATGTTCGTTTCAGTTTGTTTATGAGATCAAGCTGGTGGGAATGACTAACAGTAGCGATGAACCTAGCTATATTCAGTTAAACTTGGTGAACAAAGAAGTGGGTTGATCAATGGGAGATATCTTTAGGATATGCTCAGCACGAGCCCCACCAGCTCGCTACAATCTACAGGCCAGCGGGAAGATTCTTCTCGTCGATAAAGCATAAAGATATTAGTTTGTTTTGGCACTGACGTATTTATCTACATTTGCTTATTTATACCCTGGTATGGCTCGGTTCTCAGCGAAAAAAAGATTCTTGCTATTGCGCTTTGCGTAAATTATATACCATGCCACGAACAAACAAGACTTCAATATGAAATCATGTTCCCTTTCGGGAACCATACTAAGAGCCTAAAAAGCAAGAGGAGGCCCTAACACAGTGGAGGCCCCTTTTCGGGGGAGCAGGAGGCCCCCTATCAACATTGCCCCCCCTGGAAGAATTTCGTGGCGACGCCATTGGTTGCGTTATGCTGTGTTCTGCTGCAGAAGGGATGCGCTATGCTGTGTTCTGCTGCAGAAGGGTTGCGTTATGCTGTGTTCTGCTGCACGCTGTCACGTTTCGCTGCCCGCGGCGCAAATCTACAAATGTTAGTGTGCGCAGCGCTTCACTGCGCAGCAAAATCCCCTTCGGCTGCGCCACGGCCGGAGTCGCAATAGCAAGAGCGACAGGAGCGACAAGAGTGCGTGGTTTGTCGCGCACACTCTTGCTCTGGCATCAAGCCACGCCGGTTGATGCAACCCATGCCTGAGGCTTTCGTGGATGGCTTCCGAACCGCTCAACGGAACGCAGCCAAATTTTCAGTGCCCTGTGCGGCATTTTTCTGGGAGTTTTTGTTGGGGTAATGTACTTTTTGTTAGGTCTTGTCAGGTCACGGAGATATGACGTCATAAAGGAGAACACCTCCGACTCTTCCGATTCCGACGTCTCACTAAATCGCTCCCAGTGCCGCGCTGTTTTCGCTTGTCTCTCGCTTGTTTTTCGCTGTTTTCGCTTGTGTCTCTTGTCTTCCACTGCTTTCGCTTGTCTCGCTTGTCTTTCGCTGCGTTCGTTGTGTCTCTTGTCTTTCACTGCTTTCGCTTGTCTTGCTTGTCTTTCGCTGTTTTCGCTTGTGTCTCTTGTCTTTTGCTGTTTTCACCTGTCTCCTTGTCTTTCGTTCCTTTCGCTTGTCTCGCTTGTCTTTCGTTCCTTTCGCTTGTCTCGCTTGTCATTCGCTGTTTTCACCTGTCTCGCTTGTCTTTCGTTCTCTTCGCTTGTCTCGTTTGTCTTTCGCTGTTTTCACTTGTCTCGCTTGTCTTTCGCTGTTTTCGCTTGTCTTCCCCGTTGACCCCACACGAAGCCTGCTCACCACCGGCTCGTGGTGCAGGTGGCGATCGATCAAGATTGTTCCGCAACCCTGCGCCTAGCCGCGCGTCCTGCACGTGCTCCTCACGACCGGACAGGTGGCGCGAGATCACAGTGAGAGTGTCACAGTCAACCCTGCGCCTACCCGCGCGTCCTGCACGTGCTCCTCACGACCGGACAGGTGGCGCGAGATCACAGTGAGAGTGTCACAGTCAGACTCAGAGTGTCGGTGACGTGGTGTCATGGTGCCATCATGGTGTCATGGTGGCATGAGGTCATGCTGTCATGGAGGCGAGGTCATCGTGTCATGGTATCTTGGTACCATTGTACCACTGTGTCCTGATACCATGGTATCATGGCATCCTGGCAACATTGTGTCATGATATTATGGTATCATTGTATCATGGTATCATGATATCATGGTATGGTGTTATCATGGTATCATGTTATCATGTTATCATGGCATCGTGGAATCATGGTGTCATAGTATCATGGCATCAGAGTATCAAGATGTTATGGTGTTATGGTATCATGATGTCATGATGCCATGAAGACGAGGTCATGGTGCCACTCCCGAGGTCATGGTGTTACTGACGAGGTCATGGTGCTACTGCCGAGGTCATGGTGTTACTGACGAGGTCATGGCGTCAATGACGAGGTCATGGTGTCACTGACGAGGTCATGGTGTTACTGACGAGGTGCCCCTCGTTGGCAGGCCGGCCCAAGCGCCAGTACGGCCCCCCACGGGAGTACAGCCTCACAGACGCCGTGCCTGCCACCATAGCTGCCGCCACACCGGCCGACGACCCGTCCGCGCCGGTGACCTCGGGTCAACAGCCGACCGCCACCTACCAGGGCTTCCAGATCCCGGCCGCGCCGCCGCTGGAGGCGGTCAGCACCGACCCCCCGCCCCCGCCCCCGCCCCCGCCCCCGCCCGCGCCGCAGTCAACGTCAGGATATGGCGGTCAGGCTGCCGGGCCGCAGTCGGAGGTGACGTCAGCACAGCCTGAGGACTCGCAGCTTACCGCACCTCAGCCTACCGCACCGCAGTACACGCAGTATACGCCAGAGATGGCCGATGACCAGCCACTCGCTTCTCAGCCTACGTCTGCCTCTCAGCCTACGGATGCCTCTCAGCCTACGTATTCCTCTCAGCCTACATCTCAGCCTACTTATTTCCAGCCGGCCCCCTCTACGGCTCAGCCTACGGATGCTCAGCCTACGTATTCCTCTCAGCCTATATCTCAGCCTACGTATTTCGAGCCGGCTCCCTCTGCGTCTCAGCCTACGGATGCTCAGCTTACGGATTCTCAGCCTGCCAGCAGCCCTGCGCTGCCCTCCTACCCGAGTGCAGGCGCAGAGACGCAGCCTCAGCCTACGGCTCCTCAGGCGCAGACGACCTATTCGCGGCAGCCCGCCAGCCCTCTTCCGCAGCCTACGCAGCCTGCGTACTCGCCGACTGCCGGTGCAACTCAGCCTCAGCCTGCAGAGCCACGGCCGACGGTCCCGGAAAGGCAGCCTGCACAGCCTCAGCCTCAGCCTCAGCCTCAGCCTCAGCCTCAGCCTGCAGAGCCACGGCCGACAGTCCCGGAAAGTCAGCCTGCGTACGCTCAGACAGCCCTTCCAGATCGTCAGCCTGCACAGCCTCAGCCTCAGCCTCAGCCTCAGCCTCAGCCTCAGCCTGCAGAGCCACGGCCGACAGTCCCGGAAAGTCAGCCTGCGTACGCTCAGACAGCCCTTCCAGATCGTCAGCCTGCACAGCCTCAGCCTCAGCCTCAGCCTCAGCCTCAGCCTGCGCCCGCCGCCAAGCAGCCCACGTACTTCCAGGCGGCCCCGACGGCGGCACCTCAGCCTACGGCTGAGGAGAATCAGGCTGAGGCGCACGCGTCTCAGCCTTCGTACCGCCGTCCGCCTGCACAGGGAGCGAGGGGATACGGCATCCACCTCAGTGGCGGCTACGGCTCCTCCTTCTTCGGAGGTGAGTTTCTTGAGGACGTGGGATGACAACAGAGTGGGGCTGTCGTCTCAGTTGACCCCATTCAGGCCGGTGATGTCCAAAACTGCCTTCGACTCTGACTCAAAACTGCAACAGCAAAGTCAAGTAAGACGAGCAGTGCAGTGACTCCCGGTTTAAGACGAGCAGTGAAGTGACTCCCGGTTTAAAGGTGCAGTGCAGTGACTGTAGTGAATGCAATCTGCGGTGCAGTGAATGTTTATGAGGTGCAGTGAAGTGAGGTGATGGGTTCTGCCGCTTCGTGATATTTTATGAACTAAAACGGATCTGTTCGTGCTCACAGACCGTTCATCCTAGGGAACCGCAGCACACATGCCCGTCGACCAGTGTCCGGTACAGCGTCCGATACGTCTTACCCCAAATACCGTGCAGCAGTCCAGAGCAGCATACAGCGAACAGACCCGTGCCGGGTACAGTCTCCGACATGTCTCTCTCCACAGGACAGTCCAGCGAGAAGGAAGTCGCCCGGTACTGGGTAGAGCTATCTGACATGTCCCCACCCTAGGACTCCCAAGCGGAAAGAAAGCCGCACGGCGCCGGGTACAGTCCCTGACATGTCTTCCTCCTCAGGAGGTTCCGGCGAGAAGGAAGTCGCGCCGCCCGTCGCTTGGTACAGTTCCTGACATGTCTCCCTTCCCAGGTGGCTCAGGCGGGAAGGAAGCCGCTCGGAAGGTCCCAATATACGGTCACCCGCAGTACCGACAACCAGGCCAGGGGGAACCGGGCATGGGCGGCTTCGTGATGCCCTGGACGGTGCCCAACAGCATCCAGCAGGCGCTCCGCAGCGGCCTTCGCCCGGGCTGGTAGGCGTCGCCACCTGTCGCCACCTGTCGCCACCTGTCGCCACCTGTCGCCGACGTCTCCGTCTACCGTCGGCTGGTAGGCGTCGCCACCTGTCGCCACCTGTCGCCACCTGCCGCCGACGTCTCCGTCTACCGTCGGCTGGTAGACGTCGCCACCTGCCGCCGACGTCTCCGTCTACTGTCGGCCGGTAGGCGTCGCCACCTGCCGCCGACGTCTCCGTCTACCGTCAGCTGGTAGGCGTCGCCACCTGTCGCCACCTGTCGCCACCTGTCGCCGACGTCTCCGTCTACTGTCGGCTGGTAGACGTCGCCACCTGTCGCCACCTGTCGCCACCTGTCGCCGACGTCTCCGTCTACCGTCGGCTGGTAGGCGTCGCCACCTGCCGCCGACGTCTCCGTCTACCGTCGGCTGGTAGGCGTCGCCACCTGCCGCCGACGTCTCCGTCTACCGTCGGCTGGTAGGCGTCGCCACCTGCCGCCGGGGTCTCCGTCGACCAGAGGACACCTCGGACGGTGACACTGGCGTCCGTACGCTTCCCGCAGTCGCCGACGACGTGTCCCGCTCCTCGCTCGACTCGGCGTTAGATTCTACGCTGATCTCTATGTCAGACAACACGTTAGCCTTTACACTGGACCGGATGCTATGCTGAACTATGCGCTTGACCCCATTTCCGAGTCCCGACATCCGGGGACTTGGCAAGGGCGGATCGAAGAGGGATGCGACACCATGAACATGCTGCGCCCCTCCCCTCCAGGACGCTCGAGTGCACCCTCCACCAGTTTTTCAGTGGAAAGCGTCCTCGAGGGACACTCACGCGAATGCACCTCACCCTTGACATTTTCGCACTCAGTGACGAGTGTCTCCCCTCCAGACGAGTGTCCCCTCTCATCAAGATCCTTGGATCCGCCCCTGTGCAACGACCGCCGCAGAGGAGTGTATATGGCGCTGCAAAAGGCGCCACTCGTGTGCACGAGAAGGGCGCGAACGGTCTGCGGCGTTGTTGTGGCGTTTCAAAGGCTCGAAGCAGAGAGATGACTCCGCGTTCCGTCCATGTAACGGCTCTTACCCACAGCCTAGTCCCATGTAAGGGCCCTAGATGTAGGTCCCGTGCAATGGTCCGTCGTCCGTAGTTCCATATAATGGCCCGATATTTGGGTCATGTAGTGGTCCTCGTCCATAGTCCCATGTAATGGCGAGATATCTGAGTCGTGTAATGGTCCTCGTTCGTAGTCCCATGTAATGTCCCGAGATATCAGGTGTGTAGTGCTCCCCGTCCACAGTCAGTCAGTAATGGCCCAAGATGTGGGTCGTGTAATGCTGCCCGTCCCACGTAATGGTCGGCATCCGCAGCGTCGTGTGATGGTTCATGTTGTCGGCCTCCTGCAGGTGTGGTACCGCTCCACAGCATCAGCAGGCACGGTGTAGCAGTTCACGAGCGGCCTCCTGCAGGTGTGGGTACCGCTCCACAGCATCAGCAGACACGGTGTAGCAGTTCACGAGCGGCCTCCTGCAGGTGTGGGTACCACTCCACAGCATCAGCAGGGTGCGGGTACCGCTCCACAGCATCAGCAGACACGGTGTAGCAGTTCACGAGCGGCCTCCTGCAGGTGTGGGTACCGCTCCACAGCATCAGCAGGGTGTGGGTACCGCTCCACAGCATCAGCAGGCACGGTGTAGCAGTTCACGAGCGGCCTCCTGCAGGTGTGGGTACCGCACCACAGCATCAGCAGGGTGTGGGTACCGCTCCACAGCATCAGCAGGCACGGTGTAGCAGTTCACGAGCGGCCTCCTGCAGGTGTGGGTACCGCTCCACAGCATCAGCAGGGTGTGGGTACCGCACCACAGCATCAGCAGGGTGTGGGTACCGCTCCACAGCATCAGCAGACACGGTGTAGCAGTTCACGAGCGGCCTCCTGCAGGTGTGGGTACCGCTCCACAGCATCAGCAGACACGGTGTAGCAGTTCACGAGCGACTAGTGACGTCATACAATCGTGTAATGGAGCGAGCAGCAGAGGAGCTTCCTATCCTCCTGGGAGGACCTGCGTCTGCCGATATTTCTGCCCATCATCATATTGTCGTCTTTGGGTGCACGCCAGAACAAGCTAAGCTGTAAGCGAGTACAACAAATACCATTGGAGACTGAAAAGAATACCACGTCAAAAACTTAGCATGTAGGCAGATTGGATTGAACATGGAGGTTCAAACCAAACAAAAGGCACGGAGAGTTTCACCCATGGGCCATGGTCACATGGTTACATGGACACACTCACATGGCCTATGGTCATGCTATGCCGACCTTCGCAAAATGTATTCAAATGTGACTGTGTTGTGGGCGGCTGTCTTGTTTGTCTTTCACGTTGCGTAGTCTCAGCTCAGGTGTGTAGCGCAGGAGCAGTGGACACAGCCTTGTGTACCAGGTGCAGCCAACAGGGGCGGATCCAGGGGGGCGGCAAAGGGGTCGTGCCCCTACCCTCCAGGAGGCCGATTTTTACTCGATATTTTGTACTAAAATTGCATTTTCTCGAATGCTAACAAAATTTTATCGGTTAAATGCTGTTATAAACAGCTCCAATATATCATCTCATGAGCAGTTTTTGAAAATCGAAGGATTTTTTATTGCCCCCCCCCCCAGCCAGGTCTCTGGATCCGCCCCTGGTAACCAACAAAGGTCCAGAGGTGTTCGGCTGGCTTTAGGCGGGTGCGACTGCAGCATATCAGGAGTGCACCGAAGGATTCAGCAGTCGCGTGTTGGGAGTCAAGAGTCAGAAGACAGAAAGGGAAGTCGCTCGGATGGCGAGGAAAAATGTCATCGCCATGCTAATGCCATGCTATGCCCCATATGATATTTATTGATCCAATAGTTTTACGTTTAAAAGTATCGTATGTAATAGCTCTAGGAGTAGCTCTAGGATGGCTCTAGATAATAACTATATGTGTATTTCGCTATCGTTGCAGCGTCGTTGAAGGATATATGCAAATCATAAAAACAACGTCTAGCCATCATCGTATGGCAGGGGAAGTTCCGCTTTTTCTATTATCCTAATCCGTCACCACCAGAAGCAGTCCTCACGCCACGCCGTGTGTAAATGTGCAGCAGTCCTCACGCCACGCCTGTGTAAATGTGCAGCAGTCCTCACGCCAAGCGTGTGTAAATGTGCAGCAGTCCTCACGCCATGCGTGTGTAAATGTGCAGCAGTCCTCACACCACGCCGTGTGTAAATATGCAGCAGTCCTCACACCACGCCGTGTGTAAATGTGCAGCAGTCCTCACGCCAAGCGTGTGTAAATGTGCAGCAGTCCTCACACCACGCCGTGTGTAAATGTGCAGCAGTCCTCACACCACGCCGTGTGTAAATGTGCAGCAGTCCTCACACCACGCCGTGTGTAAATATGCAGCAGTCCTCACACCACGCCGTGTGTAAATATGCAGCAGTCCTCACACCACGCCGTGTGTAAATGTGCAGCAGTCCTCACACCACGCCGTGTGTAAATGTGCAGCAGTCCTCACACCACGCCGTGTGTAAATGTGCAGCAGTCCTCACACCACGCCGTGTGTAAATGTGCGGCAGTCCTCACACCACGCCGTGTGTAAATACGCAGCGGTTGTCAATGCTCTGACACCTGTGTGCTGAAACGCACCCGTGAACTGGAAGTGAAATCCGCCCGTGAGACCGCAGTCGATGCGGCTTCAAACAACAGCTGACGACACATGTGTGCTCGTGCGACACACGCCAATGATGTGTGTTCGTGGTACCTCCCTGAAAAAGAAACGCAAGTGGCGCAAGAATCAGACCAAATTCACGGACTGCCGCGTTATTTATTGTTGCGCCACGGATCTGCGGTTGTGTGTTATTGAGTCACGTGACGTCACACCAATCAGGATCAGTCTCTGGGCCACGATATTTACAGCCAATTCCGAAATGTAATTTGGCGGGTCTAGAAATGTATCACGGTAATACCAGGCATATTATTTTTTACAACAATAAAAAGCATAACTATTTGGAATAAAACGATCAATCGATGGCGGAATTGTTCCGCAACGTAACGGGAGTGACATAAGACGCTCTACAGCTGGCTGATGGATACTCCGACCGCTACGCTCCTCGTGCGACGTATTCCAGTGGCTCTCCATTTTGCGGCCCCGCCCAGTCTGGTCCGGCCGCACGATCTCGCACCGCTCGACGTGTCCGCTTCACTCTGAACGTGCAGGCACCGCAGCGCCTCCGCTGGCTGGACAGACTGCCGTACAGCATGCTGGACAGCATGCCGTACGACGACGGCTCCAGCAGAACGCACGCCTGCTTGTACTCGGTGCCCTCGTCAATTGGTGTGCCAGTGTCCAGCACCGAGTTCCCGTGTTCCAGCACCCGATTCATGCACCAGTGTCGAGCACCTAGCCCCAGTGTTCCAGCACCCGATTCATGTAGCTGTGGGCAATAAACTGAACATTGTACGTGTATTGGCACCTGTGCTCGATCCCTGTTGCACTTGTTCCCACCGGCTGTATTTGCGCCCAACACAGGCGCCCATACTGAGCGCCTTGCCTGTACCCAGCATCAGCACACGTCTGCATTTCATGTATCAGCGCCAATTAGGCAATGTGCAGCATCTGTCCAGCACAACAATACACCACATGAATGTATTTGCTTTTAATTCAAGAAAATTCATCCGAGTTCCTGCCGGAGCTGCTTCACGGACCAGGGTTCCATTGCTGAGCAGAGCTTGTTGCCTGAACCATGGCCGCACCAACGGACCCGGACATTCCAGCTTTAACATGGCGTCGATGCACCGACACGGCCGCTCTGGTACCACGTCCTCCGGCCTCATCGGGCCATTTGCCAGCCGACCCTCCCGGCCGGGGGCTGTGCGAGCTCGTGAAGCGACTAGAACCCTGTCTTGCCAGGGCAGGGTCGTGAATACGCTTCACACCACTCAGACTGCAGCAGAATAACAAAAAGTCAGTGAGAGCTAAGGGAGACGCTGAAACAGTGACGTCAGACTGATATCAAGAATGTCAAGAATGTCACTTCACCAATGCATAAATATGCGCTGTTGTACTGTGGTATGTGTATGCTGTATAGCTGGACTGTTGTATGTAGATCTGTGTAGCTGTTTTGTGGTATGTGGATGCTCTACAGGCAGATGTATAGGTGCAGACACGCCCACGGTTCCTCTCGTTTGCGCGCGTGACCCTTGGGGTTTGCATAACATGTCACTCCCGTCTGCAATATAAGGCAGACGTACTGCGGAATCCAGCCGCGAAGGTCGACAACGGCTCGTAATTGTAGGCTACGTTTTCTGCACAATGTATCTCAGCTTTGGCGCAAAGCTCAGACACAAATTTCATCGATACGTACAAGCTACACTAGATAGCAGCAGAGCAATTCGTTTTCCATTGTAAGACCCGAATCTGCACCGGTGGCGTTCTCCCGGTGGAAAATCCACGATCGAAGCCCGCGTACTTGCACCGTGAGGTTAGTTGCGTGAACACGTGAACACGTGAACACGTGAACATGTGAACACGTGAACACGTGAACACGTGAACACGTGAACATGTGAACATGTGAACACGTGAACATGTGAACACGTGAACACGTGAACATGTGAACACGTGAACATGTGAACACGTGAACACGTGAACACGTGAACATGTGAACACGTGAACACGTGAACACGTGAACATGTGAACACGTGAACATGTGAACATGTGAACACGTGAACATGTGAACACGTGAACACGTGAACACGTGAACACGTGAACATGAACATGAACATGTGAACATGTGAACATATGAACATTGAACACGTGACGGACACGCGAACGCGAAATGCGAACACTAACATGTAACAGTGAACGAAAATTAATTGAACACGTGAACATGTGAACACGTGAACATGTGAACACGTGAACATACCGCGACGGACACGCCGCGGCGACACACCCGTAAACGACACGGGAACACAGCACACTGTACCAGGTAGCTCGTGTTAAACGACACGGGAACACAACACATTGTACCAGGTAGCTCCTGTTAAACGACACGGGAACACAGCACATTGTACCAGGTAGCTCGTGTTAAACGACACGGGAACACAGCACATTGTACCAGGTAGCTCGTGTTAAACCGGTACGGATGTCCAGGCGCAAGCAGACCCACCTCAATCAAAATGTTATCTTGGTTCAGAAACGTCTTTATTTCCCCGATAGAGTTCATGGTGATGACAATTTGGGAGACGCCAAGTATGAAGCTGGCTTCATCAATCCAAATGTGGGATTGGTCACATGCATTTGATATTCATGCAAACTGAAGTACACGCAACGGCCAGAAAGAAACGAACGATACCGTCCATCGCGAGCTGCTGGGTCATCAAGGCAGCGTCGACCACGTGCCCAGTTTTCGCCCTTTCGATGTCGATTATCGCTGCCTTCTAAACCTCATCGATTCCATACGACCACGCTAAAGCTAAGCCGAACAACATCAGTCGACGCCAACACACACAACGTTCGTCAGAATTTTATTAAGAAACAACACGTGTACTGTAGACATTAGTGAGACATGCGAATGCAGAGCGCACGAGCGCTATTATTGAACGTAAAACTGAAAACTACGCGCGCGGACAAAGCGTTTCAAGGGCTTCTCACGAAATGGCGTACTTCCCAGCCTGCAGGATCAGAGCGGCGAGTCGGCTGATACCGCCGGCGGGTCAGCCGGCACACCAAGGCCAGTCAGCCGGCACACCAAGGCCAGTCAGCCGGCACACCAAGGCCAGTCAGCTGACACACCAAGGCCAGTCAGCTGACACACCAAGGCCAGTCAGCCGGCACACCAAGGCCAGTCAGCTGACACACCAAGGCGACATCAGAGCAGTCAGAGCCGTCACAGCAGTCAGAGAAGTCGGAGAAGTCGGAGCAGTCAGAG
Organism: Ashinkailepas kermadecensis; assembly: GCA_034440615.1. Lineage (NCBI taxonomy): Eukaryota > Metazoa > Arthropoda > Thecostraca > Neolepadidae > Ashinkailepas > Ashinkailepas kermadecensis. The sequence continues at coordinate 834,774 of JAOTOM010005125.1, read as the reverse complement.
CCCTCACAGCAGTCAGAGAAGTCGGAGAAGTCAGAGCCCTCACAGCAGTCAGAGAAGTCAGAGAAGTCGGAGAAGTCAGAACCCTCACAGCAGTCACAGCAGTCGGAGAAGTCAGAGCAGTCAGAGCAGTCACAGCAGTCAGAGCAGTTAGAGAAGTCGGAGCAGTCAGAACAGTCGAGATGCCGTCGGTACTGGAGACGTCGTCGGTACCGGGGACGTCACTGGTACTGAGACATCATCAGTACCGGGAAAATATACGGTGCTGGAGACATCGTCGGTACTGGGAACGTCACTGGTAGGTACTGGACACAGATCCGGTATTTGCGACGGCTCCCGTACTGAAGACATCGTCAGTACTGGGGAAATCTACTGCGCTGGGGACAACTCCGAGGCAGGATGTGCGTTCGCAGTCGACGGGGATAACACAGCCCGACAGGGCGCCACTAGCTCAAGTCGGCCGGGCTCCCGCAGACTGACGCAAACCCGTTCCCGCAAGTTGATGCCAGCCCGTTCTTGCAGGCTGACGCAAACCCGTTCTCGCAGGCTGACGCAAGATTTTTCCCGCAAGCTGACGCCGGCCCGTTCCCGTAGTCTCACGCAAGGCTGTTGCCGCAGGCTGACGCAAGCTCGTTCTCGCAGGCTGAAGCCAGCCGTGCGCCACTGATGTCAGCTCAAACTGGCGGTCAGCTGGCCAAACTGGCGGTCAGCTGGCCAAACTGGCGGTCAGCTGGCCAAACTGGCGGTCAGCTGGCCAACCGTCACGGCGCCTAGCCGGCGGAGACACTCTGTTTAGTTTTGATCAGCTCTCGCAGGTTGTCCTCGGACTCCTTGAGGTTCTTCTCCAGGTAGACTTTGTTGCTCTGAAATCGCACAATGTCGCGTGAGTGATGATTCGGAGGAACTGTTCGCAGCGGTGCACCAGGGAGGAGGTGGACGTGGAGGTGGACGTGGACGTGGAGGAGGTGAAGGCGGAGGTTGTTGTGGATCAGGGAGGTGGAGGTGGAAGTGGAGGTGGAGGTAGAGGTGGAGGTGGATGTGAAGGCGGAGGTTGTTGTGGATCAGGGAGGTGGAGGTGGAGGTGGAAGTGGAGGTGCAGGTAGAGGTGGAGGTGGAAGTGGAGGTAGGGGTGGAGTTGGAAGTGGAGGACGTAACCGCGTCGTGATTTTTGGGCATATTGGGTGGGCTGGCAGTGGTGGTGGGGGACGGTAAGGTCAACTCGACGGAGTACGGGTTTTCAGTTACTAAAGACTGGATAAACTTCAATAACTGAAACCTTCCTCACTTGTGTTAGAAGTTCATTCACTCACTTGCATTGCAAAACAATTTGACAACAAAGTGGTCCGTCAGTCAGTCAGGATACGACACACGAACAACCGGCATACAAAACGTCTTCCGGAACAAAATCCTAAAGCGTGAGAGATAAAATTGCTGAAAACACTTGCGTGAAGAATAGCTGAATCTGAAATCAAGCATTTGCCGCTGATCGGATTTGTATTACCCAATATTAACTGCACTCCAGCAGCAGGCTATATATCCGATGCGACTTCCATTAATCCCCTTCAGCACCGTGTCCGTGCAGAGTTGCTGTGCTCCACACGGAACTAAGCCCTAACATGCCACTGTACACCAGTTGCACATACAAAATTTAGCATGCTACTTACATCATTCATGACAAAAGCCGATAACTTTTACTAACATCTGGCGCACAACGGAAAATGAACTTCGACACGCGAGCTGCTCTTAAACACCCATCGTATCATCCTTTTCGGAGTTCGATGCTCACGCCGTTCACAAAGAGGCTGCAATGACGGAATTGTTGTGTTCGTGTTTATTCGTATTTCACCCACCTCCAGTTTGGCGATTTTCTCTCTGTGTATGCCTTGTTTGCGCGACAGGTTTTCTCGCACACTCTTGACGTCATTGAGGATGAACATGCGGCCAACACCGTCATACACCCGGGTATCCGACGGCACCATCTGCGGCACATAATGACGTCATACACACGGGTGTCCGACGGCACCATCTGCGGCACATAATGACGTCATACACACGGGTATCCGACGGCACCATCTGCGGCACATAATGACGTCATACACACGGGTATCCGACGGCACCATCTGCGGCACATAATGACGTCATACACACGGGTATCCGACGGCACCATCTGCGGCACATAATGACGTCAAACACACGGGTATCCGATGGCACCATCTGCGGCACATAATGACGTCATACACACGGGTATCCGACGGCACCATCTGCGGCACATAATGACGTCATACACACGGGTATCCGACGGCACCATCTGCGGCACATAATGACGTCATACACACGGGTGTCAGACGGCACCATCTGCGGCACATAATGACGTCATACACACGGGTATCCGATGGCACCATCTGCGGCACATCATGACGTCATACACACGGGTATCCGATGGCACCATCTGCGGCACATAATGACGTCATACACACGGGTATCCGACGGCACCATCTGCGGCACATAATGACGTCATATACACGGGTATCCGACGGCACCATCTGCGGCACATAATGACGTCATACACACGGGTATCCGATGGCACCATCTGCGGCACATAATGACGTCACACACACGGGTATCCGATGGCACCATCTGCGGCACATAATGACGTCACACACACGGGTATCCGATGGCACCATCTGCGGCACATAATGACGTCACACACACGGGTATCCGATGGCACCATCTGCGGCACATAATGACGTCATACACACGGGTATCCGACGGCACCATCTGCGACATAAGATGACGTCATATACATGGGTGACTGAAAGCAGCATCTGCGACATAAAATGACGTCATATACACCGGTGGCTGGAGACGTCATATGCGGCATAAGATGACGTCATATGCACCGGTGGCCGGAGGAGTCGTCCGTGGCAACAGACAACACTGCCACAAATGCCGCCCCAATAGCTCAGTTGGTGGGAGCGCCGGCCTCCCTTGTCCTGGCAAGATAGGGTCAGAGTCGCTTCACGCGCTCACATTTGGCCCCCGGCTGGGAAGGGCAGTTGGCAACTGGCCCGATCAGGCCGGGACTTGACACCGGGGCGGCCGTGTCGGTGCATCGGCGGCACGTAAAACGCTCGGCCAGAATTCTACCGTTCAACTGGAATTCACGGAGCGACTAGGGTTCACGTGACAAGCTCTTCACAGCTTGTAACTCTGATCTGTAACGAAACGCAAGGAAGAGTCCGATCGATTTTTAATGTTATTTTTTAATTTAACAAAAAAACATGTACATGGATTTTCAGAGGTGGGTCCGGGCCGTGACACGGCCCCGACCCACACACGGCCCCACACACGGCCCGGACCCACACACGGCCCGGACCCACACACGGGTGTACGGGGCATCATACGTTGTTGGTTGGTTATTGGTTTTACGACACGTCGACCGTTGAGTCATATAGCGTCGCCAATCTCTCACGCCGATTGGTCTCGGGCGAAGAGTGGCGACAGGTGAGACTCGAACCCACAACCTTTCGATTGTGAGACGAGCATCTTACCCCTAGACCACTCGTCCCCGGGGCATCATACGTAATACACAATCATTCCACGTACACAGGCACCAATGTACCACACAGGTAACAGGGTACCACACAGGAACCAGATACACAGGGTACCACACAGGCGGCAGGTACCCAGGGTACCACACAGGTAACAGGGTACCACACAGAAACCAGGTACCCAGGGTACCACACAGGCGGCAGGTACCCAGGGTACCACACAGGTACCAGGTACCCAGGGTACCATATGAAGCAGACAATGACAAGCAACACACACCGGTGTCTAAAAAAATGGTTTGTTAGATTAGGGCAATGGCAGTATTGGTTACAATTGTTCTCCGAAAGACTTGTCATTAAAAACTGGATAAGGCGTATATTAAAAGCCAACACAATTTGGCTCCACATAGATGGGCCTAAATTGTCTTGGACCCAACACAAAAATGCGTAAAACTGAACCTAATCAGCATGAAGGAATCATGTGAAGACTTCAAAACTCACAATCAATACAGAAGTAACTATGGGACAAGCATAACATCATGTTGAACTGATTGCAAAATAGATTAAGTAGATGACATAATGGCATCTAATCGCAAAACGTGCGGTTCTTCAATCAACCATCCAGTACGATCAAGCCAGCAATGTGCCTTCCAATTCAATATTGTGAAACTTACTGGAGTTTGACGTTCCGCTGTTCGGGGGACGGAGAAAAAGTTATGCCAGGCTTCTGATTTTACATAGACTAGCACTTCCGGGCACCGAAGTCAACACAAACGGCATTTCCGGACACCGAAATCAACACAAACGGCACTTCCGGGCACCGGAGTCAACACAAACGTAATAGCTATATGAACACTTCGTGTGTACCGGAGAATGACATGACACTTGACTTCTATTCAAATAAACCAAGATTTCTTGCGGGGATTCCCACCAGAAGACACATGTGTGGGGAACCACTAAGAAAGAAGACACTGCCTGATTGGCTTGATTGAGAAAGAAAACGAGGCGCTAGTAAATATCTTCCCCATATACATAACGCGTTTCAACTTACCACTCTCATCCATGGAGCTGTAAAAAAAACCCGAGGGGGCGGAACGAGTAGAATTAACAATGTGCATGATCATAAAGAATATTGGGAAGATGGCTCACGGAATACTACATCGAAACATTACATTGCAGATGGTCTCAGGAGAACATGGCCGAAGCGACTCGAGTCGCTCAAAAGCTGGCAGTAGATTCATATATTCCCCCGTCTCTGCATGTGTGTTATGTGCGGCCCCTCACCTGTATCTCCTTGTCGGTGAGCTGGGCGTGAGTGATCTGCCGCTTCAGCGTCTCGATCTGCATGTCGGACAGCCGGATGGACTGGTTGCTGTTGTGCATCTTCATCTGCAGCTCCATGAATGCCTGGGAGTGACGACAGTGCCAGTGACGACCGTACCAGTGACGACAGCACCAGTGACGACAGCACCAGTGACGACAGTACCAGTGACGACCGTACCAGTGACGACAGCACCAGTGACGACAGTACCAGTGACGACAGTACCAGTGACGACCATACCAGTGACGACCGTACCAGTGACGACAGTACCAGTGACGACAGCACCAGTGACGACAGTACCAGTGACTACAGTACCAGTGACGACAACACCAGTGACGACCGTACCAGTGACGACAGCACCAGTGACGACAGTACCAGTGACGACAGCACCAGTGACGACAGTACCAGTGACGACAGTACCAGTGACGACAGTACCAGTGACGACAGTACCAGTGACGACAGTACCAGTGACGACAGTACCAATGACGACAGTACCACCAATGGCAGGAATGCCAGTCAGCAGCACTGGCAATTCTTCTTCTGCAAATGCAGCAGTGAAGGGCGAATTTCCAGCAGTGCATTTCCTTTGTTTTGGGAAATGAACACTTTCGAGATATCAGCAAATTTAGTTGAAGTACTTACGTCTCAATAAGCAGTCATTTTACCGAGAAAATATTATCATTATATATCATCGATCAAACATTGAAGAAGAAAAAAACACAATTTTTTCAAATAAAAAGAAAACATTTTTGGCAGTGCAGATACATATTATCCCACTCCCCATACACACACAAAATAAGAGATGTTCACAGAAGCCGGGGTTATTGATGGGGTAATATATAATGAAGAATAACATAGAATTGCAAACAAACTAATCTAGCATAGCATAGCCTAACATAATGTAACATAGTGTAACATAACATAATGCAACAACAAAATACAACAAAACACAGCATTACCTACTGATGTTGGCATTTATTTTTTTTTTAATTTTATTTTTTTAATTTTTTTTTTTTTTTTTTTTTAATTTTTTTTAATTTTTTTTTTTTTTTTTTTAATTTTTTTAAAATAAAATTTAATTTTTTTTTTTTTTAATTTTTTTTTTTTTTTTTTTTTTTTTTTTTTTTTTTATTTTTTTTTTTTTTTTTTTTTTTTTAAAAAGTGTGGGGAATTGGAGTTTTTTTTTATTTTAAAAAAAAAAGTCCCCCCCCATAAAAACACACCAAATGTTGCAGTAAACAACAACAAGTTAATTATATGGGTGTCCGAATGTCTCAAAACAATAACTCAATGAAAATGTCTACCCTGGGTGGCACCAGAGACTGCTAAGGATAAAATGCCATCACAAAAGCTTCCCAGAAGATTTGACAAGGCAGTATGGTTAGATAAGGGTGCTGAAAAAAAAACTATCAGACCATCCATTCCACCCCAGGCAGTACCTCAAACTCCATGTGACCTCAACATATGCAGAATGGGCTGAAGTGCCCAAATGGTGTCACGCTAAAAGCAATAGCTGGTGCAAAGCAGCACTGCTCGCAGCCCACCCAATACAGACAAGATATCATGGAGATTGCCATACTTTGCAGTCTGGGACTCTTGATGATCATATTCTGCATTTTAATACCACAACAGGCAGGATTACTGAGTCCAAACAAGACCAATTTGCAATCTTGGTCAGACATACTATTATAGCATTTATTCTTGAAGTTCTGTTAACAACTTAAAATACAAATTGTAGACTGTGTTTTAATCAGCTAAAACCAGTCTCAAAAACAATTTTAACTGGTTGCTTTTCACACTGGGTGTGGGCATACCCCTACGGCTGCTTCTGTATGGCAAAACCAGTAATTGCACTGTGTTTACTGAGCACAAAAATGAACAAGCTATCCATATTTAAACAGTTCCTTTCAATGAAAATCCTCTAACCACTTGCAAAGAGCAACTTTAAGACAGATAATTGTTTCATAGTGGTGTGCCATATTCTGAACACCAAAATGTTGTGCACAATTGCTTCACCCTAGCTGTTGTGGAACAAACTATTAGTACCTGATAAAAATACTGGTGTAATTGCGGACACATATCCGAGGTCAATTCGTCATGGTTTTCTTAAGCCAACTGCTCTTGGATGACTAGTTAGTTAGTTATTAGGGCTTTAGGGTGCATCAACTACATCGGTGCTCTTTGATGACTAAAAATGGTGCCTGCAGACTTTGCTAGCTCCACACACAAATAATTGGTAGAACTATGTAATCAGACCTTCATATTTTGGTAGAGAAAGGTCCATGTTTCATGAATGCCATCTGTGTTATTCACGTTCTGAACTTGACGTGGGAGACGTCCAAAGGTAGGTGTTCGGGAAATGGAACGTGTTCAGATACCCCCGCTTGCCCTATTTGGGTGAAAAATTCAAATTACTGTCCATTATTACAATGACCTCACATGAACATAATACACTGGACTTTACCTTCTTGAGCTCCATGTCAGGTTCTCTGGAAGCACCAGACATTCTTTCTGTTCTACCGATACCGTATCAGAATCAGTGCTATCTATCAGGGGATGTGCCTATTCGAAGAACTACAGCACTAACGTATGGCATGGATGGAAAGTCCGTATTAGGCAGCATGCGACGGGTGGGTCCACAAAATTATTTGTCTCAACTGCGTAGCTTTATTGTACGTAAACGAAGAAAAAACTGTGAAGAAGCAGATAATTGTGAATTACTCATCCACAAGCGATAAAATGTTTTTTAAAACATGAGAAACATTGTTCAAGATGACGTAAAAAACGTCTCTTCTGTAAATTTAATGGCACAAATTGTACAGAGAAATATAATGCGTGGCATAATACATAGCTGTTTCTATCATTACACGAAGGAGCAAAAGTAATTTAGTTGTTTTCCACCATCTGGTATCCATGCTGACGCGTCTCAATAACAAACCGGCTCCTTCCTACGTGATGGTTTTGATGATAGTGGAGAAAGGGTAGGCGGTGGCGAGGCTGTATAGAATACCGGTGACGCTGCGGAAAGAAAGCCGCTGTATTTCAGATTTTGGGTGTCGCTGGCTTGTGTGCTTGCATTTTCCCGGTTTTGGAGAACATACTTTGATCGGATTTCTAGGTGTGTATTCTGTAGATATGCATTCTTCCAACTGACTTGAGCTGTATGCTCACATGCTCTGATGCAAGAGGCAGGATCAGGATTTAAAAAATAAGTGATTTTATCAATGCTGAAGAATTGCATCAAATTTCAGGGGTGTTTCTCTGGTTCCTGGCATAACCGGACCCCAATAATTTCAGGGGTGCTTTCCTGTGGGGTTCTATGCAAAATTTAATGGGTGCTCAGCACGTTTCATGCCATAGGTAGGGGTGGGGATAGCTGAGTGGTTAAGGTGTAGGGCTCTGGGTACCGAAGGTCCCAGGTTCGACACTCACCCCCAGGACATTTCCCAATCCTGCAGCCCACCGGCGAAACTGTGGGTGGCGCCATTAGCTGTGGATGTGCAAAAAGTGTGTCATGGACCACCCAATAAACAAACAAACAATGTCATAGGTATATCAGCATGTTTGCATTCATGTTGAATACTTAATGGCTGAGTTTGCAGTTTACTCCAGTGTGTCCACAATCTGAATGGTAGGTAGGTACCTGGGTAGGTATATTGACGCCTACCTACCTACCTACCTACCTACATAATCTTGAATGTCCAAATGCATTGGGTTTGTTCCTGACCCTGCTCCCAATAAAGAGTGGAGCAACTTAGAGCAGTTCAGAGCAGGTTTGGTAAAAACGAGTGCTGGAACGTCTGGAGCAACTTGGAGTAGAAATCAGCTGCTTGTGCTTGTATTATGGTTACATATATGAAGTGTGGAGTGGTTCAGTGTGGATAAGTTCAGTGTTCATGTCTGTATGAAAGGAAATTACACCCTCAAGGGATAATACAATAATTATTAAACACATTTTCTTACAAACTCCCTCCCAGTCCAGTGAAAAACTTCCAAATTAAAACAACAAATTTGAGGCAGTCACAAAGCACTTTACAAATGTATCTTCAGTACCACATTTGTGCTACTCCAAGCTACTCCGAGCTGCCACTGCTCTCAGCCGGAGTAAGTTGGAACAGATTGGAGCTACTCCAATCTGCTCCAAAAATGCACAGGAACACAGAGCAGCTACTGAAGGTTGCTCGGAGCAGTTTGGAGCAGGGTCAGGAACAGACCCATTGATGCAAAACAACATCACAAATGCAGATATGGGAAAGGATACTGGTTGGTCAACGAGGGTAGGAATGGGTGCATAATCAGTAGGAAGGAATGAAGAAAAATGAGACAAAAATAACTTGATGTGTCAATTTTCTTTAAAATGCTGTTCTTCCTAGCATACAAATGTTTTGAAGACTTAAAGAATAACATAAGTCCCTCCTCCCCAAATTTGAGAATGTTTTAAGCTTAAGAGAAAAACCTAACCTAACCTAACAAAGCCTGATTCCTTTGTTTCCTTCATGGGTGGTAAAATGCATGTAAAATTTGTCTCATAAATGCCTTCAAGTAAAATAAAACCTTTTTATCTGATGTCATGCCCTGTTCAATTATCTTGAAGAATGGTAGGAACTGGTTTATGGAAGCAAGTATGGAGTGCTATTCATATGTGATAATGGACAAACAACCATTTGTCTTGGAGGACGAGTGGTCTAGGGGTAAGATGCTCGTCTCACAATCGAAAGATTGTGGGTTCGAGTCTCGCCTGTCGCTACTCTTCGCCCGCAACCAATCTGTGTAAGAGATTGGCGACGCTATATGACTCAACAGTTGATGTGTTGTAAAACCAATAACCAACCAACCATATGTCTGGATGTGTGTGCAGGTGTGTCCAGCTGCCAGTTGAGGCCAGCATGGATATCCAGTCATCCTGTACATACACATACAGATCCTTTTGACACATTTTGAGATATCAGCCAATGGTAGCTTTATAAATACTGGCCATTGCTGGATGTGGGCACTTTTGCAGTCACTTTTGTGAAGCAAAAGTGCTGTGTTCAAAAGTTTGTGAGGTCTACCACCCAGTGTTAAAATAATGGTTTTTCATCAGGTGTGAGATGTCCAAACGAGTACAGTAGGATGTCGAATTTTGTCATGGAAACCATGTCATTTAACAGAAATTATAAGTTCTGTGAATATAATTCTGATCCAACAGCATACTTACATGTGCATCTTTTTCCTTTGTTTTGAGATGCCTAATTTAGAGGTAACTATTTTAGTGATAGCAATACATAATACCGATTCTTATCAACTGATATTGTTTAACAGACCACATCATAGGTAATACTTGTACCTAGAATTGTGCTAAGAGATGTGCGTGTAGCACAATCTGCAATGGTGAGTATCAGCATGATACTTGTCAACAAGATGCTGTTGGAAATTGGATATGAAGACTTCATAACGACTCATCATGAAGCGGGATGTCGATACTCCATTGGAAGGGATGTAATTTCAGAGTCCAGAAAGTGGTATATTCCACCGTATTTGACGAATAATTTATCACTGCTACCACCTGACCAGCCTGCTGACCCGTATGAGCCATGTTGCAACAGTGTGGTAGCTGGTCAAGGCCATTTGGCCATTGTTACCACAATGTGCAAGAAGGGCTTATGTGTTGACTTGTTCTTCCTGAACTGGGTTCCAAAATGGTCCAAATGACATTTTCAGACTGGCAAAGGGTGGAGCTTCCATCATATCTAGTTGGGGTTCAAGGGTCCCCTCCTCTTCCAGTGAAAATAAGTATGTATTGGGAGTATTTACCAACATCCCCACATATGACTCTCACACCACTGTGCCAATGGCTCCATGTCTGACCTCTCACACCACTGTGCCAATGGCTCCATGTCTGACCTCTCACACCACTGTGCCAGCACCTCCACATCTGACCTCCTATGCTACAGACGCCTTCACGTCCGACCCCCACGCTCTCCAGCAGCAGCTGCAGCACCATGAAGGTGAAGGAGGCCGAGCGGACGGCCAACGTGGCGTGGTCGCCGGCGGCGGTGCCGCGCGTGATGCTGGCCGCCGGCACGGCCGCCCAGCAGCTGGACGCCACCTTCTCGTCTGCGGCGCGGCTCGAGGTGCTGGACCTGGCGCTGGGCGACCCCAGTCTCGCCATGCCCGTGGTGGCCAGCGTGGAGACTGCGGCCAGGTGAGCGCGCCACCGCCGGGGAGGCACGCGTATTCTAGGGGTGAGGTGCCCGGCTCACGATCACAAGATTGTGGGTTCGAGTCTCACCTGTCGCTACTGTTCGCCCGCGACCAGTCGGCGTGAGAGATTGGCGACGCTACATAACTCAACGGTCGACGTGTCGTAAAACCAATAACCAACGCCGCCGGGGATCCGGCAGGGGCAGCAGTCCATTGATCGTCGGGGAAGGAACGCTGGTCGTCCATTGGTCGTTGCACGTTGGTCGACAGGGACGTTGGTGGACGGCCACCGTGCGGTGCGGCCGCGGCCTTCCCTCTCGCGCCCGATGTGCGCCCGTCCGGGCAGGTTTCACCGAGCCCGGTGCCGATCGCGTCCACCCCTCAGACGTGACGTGGACTCGTCCGGGCAGGTTCCACTGCGTGTCGTGGGGCGGCCACGGCCTGGCGTCGACTCGCCCGGCGGGGGTGATCGTGGGCGGCGCCGACGGCGGCGCCATCACCATGTACGACGCGCAGCGGCTGCTGGACGGCCAGCCGGCCGTGGTGGAGTCGTCCACGCGGCACACGGGCTGCGTCAGCGCGCTCGACTTCAACCCCTTCCAGGTGGGGCGTCTGGCAGCACGCAACCCCCTGTCAGGTGGCGTCTCTCCTCGGGACCTCTAGTTGGCGTCTGGCGTCCATTCCGCCTTTCCTACAGTTGCTTGTCTCCCCTCTTGCACCTGAAGACAATACATTCGAGAGCAAAGTGAAGTTTTTCTTCAATCTTTTGATTTGGGATACGAGAAATCCAGGAATCGTACTTCTAAAATATGCGTCCGATGCTGTCTTGTGCAGGTTTGAATTGAATATTTATCCTCAGCTTCGGGGCATATGAATGGGACTGGGTTTGCTGAGCTATGCAGTATTACTAGCCACGTATTACAGGTCTATTTAGTTGACTGGACTCGACCCTGAGACTGAGGATAAAATGACATGTTTAATTTGTGAGAAGAGCACTGCATCAAATGCATACTTGAAGGATATGGTTTCTGGATTACTCGTATTCCAGATGGCCAGCATCAACAGAAACTTCACTTCGCTCCTCCTGTTTTAATCTAGAACGTATTAGTTACAGCAGCGTTCTCAGGGAGAGCTTATTGACCACTGACTATCCTCTCCTCTCGGTATCTGTGGTTGTGCATGCTTGACCCGTATGACATTGACATGCGAGTCTCGTTGTTCTGCGCCTGGATCCTCTCGTCAGGGGAGACTGCTACCGCCCGGGCCGAAATGTGGATGGAGAGGCATGGCATCAGCGTCATGGAGAGGGAAACAGTTTGTTGACCCCACACGATTAGCCAGCTGTTTGCTAGCAGTATTGGAACAACAGATGGGTTGATTTGATACAGTGTGGCCGGATTAGAGGAGCCGTGACCTGAGCTGTGGTGACCTTGGCTTGACCCATACTATTGTATGTGACTGTGACCGTGACCCGTACCGCCCTCTGTGACCGTGACCGTGACTCACACCGCCCTTTGTAGCCGTGACCTGTACCGTCCTCTGTGACCTTGGCCCGCACCGTCCCCTGTGACTGTGACCGTGACCCGTACCGTCCCCTGTGACTGTGACCGTGACCCGTACCGTCCCCTGTGACTGTGACCGTGACCCGTACCGTCCCCTGTGACTGTGACCGTGACCCGTACCGTCCTCTGTGCCTGTGGCCGTGACCCGTACCGTCCTCTGTGCCTATGACCGTGACCCGTACCGTCCCCTGTGACTGTGACCGTGACCCGTACCGTCCCCTGTGACTGTGACCGTGACCCGTACCGTCCCCTGTGACTGACCGTGACCCGTACCGTCCCCTGTGACTGACCGTGACCCGTACCGTCCCCTGTGACTGTGACCGTGACCCGTACCGTCCTCTGTGCCTGTGGCCGTGACCCGTACCGTCCTCTGTGCCTATGACCGTCACCCGTACCGTCCCCTGTGACCTCTGTGCCAGGCCAACCTGCTGGCGTCCGGCGCGTCCGACAGTGAGCTGTTCATCTGGGACCTCAACAGTCCCACCACGCCCATGACTCCCGGCGCCAAGGCACAGCCCGCCGAGGGCGTGTCGGCCGTCAGCTGGAACAAACAGGTACTGTACACGGTACACACGGGTACTGGTGTACACAGTACATGGTACACACGGGTACTGGTGTACACAGCCCGCCGAGCACGTGTCGGCCCTCAGCTGTAACAAACAGGTACTGTACACAGTACATGGTACACACGGGTACTGGTGTACACAGTACAAACAGGTACTGGGGTACACAGTACACACAGGGACTGGGATACACTCAGGTACTGGGGTACAGAGTACACACAGGTATTGGGGTACACAGTGCACACAGGTACCAGGGTACATAGTAGCACAGGTACTGGGGTACACAGTAAGCACAGGTACTGGCATTCACACAGCAACTGAGGTATGTATAAGTACCAGGATACATGCAGGTATTTGGATGCATATGGGCGTCGTTTGTTGATGTACATGCAGGTGTCAGGTTCATGCAACTACCATGGTATGCACACTGCAGTTACTGTAATATAATTGTATCAACTGTACTATTGTATGCCTGCACTTAACCCATTCCACTTCACTCCCACTACACTCCCACTCTACTCGCAACTCCAAATTAGCTGTGGTGCCACATTCAATTCTGATGACGAGTCTCACCTGTCGCTACTCTTCGCCCGCGACCAATCGGCGTGAGAGATTGGCGACGCTACATGACTCAACGGTCGACGTGTCGTAAAACCAATAACCAACCAACCAAATTCTGATGAGCTCTGAAATAATTACAATTAGTGAAAGTTGATGTCATTCCACTTGGTCAGGAAGTGTCAATCATCTGGCGCTGTCACTGGACATTTTCGAAGTATTCCGCACCCTTCCCCTCCAACGAAAGAAAAATGCAAGGATGTTGCCGATACTCTTTGTGTGTGTTCCCGATGCAAAAATATTTTTTAAACAACGTAATAAACAACGTGTGTTATAAACACAAGGCTGGAACACGGGCCGCCCCCTAACCTCTCGGCCGCCCCCTGACCTCTCGGCCACCCCCTGACCTCTCGGCCGCCCCCTGACCTCCTGACCTCTGGGCCGCGGCCGACACCGCTGGCACCGAGCAGCCGGACGGCGGCAGGCGCGTTGGCGCCGTTTTCCCGGTTGGCGCCGTTTTGCCCGTCACCGCCGCGTGTCGTGCTGCCGTATATGGAGCGATGCCGGCGATGGTCGGCTGATCATCGGCCGTCACGGTCACGCAGCCCGGCGCCGCGGTCGGCTGATCACCGGTCGGCTGATCACCGGTCGGCTGATCACCGGTCGGCTGATCACCGGTCGGCTGATCACCGGTCGGCTGATCACCGGTCGGCTGATCACCGGTCGGTTGATCATCGGTTGGCTGATCATCGGTCGGCTGACTGCTGACGAAAAACAACTGTTCAGTTATGCTGGTTCCATTTAATGGTGTACATCAGTTTTTATACAAATGCATTACTCGTGGCCGGCGGGGGCGAGTAGTCTGTGGGTGAGGCGCCCGTCTCCCAACCGAAGGATCGTGGGTTCGGGTCTCGCCTGTCGCTGCTTTTCGCCCGCGACTGATGGACGTGAGAGGTTGGCGACGCTGGCAGTGTGACACAGGGCAGTCGGCTGGTCGGAAAACCGATAATGTCGCAAATCGTGGCCACTCAGCCATCTACAAACTTTGGATTCAATGTTTTATCTAGTGCGAAACCAATAGTTAGTGGCGAATGGAATCACCCACCGCTGCTATGACGCATGCAGTTTGTGTTGTTTTAGATTGCTTTGTACACGGAAACGCTAACGTCAACGTACGTTGCAATCGGACCTCATTAAATTCAGCAACTGCCTGGGTGCACGATACTTGCATGTGCTCCCACCTGGCGGTGTTGCAGCTGCTCTTTTTGTAATCGTGGTTAACCGGATTTCGTTTTAGAGCGATAGGTGTAGTGCATTGTCCTGGAATTCGGTTTTTCGTTGGGTGAAGGGCATCAGACGATGACGTTGGAGCCGTCGATGACGTCAAAACTATTTGGAAATATGATCGGGAAAGTGCGTGCAAAGTGTGATATTCACAGATGAGAACACCGCATCTGTGGGCTAGGCTGTGATGGCACAGATGCCAGGAATCGAATATGGCTGAAAGGAACAACAACAACAACAACAGTTGTATGTCGTGGCGCTTCGTGAAAATAGATTCAGAACGTCAGAACTCTTGTTTGCTGAAGGTCAAACAAGGTCCTGATAGGTGTCGTTCCCCACGTCTTTCGGAACTCCAGGACGTTGATGTCGTGCGAAGGGCAGATGAATTTGTAGCATTTTTGTTTGATTGCTTTTCTTCAGAATACATCCCTGCGTGATTCGATCACACATATATTGATTATTAAATCGCCTGGAGCAGTGCGATGTCAGCAGATAGTGTATCCCTGGAACACCACCAGACACGACACACGATGTCCAGTCACCAGGTACACCAGCTGTGTCTGGTGACTGGCCGTGTCAGCAGACAGTGTACCCCTGGAACACCACCAGACACGACACACGATGTCCAGTCACCAGGTACACCAGCTGTGCCTGGTGACTGGCCGTGTCAGCAGACAGTGTACCCCTGGAACACCACCAGACACGACACACGATGTCCAGTCACCAGGTACACCAGCTGTGTCTGGTGACTGGCCGTGTCACCAGACAGTGTACCCCTGGAACACCACCAGACACGACACACGATGTCCAGTCACCAGGTACACCAGCTGTGTCTGGTGACTGGCCGTGTCAGCAGACAGTGTACCCCTGGAACACCACCAGACACGACACACGATGTCCAGTCACCAGGTACACCAGCTGTGTCTGGTGACTGGCCGTGTCAGCAGATAGTGTATCCCTGGAACACCACCAGACACGACACACGATGTCCAGTCACCAGGTACACCAGCTGTGTCTGGTGACTGGCCGTGTCAGCAGACAGTGTACCCCTGGAACACCACCAGACACGACACACGATGTCCAGTCACCAGGTACACCAGCTGTGTCTGGTGACTGGCCGTGTCAGCAGACAGTGTACCCCTGGAACACCACCAGACACGACACACGATGTCCAGTCACCAGGTACACCAGCTGTGTCTGGTGACTGGCCGTGTCAGCAGACAGTGTACCCCTGGAACACCACCAGACACGACACACGATGTCCAGTCACCAGGTACACCAGCTGTGTCTGGTGACTGGCCGTGTCACCAGACAGTGTACCCCTGGAACACCACCAGACACGACACACGATGTCCAGTCACCAGGTACACCAGCTGTGTCTGGTGACTGGCCGTGTCAGCAGACAGTGTACCCCTGGAACACCACCAGACACGACACACGATGTCCAGTCACCAGGTACACCAGCTGTGTCTGGTGACTGGCCGTGTCACCAGACAGTGTACCCCTGGAACACCACCAGACACGACACACGATGTCCAGTCACCAGGTACACCAGCTGTGTCTGGTGACTGGCCGTGTCAGCAGACAGTGTACCCCTGGAACACCACCAGACACGACACACGATGTCCAGTCACCAGGTACACCAGCTGTGTCTGGTGACTGGCCGTGTCAGCAGATAGTGTACCCCTGGAACACCACCAGACACGACACACGATGTCCAGTCACCAGGTACACCAGCTGTGTCTGGTGACTGGCCGTGTCACCAGACAGTGTATCCCTGGAACACCACCAGACACGACACACGATGTCCAGTCACCAGGTACACCAGCTGTGTCTGTTGACTGGCCGTGTCAGCAGATGGTGTACCCCTGGAACACCACCAGACACGACACACGATGTCCAGTCACCAGGTACACCAGCTGTGTCTGGTGACTGGCCGTGTCAGCAGACAGTGTACCCCTGGAACACCACCAGACACGACACACGATGTCCAGTCACCAGGTACACCAGCTGTGTCTGGTGACTGGCCGTGTCAGAAGACAGTGTATCCCTGGAACACCACCAGACACGACACACGATGTCCAGTCACCAGGTACACCAGCTGTGTCTGGTGACTGGCCGTGTCAGCAGACAGTGTACCCCTGGAACACCACCAGACACGACACACGACGTCCAGTCACCAGGTACACCAGCTGTGTCTGGTGACTGGCCGTGTCAGCAGATAGTGTACCCCTGGAACACCACCAGACACGACACACGACGTCCAGTCACCAGGTACACCAGCTGTGTCTGGTGACTGGCCGTGTCAGAAGACAGTGTACCCCTGGAACACCACCAGACACGACACACGATGTCCAGTCACCAGGTACACCAGCTGTGTCTGGTGACTGGCCGTGTCACCAGACAGTGTACCCCTGGAACACCACCAGACACGACACACGATGTCCAGTCACCAGGTACACCAGCTGTGTCTGGTGACTGGCCGTGTCAGCAGATAGTGTACCCCTGGAACACCACCAGACACGACACACGACGTCCAGTCACCAGGTACACCAGCTGTGTCTGGTGACTGGCCGTGTCAGAAGACAGTGTACCCCTGGAACACCACCAGACACGACACACGATGTCCAGTCACCAGGTACACCAGCTGTGTCTGGTGACTGGCCGTGTCACCAGACAGTGTACCCCTGGAACACCACCAGACACGACACACGATGTCCAGTCACCAGGTACACCAGCTGTGTCTGGTGACTGGCCGTGTCAGCAGACAGTGTACCCCTGGAACACCACCAGACACGACACACGATGTCCAGTCACCAGGTACACCAGCTGTGTCTGGTGACTGGCCGTGTCAGCAGACAGTGTACCCCTGGAACACCACCAGACACGACACACGATGTCCAGTCACCAGGTACACCAGCTGTGTCTGGTGACTGGCCGTGTCAGCAGACAGTGTACCCCCTGGAACACCACCAGACACGACACACGATGTCCAGTCACCAGGTACACCAGCTGTGTCTGGTGACTGGCCGTGTCAGCAGACAGTGTACCCCTGGAACACCACCAGACACGACACACGATGTCCAGTCACCAGGTACACCAGCTGTATCTGGTGACTGGCCGTGTCAGCAGACAGTGTACCCCTGGAACACCACCAGACACGACACACGATGTCCAGTCACCAGGTACACCAGCTGTGTCTGGTGACTGGCCGTGTCAGCAGACGGTATACCCCTGGAACACCACCAGACACGACACACGATGTCCAGTCACCAGGTACACCAGCTGTGTCTGGTGACTGGCCGTGTCAGCAGATAGTGTACCCCTGGAACACCACCAGACACGACACACGACGTCCAGTCACCAGGTACACCAGCTGTGTCTGGTGACTGGCCGTGTCAGCAGATAGTGTACCCCTGGAACACCACCAGACACGACACACGACGTCCAGTCACCAGGTACACCAGCTGTGTCTGGTGACTGGCCGTGTCAGCAGACAGTGTACCCCTGGAACACCACCAGACACGACACACGATGTCCAGTCACCAGGTACACCAGCTGTGTCTGGTGACTGGCCGTGTCAGAAGACAGTGTACCCCTGGAACACCACCAGACACGACACACGATGTCCAGTCACCAGGTACACCAGCTGTGTCTGGTGACTGGCCGTGTCAGCAGACAGTGTACCCCTGGAACACCACCAGACACGACACACGATGTCCAGTCACCAGGTACACCAGCTGTGTCTGGTGACTGGCCGTGTCAGCAGACAGTGTACCCCTGGAACACCACCAGACACGACACACGATGTCCAGTCACCAGGTACACCAGCTGTGTCTGGTGACTGGCCGTGTCAGCAGATAGTGTACCCCTGGAACACCACCAGACACGACACACGATGTCCAGTCACCAGGTACACCAGCTGTGTCTGGTGACTGGCCGTGTCAGCAGATAGTGTACCCCTGGAACACCACCAGACACGACACACGATGTCCAGTCACCAGGTACACCAGCTGTGTCTGGTGACTGGCCGTGTCAGCAGACAGTGTACCCCTGGAACACCACCAGACACGACACACGATGTCCAGTCACCAGGTACACCAGCTGTGTCTGGTGACTGGCCGTGTCAGCAGACAGTGTACCCCTGGAACACCACCAGACACGACACACGATGTCCAGTCACCAGGTACACCAGCTGTGTCTGGTGACTGGCCGTGTCACCAGACAGTGTACCCCTGGAACACCACCAGACACGACACACGATGTCCAGTCACCAGGTACACCAGCTGTGTCTGGTGACTGGCCGTGTCAGCAGACAGTGTACCCCTGGAACACCACCAGACACGACACACGATGTCCAGTCACCAGGTACACCAGCTGTGTCTGGTGACTGGCCGTGTCACCAGACAGTGTACCCCTGGAACACCACCAGACACGACACACGATGTCCAGTCACCAGGTACACCAGCTGTGTCTGGTGACTGGCCGTGTCACCAGACAGTGTACCCCTGGAACACCACCAGACACGACACACGATGTCCAGTCACCAGGTACACCAGCTGTGTCTGGTGACTGGCCGTGTCAGCAGACAGTGTACCCCTGGAACACCACCAGACACGACACACGATGTCCAGTCACCAGGTACACCAGCTGTGTCTGGTGACTGGCCGTGTCACCAGACAGTGTACCCCTGGAACACCACCAGACACGACACACGATGTCCAGTCACCAGGTACACCAGCTGTGTCTGGTGACTGGCCGTGTCAGCAGACGGTGTATCCCTGGAACACCACCAGACACGACACACGATGTCCAGTCACCAGGTACACCAGCTGTGTCTGGTGACTGGCCGTGTCACCAGACAGTGTACCCCTGGAACACCACCAGACACGACACACGATGTCCAGTCACCAGGTACACCAGCTGTGTCTGGTGACTGGCCGTGTCAGCAGACGGTATACCCCTGGAACACCACCAGACACGACACACGATGTCCAGTCACCAGGTACACCAGCTGTGTCTGGTGACTGGCCGTGTCAGCAGACAGTGTACCCCTGGAACACCACCAGACACGACACACGATGTCCAGTCACCAGGTACACCAGCTGTGTCTGGTGACTGGCCGTGTCAGCAGACAGTGTACCCCTGGAACACCACCAGACACGACACACGATGTCCAGTCACCAGGTACACCAGCTGTGTCTGGTGACTGGCCGTGTCAGCAGACGGTATACCCCTGGAACACCACCAGACACGACACACGATGTCCAGTCACCAGGTACACCAGCTGTGTCTGGTGACTGGCCGTGTCAGCAGACGGTATACCCCTGGAACACCACCAGACACGACACACGATGTCCAGTCACCAGGTACACCAGCTGTGTCTGGTGACTGGCCGTGTCAGCAGACAGTGTACCCCTGGAACACCACCAGACACGACACACGATGTCCAGTCACCAGGTACACCAGCTGTGTCTGGTGACTGGCCGTGTCAGCAGATAGTGTACCCCTGGAACACCACCAGACACGACACACGATGTCCAGTCACCAGGTACACCAGCTGTGTCTGGTGACTGGCCGTGTCAGCAGATAGTGTATCCCTGGAACACCACCAGACACGACACACGATGTCCAGTCACCAGGTACACCAGCTGTGTCTGGTGACTGGCCGTGTCGGCAGACGGTGTACCCCTGGAACACCACCAGACACGACACACGATGTCCAGTCACCAGGTACACCAGCTGTGTCTGGTGACTGGCCGTGTCAGCAGACAGTGTACCCCTGGAACACCACCAGACACGACACACGATGTCCAGTCACCAGGTACACCAGCTGTGTCTGGTGACTGGCCGTGTCAGCAGATAGTGTATCCCTGGAACACCACCAGACACGACACACGATGTCCAGTCACCAGGTACACCAGCTGTGTCTGGTGACTGGCCGTGTCAGCAGACAGTGTACCCCTGGAACACCACCAGACACGACACACGATGTCCAGTCACCAGGTACACCAGCTGTGTCTGGTGACTGGCCGTGTCAGCAGACAGTGTACCCCTGGAACACCACCAGACACGACACACGATGTCCAGTCACCAGGTACACCAGCTGTGTCTGGTGACTGGCCGTGTCACCAGACAGTGTACCCCTGGAACACCACCAGACACGACACACGATGTCCAGTCACCAGGTACACCAGCTGTGTCTGGTGACTGGCCGTGTCAGAAGACAGTGTACCCCTGGAACACCACCAGACACGACACACGATGTCCAGTCACCAGGTACACCAGCTGTGTCTGGTGACTGGCCGTGTCACCAGATAGTGTACCCCTGGAACACCACCAGACACGACACACGATGTCCAGTCACCAGGTACACCAGCTGTGTCTGGTGACTGGCCGTGTCAGCAGACAGTGTACCCCTGGAACACCACCAGACACGACACACGATGTCCAGTCACCAGGTACACCAGCTGTGTCTGGTGACTGGCCGTGTCAGCAGACAGTGTACCCCTGGAACACCACCAGACACGACACACGATGTCCAGTCACCAGGTACACCAGCTGTGTCTGGTGACTGGCCGTGTCAGCAGACAGTGTACCCCTGGAACACCACCAGACACGACACACGATGTCCAGTCACCAGGTACACCAGCTGTGTCTGGTGACTGGCCGTGTCAGCAGATAGTGTACCCCTGGAACACCACCAGACACGACACACGATGTCCAGTCACCAGGTACACCAGCTGTGTCTGGTGACTGGCCGTGTCGGACGTCCTCTACACCGCCCCGCCGACACAGTCCGGCCTCCTGTGTCAGTCCGCGCTCTTCCCGGCTCAGTGTGTCTGTTCGAATGTCTCGGCGTGGCTGATGCGAGCAGGTACAAAGAACCGTTTGCAACCGGAGAATGCCTTTGAGGGAGCACGTTGATGGTCGAGCAAAGACCCAGGCGTGCCCCCGGCCCCCGCCTGGTGTCCATTAGTGACACGTGGACTTTGAGGTGCACGAGTCAGACTTGTGAGTGTGTACATTAGGTGTGTGGGTGCAGGTGTACCCTGCACCACCCTACACTAATCTACACTACACTACACCATACTACACTACACTACACCATACTACACTACACTACACCATACTACACTACACTACACCATACTACACTACACCAAACTACACTACACCACACTGCACCAAACTACACAACACTACATTAAGCTACACTAGACTACACTAAACTACACTATGCTACTCCACATTACACTACACCACAGTACAGCACTACGCCCCTGGTAAATAGCCGGCCCGGTGTTATTGAGCAGTGCGCCAGCTCGGCGCAAATGAAGTCGGCGTGACGAACAGGATCACGTGCTCTGACGGGGGGAATATCCCTGAGTCACAGTGCCCTATTGTCCATATATCACTGTTCTCTGACCGATTAGCATGCAGAGTAACGCGGTGAGTTGGCACGTGCGTGGATCCCAGCACGGCGACCGTTTGTGTTCGTCTCAGCTGGACTGGTCCGAGCTGGTTGATTAGTTGACACCCTCAGTGATGCATGAAACATCAGTTTTTGCTTTCAATAAGAAATACGTCATCGATGTCGAAAAGTTTTTTTGCAGTTTGTTCTGTTTCTTGCTTCGACCCCCCACCCCCACCACCACCACCAACAACAAAAAAAGAAGCAGCGCGCACTTCTCCTTGATCAGTGTGTTATGTATGAACATAATCCTAAATTGTAAACACGGAATAATGTTGCAGCCCTTGTTGGCTTGTCGCCTTTGTTGTGCTCAATAGGCTCGAACAGCAGCATCCGTTTCGACGTCTGCTCTGCAGAGCTGCAGCCCGGCTAGTATGTGCGGTCTAAAAGCTGCGATGGTGCACAAAACGCGACCATATTAAGGCATAATACATACATAATAAATTATTCGTGAAGTATAAATTATTCGTTATATATACCACTTCCTGAACACTGAATTGACCTCCATCCCAACGGTGTATTGACATCGTACTTCGTGACGAGCCGTTATAAAGTCTTCATATCTAATTTCTAACAGTCCTTTGTTGATAAGTATCGTGCTGATGCTTACCACTGTGGATTTTGATGCACAAACATTTCTTGGCACCATTCCAGGTAGGATTGCTTGCCTGTGATGTGGACTGCTATACAATATCAGTTAATAAGGATATATATTTTATATTGCTACCACTAAAATATTTACCCCTAAATTAGATATCAAAAACAAAGGAAAAAGGTGCGCATATGAGTATGCTCTTGGATCTAAATTGTGTTTGAAGAACTTATGGTAGGTGATATCATTTCTGTCCCAAATTTCGACATCCTACTGGACTCCTTTCGACATCTCACACCTAACGAAAAGCCATTATTTTAACACCGTACTAAGGCCGCTTGACAATGCGAACGTTTATATTCCTTGCCGATCTCGTGCATCGGTTTCACGGCAGTCCTCGGGCCAGCGAGTTGCTGCGATCCGACTCATCCGATCCAGCGATCTGGTGAACCTGGTGTACTCACACCAGTGGTGCACCTGGTGTACTCACACCAGTGGTGTACCTGGTGTACTCACATCAGTGGTGCACCTGGTGTACTCACACCAGTGGTGCACCTGGTGTACTCACATCAGTGGTGCACCTGGTGCACTCACATCAGTGGTGCACCTGGTGTACTCACATCAGTGGTGTACCTGGTGTACTCACATCAGTGGTGCACCTGGTGCACTCACATCAGTGGTGTACCTGGTGCACTCACATCAGTGGTGCACCTGGTGCACTCACATCAGTGGTGTACCTGGTGTACTCACATCAGTGGTGTACCTGGTGTACTCACACCAGTGGTGCACCTGGTGTACTCACATCAGTGGTGTATTCACATCAGTGGTGCACCTGGTGTACTCACACCAGTGGTGCACCTGGTACACTCACATCAGTGGTGCACCTGGTGTACTCACACCAGTGGTGTACCTGGTGTACTCACACCAGTGGTGCACCTGGTGTACTCACACCAGTGGTGTACCTGGTGTACTCACACCAGTGGTGCACCTGGTGTACTCACATCAGTGGTGTACCTGGTGTACTCACATCAGTGGTGCACCTGGTGTACTCACATCAGTGGTGCACCTGGTGTACTCACACCAGTGGTGTACCTGGTGTACTCACACCAGTGGTGCACCTGGTGTACTCACATCAGTGGTGCACCTGGTGTACTCACATCAGTGGTGCACCTGGTGTACTCACATCAGTGGTGCACCTGGTGTACTCACACCAGTGGTGCACCTGGTGTACTCACATCAGTGGTTCACCTGGTGTACTCACATCAGTGGTGCACCTGGTGTACTCACATCAGTGGTGCACCTGGTGCACTCACAGCCACCACACAGCCTCCGCTATCGTCCGCAGTGTTCGACATGACGTCACCAACACTGTGTGTGTGTGACGTCACCAGGTGCAGCACATCATGGCGTCGACGTTCAGCACGCGCTGCGTGGTGTGGGACCTGCGCAAGAACGAGCCCATCATCAAGTTGAGCGACGGCCAGACGGGGGTGAGTGGCGGCAGGGAGACGATGGAGGGTGGCGGCCAAACAGGGCCAAGTGACGGCCAGACGGGGGTGAGTGGCGGCAGGGAGGCGATGGAGGGTGGCGGCCAAACAGGGCCAAGTGACGGCCAGACGGGGGTGAGTGGCGGCAGGGAGGCGATGGAGGGTGGCGGCCAAACAGGGCCAAGTGACGGCCAGACAGGGGTGAGTGGCGGCAGGGAGGCGATGGAGGGTGGCGGCCAAACAGGGGGCCAGAGGCGATGGACGGCCAAACAGGGCCAAGTAGAAGGGTGAGCGGCGGCAGGGAGGCGATGGAGGGTGGCGGCCAAACAGGGGTGAGTGGCGGCAGGGAGGCGATGGAGGGTGGCGGCCAAACAGGGCCAAGTGACGGTCAGACAGGGGTGAGTGGCGGCAGGGAGGCGATGGAGGGTGGCGGCCAAACAGGGCCAAGTGACGGTCAGACAGGGGTGAGTGGCGGCAGGGAGGCGATGGAGGGTGGCGGCCAAACAGGGCCAAGTGACGGCCAGACAGGGGTGAGTGGCGGCAGGGAGGCGATGGAGGGTGGCGGCCAAACAGGGCCAAGTGACGGTCAGACAGGGGTGAGTGGCGGCAGGGAGGCGATGGAGGGTGGCGGCCAAACAGGGCCAAGTGACGGTCAGACGGGGGTGAGTGGCGGCAGAGGAGGCGATGGAGGGTGGCGGCCAGAACAGGGCCCAGATTTGTGATCGGTCATGACAGGGAGTTCGGTGTGAGTGGCGGCAGGAGGCGACGGAGGGTGGCGGCCAAACAGGGCCAAGCCGGTCAGAAGGGGATGGCGGCAAGGTGGCGAGGAGTCGGTGGCGGCCAAAGCCCGCCGAGTCCGGTCAGACGGGGTTGGGTGACGGTCGGGCCAAGGCTGAGTGACGTCGGACATGGCTGAGTGGCGGTCAGAAAGGCCCCAGATTTGTATCGGGCTTGGTGATGTTGAAGGTGTTGCTGCGTAATGGCGGGTGGTGCGGTTGCGGGAGTCGTGCCGTCTCCGCAGATGACCGTGACAGGTGTGTGGTGGTGAGGTCGGTGACGGGTGGTGGCGCTCGGGATCCCCGCCAGGATTCGAGTGGCAGGAGTGCGGTGGCCAGTGCTGGGAGTCCCGTGGTGACGGGTGAGAGGCGCCGGTAGGGCATGTGCTGCCGCCTGGCAAGGTGGTGACTTTTTGAGTGTGGATAGTGTGGAGTGGTGTCGAACGATTTTAGGTGGTGCTGGTAATATCAGGTGGTGCCAGGTAGCGTGGAGTGGATGCTGGTCTCTATGCAGATCCATAATCATGTTACACAGTTGCATACATGGTGCTGTGATGTACAATATGGAGGTGGTGACCGGTGGTGGCGCCCGGCCGTCTCCCCGCCAGATGAAGTGTAAGGTGTGTGTGTGATGAGGTGGTGACGGGTGGTGGCGCTCGGCCGTCTCCCCGCCAGATGAAGTGTAAGGTGTGTGTGTGGATGAGGTGGTGACTGGTGGTGGCGCGCGGCCGTCTCCCCGCCAGATGAAGTGTAAGGTGTGTGTGTGATGAGGTGGTGACTGGTGGTGGCGCTCGGCCGTCTCCCCGCCAGATGAAGTGTAAGGTGTGTGTGTGATGAGGTGGTGACGGGTGGTGGCGCTCGGCCGTCTCCCCGCCAGATGAAGTGTAAGGTGTGTGTGTGATGAGGTGGTGACGGGTGGTGGCGCTCGGCCGTCTCCCCGCCAGATGAAGTGTAAGGTGTGTGTGTGATGAGGTGGTGACGGGTGGTGGCGCTCGGCCGTCTCCCCGCCAGATGAAGTGTAAGGTGTGTGTGTGATGAGGTGGTGACGGGTGGTGGCGCTCGGCCGTCTCCCCGCCAGATGAAGTGTAAGGTGTGTGTGTGATGAGGTGGTGACGGGTGGTGGCGCTCGGCCGTCTCCCCGCCAGATGAAGTGTAAGGTGTGTGTGTGATGAGGTGGTGACGGGTGGTGGCGCTCGGCCGTCTCCCCGCCAGATGAAGTGTAAGGTGTGTGTGTGATGAGGTGGTGAAAGGTGTGTGTGTGATGAGGTGGTGACGGGTGGTGGCGCTCGGCCGTCTCCCCGCCAGATGAAGTGTAAGGTGTGTGTGTGATGAGGTGGTGACGGGTGGTGGCGCTCGGCCGTCTCCCCGCCAGATGAAGTGTAAGGTGTGTGTGTGATGAGGTGGTGACGGGTGGTGGCGCTCGGCCGTCTCCCCGCCAGATGAAGTGTAAGGTGTGTGTGTGATGAGGTGGTGACGGGTGGTGGCGCTCGGCCGTCTCCCCGCCAGATGAAGTGTAAGGTGTGTGTGTGATGAGGTGGTGACGGTGGTGGCGCCGGTGGTGGCGCTCGGCCGTCTCCCCGCCAGATGAAGTGTAAGGTGTGTGTGTGATGAGGTGGTGACGGGTGGTGGCGCTCGGCCGTCTCCCCGCCAGATGAAGTGTAAGGTGTGTGTGTGATGAGGTGGTGACGGGTGGTGGCGCTCGGCCGTCTCCCCGCCAGATGAAGTGTAAGGTGTGTGTGTGATGAGGTGGTGACGGGTGGTGGCGCTCGGCCGTCTCCCCGCCAGATGAAGTGTAAGGTGTGTGTGTGATGAGGTGGTGACGGTGGTGGCGCTCGGCCGTCTCCCCGCCAGATGAAGTGTAAGGTGTGTGTGTGATGAGGTGGTGACGGGTGGTGGCGCTCGGCCGTCTCCCCGCCAGATGAAGTGTAAGGTGTGTGTGTGATGAGGTGGTGACGGGTGGTGGCGCTCGGCCGTCTCCCCGCCAGATGAAGTGTAAGGTGTGTGTGTGATGAGGTGGTGACGGGTGGTGGCGCTCGGCCGTCTCCCCGCCAGATGAAGTGTAAGGTGTGTGTGTGATGAGGTGGTGACGGGTGGTGGCGCTCGGCCGTCTCCCCGCCAGATGAAGTGTAAGGTGTGTGTGTGATGAGGTGGTGACGGGTGGTGGCGCTCGGCCGTCTCCCCGCCAGATGAAGTGTAAGGTGTGTGTGTGATGAGGTGGTGACGGGTGGTGGCGCTCGGCCGTCTCCCCGCCAGATGAAGTGTAAGGTGTGTGTGTGATGAGGTGGTGACGGGTGGTGGCGCGCGGCCGTCTCCCCGCCAGTAATAAAATTTTTTGTGTGTGTGATGAGGTGGTGACGGGTGGTGGCGCTCGGCCGTCTCCCCGCCAGATGAAGTGTAAGGTGTGTGTGTGATGAGGTGGTGACGGGTGGTGGCGCTCGGCCGTCTCCCCGCCAGATGAAGTGTAAGGTGTGTGTGTGATGAGGTGGTGACGGGTGGTGGCGCTCGGCCGTCTCCCCGCCAGATGAAGTGTAAGGTGTGTGTGTGATGAGGTGGTGACGGGTGGTGGCGCTCGGCCGTCTCCCCGCCAGATGAAGTGTAAGTGTGTGTGTGATGAGGTGGTGGGTGGTGGCGCTCGGCCGTCTCCCCGCCAGATGAAGTGTAAGGTGTGTGTGTGATGAGGTGGTGACCGGTGGTGGCGCTCGGCCGTCTCCCCGCCAGATGAAGTGTAAGGTGTGTGTGTGATGAGGTGGTGACGGGTGGTGGCGCTCGGCCGTCTCCCCGCCAGATGAAGTGTAAGGTGTGTGTGTGATGAGGTGGTGACGGGTGGTGGCGCTCGGCCGTCTCCCCGCCAGATGAAGTGTAAGGTGTGTGTGTGATGAGGTGGTGACGGGTGGTGGCGCTCGGCCGTCTCCCCGCCAGATGAAGTGTAAGGTGTGTGTGTGATGAGGTGGTGACGGTGGTGGTGGCGCTCGGCCGTCTCCCCGCCAGATGAAGTGTAAGGTGTGTGTGTGATGAGGTGGTGACGGGTGGTGGCGCGCGGCCGTCTCCCCGCCAGATGAAGTGTAAGGTGTGTGTGTGATGAGGTGGTGACGGGTGGTGGCGCTCGGCCGTCTCCCCGCCAGATGAAGTGTAAGGTGTGTGTGTGATGAGGTGGTGACGGGTGGTGGCGCTCGGCCGTCTCCCCGCCAGATGAAGTGTAAGGTGTGTGTGTGATGAGGTGGTGACGGGTGGTGGCGCTCGGCCGTCTCCCCGCCAGATGAAGTGTAAGGTGTGTGTGTGATGAGGTGGTGACGGGTGGTGGCGCTCGGCCGTCTCCCCGCCAGATGAAGTGTAAGGTGTGTGTGTGATGAGGTGGTGACGGGTGGTGGCGCTCGGCCGTCTCCCCGCCAGATGAAGTGTAAGGTGTGTGTGTGGATGAGGTGGTGACGGGTGGTGGCGCTCGGCCGTCTCCCCGCCAGATGAAGTGTAAGGTGTGTGTGTGATGAGGTGGTGACGGGTGGTGGCGCTCGGCCGTCTCCCCGCCAGATGAAGTGTAAGGTGTGTGTGTGATGAGGTGGTGACGGGTGGTGGCGCTCGGCCGTCTCCCCGCCAGATGAAGTGTAAGGTGTGTGTGTGATGAGGTGGTGACGGGTGGTGGCGCTCGGCCGTCTCCCCGCCAGATGAAGTGTAAGGTGTGTGTGTGATGAGGTGGTGACGGGTGGTGGCGCTCGGCCGTCTCCCCGCCAGATGAAGTGTAAGGTGTGTGTGTGATGAGGTGGTGACGGGTGGTGGCGCTCGGCCGTCTCCCCGCCAGATGAAGTGTAAGGTGTGTGTGTGATGAGGTGGTGACGGGTGGTGGCGCTCGGCCGTCTCCCCGCCAGATGAAGTGTAAGGTGTGTGTGTGATGAGGTGGTGACGGGTGGTGGCGCTCGGCCGTCTCCCCGCCAGATGAAGTGTAAGGTGTGTGTGTGTGATGAGGTGGTGACGGGTGGTGGCGCTCGGCCGTCTCCCCGCCAGATGAAGTGTAAGGTGTGTGTGTGATGAGGTGGTGACGGGTGGTGGCGCTCGGCCGTCTCCCCGCCAGATGAAGTGTAAGGTGTGTGGTGGGGTGGTGGCGGGCCGTCTCCCGCCAGATGAAGTGTAAGGTGTGTGTGATGAGGTGGTGACGGGTGGTGGCGCTCGGCCGTCTCCCCGCCAGATGAAGTGTAAGGTGTGTGTGTGATGAGGTGGTGACGGGTGGTGGCGCTCGGCCGTCTCCCCGCCAGATGAAGTGTAAGGTGTGTGTGTGATGAGGTGGTGACGGGTGGTGGCGCTCGGCCGTCTCCCCGCCAGATGAAGTGTAAGGTGTGTGTGTGATGAGGTGGTGACGGGTGGTGGCGCTCGGCCGTCTCCCCGCCAGATGAAGTGTAAGGTGTGTGTGTGATGAGGTGGTGACGGGTGGTGGCGCTCGGCCGTCTCCCCGCCAGATGAAGTGTAAGGTGTGTGTGTGATGAGGTGGTGACGGGTGGTGGCGCTCGGCCGTCTCCCCGCCAGATGAAGTGTAAGGTGTGTGTGTGATGAGGTGGTGACGGGTGGTGGCGCTCGGCCGTCTCCCCGCCAGATGAAGTGTAAGGTGTGTGTGTGATGAGGTGGTGACGGGTGGTGGCGCTCGGCCGTCTCCCCGCCAGATGAAGTGTAAGGTGTGTGTGTGATGAGGTGGTGACGGGTGGTGGCGCGCGGCCGTCTCCCCGCCAGATGAAGTGTAAGGTGTGTGATGAGGTGGTGACGGTGGTGGCGCGCGGCCGTCTCCCCGCCAGATGAAGTGTAAGGTGTGTGTGTGATGAGGTGGTGACGGGTGGTGGCGCTCGGCCGTCTCCCCGCCAGATGAAGTGTAAGGTGTGTGTGTGATGAGGTGGTGACGGTGGTGGCGCCGCCGTCTCCCCGCCAGATGAAGTGTAAGGTGTGTGTGTGACGAGGTGGTGGCGCGCTGGCCGTCTCCCCGCCAGATGAAGTGTAAGGTGTGTGTGTGATGAGGTGGTGACGGGTGGTGGCGCTCGGCCGTCTCCCCGCCAGATGAAGTGTAAGGTGTGTGTGTGATGAGGTGGTGACGGGTGGTGGCGCGCGGCCGTCTCCCCGCCAGATGAAGTGTAAGGTGTGTGTGTGATGAGGTGGTGACGGGTGGTGGCGCGCGGCCGTCTCCCCGCCAGATGAAGTGTAAGGTGTGTGTGTGATGAGGTGGTGACGGGTGGTGGCGCTCGGCCGTCTCCCCGCCAGATGAAGTGTAAGGTGTGTGTGTGATGAGGTGGTGACGGGTGGTGGCGCTCGGGTCTCCCCGCCAGATGAAGTGTAAGGTGTGTGTGTGATGAGGTGGTGACGGGTGGTGGCGCTCGGCCGTCTCCCCGCCAGATGAAGTGTAAGGTGTGTGTGTGATGAGGTGGTGACGGGTGGTGGCGCCGGGCCGTCTCCCCGCCAGATGAAGTGTAAGGTGTGTGTGTGATGAGGTGGTGACGGGTGGTGCCCCGCCAGATGAAGTGTAAGGTGTGTGTGTGATGAGGTGGTGACGGGTGGTGGCGCTCGGCCGTCTCCCCGCCAGATGAAGTGTAATTGTGTGATGAGGTGGTGACGGGTGGTGGCGCTCGGCCGTCTCCCCGCCAGATGAAGTGTAAGGTGTGTGTGTGATGAGGTGGTGACGGGTGGTGGCGCTCGGCCGTCTCCCCGCCAGATGAAGTGTAAGGTGTGTGTGTGATGAGGTGGTGACGGGTGGTGGCGCGCGGCCGTCTCCCCGCCAGATGAAGTGTAAGGTGTTGGCGTGGCACCCGGATGTGGCCACCCAGCTGGTGCTGGCCAGCGACGACGACCTCACGCCCACCATCCAGCTGTGGGACCTGCGCTTCGCCACCTCGGCCATCAAGACGTTACAGCGGCACCGCAAGTGAGTCGGCGGCGGCGGCGGCGGCGGCCAGCGTCCTCTGTCTGGAGCGTCCTCTATCCGGAGAGTCCTCTGCCTGGAGCGTCCTCTGTCTGGAGCGTCCTCTGTCTGGAGGATCATTTGTCTGTAGGATCATCTGGATGTAGGGTCCTCTGGATGGAGGATCCTCTGCCTGGACGATCCTCTGCCTGAAGGATCCTCTGTCTGGAGCGTCCTCTGTCTGGAGCGTCCTCTGTCTGGAGCGTCCTCTGTCTGGAGGATCCTCTGTCTAGAGGATCCTCTGTCTAGAGGATCCTCTGTCTGGAGGATCCTCTGTCTGGAGCGTCCTCTATCTGGAGGATCATCTGTCTGGGGCATCCTCTGGCTGGGGCATCCTCTGTCTGGAGGGTCCTCTATCTGGAGGATCCTCTGTCTGGAGGATCATCTGTCTGGAGGATCATCTGTCTGGAGGCTCCTCTGTCTGGAGCGATTTTGGCAAAGCAACAGACTGGAATGTAACTTGCACTGCCTACGTGCTACATAATGAAGCCAACCTGCATAATAGTAGACTTAGTTATTGCAGGCACACTGCCTACAAACGCAAAAAACTAAATCACCTATCACGTCAGCAAAATACATGCTGGGAGTTTTATGCTGGCGGGTAGCAACGGTTGCGGAACGAGCATGATTTGAGTGGGTGTTCGGATCTGTACAAAACTGGTGTTTATACCTGACCTGACCCGGGAAGGCTTGTGTCTGGGCTCAGACCTGCAAGTGGCTCCGTTTCTCGCCTGGACAGAAGCCGTGTGGGGACTCGGAGCCGATAGCTGGTGTGTGAACCCAGCACTGATGTGGCCACGGTGGCTGGTGTGGTGAACCCAGCACTGATGTAGCCACGGTGGCTGGTGTGGTGAACCCGGCACTGATGTAGCCACGTGGCTGGTGTGGAACCCAGCACTGATGTAGCCACGGTGGCTGGTGTGGTGAACCAGCACATGTAGCCACGGTGGTTGGTGTGTGAACCCGGCCGATGTAGCCACGGTGGCTGGTGTGGTGAACCCGGCACTGATGTAGCCACGGTGGCTGGTGTGGTGAACCCAGCACGATGTAGCCACGGTGGCTGGTGTGGTGAACGGCACTGATGTAGCCACGGTGGCGGTGGGAACCCAGCACTGATGTAGCCACGGTGGCTGGTGTGTGAACCCAGCACTGATGTAGCCACGGTGGTTGGTGTGTGAGTCCAGCACTGATGTAGCCACGGTGGCTGGTGTGGTGAACCCGGCACTGATGTAGCCACGGTGGCTGGTGTGGTGAACCCAGCACTGATGTAGCCACGGTGGCTGGTGTGGTGAACCCAGCACTGGTGTAGCCACGGTGGTTGGTGTGTGAGTCCAGCACTGATGTAGCCACGGTGGCTGGTGTGGTGAACCCAGCACTGATGTAGCCACGGTGGCTGGTGTGGTGAACCCAGCACTGGTGTAGCCACGGTGGTTGGTGTGTGAGTCCAGCACTGATGTAGCCACGGTGGCTGGTGTGGTGAACCCAGCACTGATGTAGCCACGGTGGCTGGTGTGGTGAACCCAGCACTGGTGTAGCCACGGTGGTTGGTGTGTGAGTCCAGCACTGATGTAGCCACGGTGGTTGGTGTGTGAGTCCAGCACTGATGTAGCCACGGTGGTTGGTGTGTGAGTCCAGCACTGATGTAGCCACGGTGGTTGGTTTGTGAGTCCAGCACTGATGTAGCCACGGTGGTTGGTTTGTGAGTCCAGCACTGATGTAGCCACGGTGGTTGGTGTGTGAGTCCAGCACTGATGTAGCCACGGTGGTTGGTTTGTGAGTCCGGCACTGATGTAGCCACGGTGGTTGGTTTGTGAGTCCAGCACTGATGTAGCCACGGTGGTTGGTTTGTGAGTCCAGCACTGATGTAGCCACGGTGGTTGGTGTGTGAGTCCAGCACTGATGTAGCCACGGTGGTTGGTTTGTGAGTCCAGCACTGATGTAGCCACGGTGGTTGGTGTGTGAGTCCAGCACTGATGTAGCCACGGTGGTTGGTGTGTGAGTCCAGCACTGATGTAGCCACGGTGGTTGGTTTGTGAGTCCAGCACTGATGTAGCCACGGTGGTTGGTTTGTGAGTCCAGCACTGATGTAGCCACGGTGGTTGGTTTGTGAGTCCAGCACTGATGTAGCCACGGTGGTTGGTTTGTGAGTCCAGCACTGATGTAGCCACGATGGTTGGTTTGTGAGTCCAGCACTGATGTAGCCACGGTGGTTGGTTTGTGAGTCCAGCACTGATGTAGCCACGGTGGTTGGTGTGTGAGTCCAGCACTGATGTAGCCACGGTGGTTGGTGTGTGAGTCCAGCACTGATGTGGCCACGGTAGCTTGATGGGTAGCTCCCGACGTGAGCCCAGCACTGATTGGGGTCGGTCTTACCTCGGGACGGATGTCGGGTGAATGCTCATCAGAGCTGGCCTGGACATCACGCTGGTCAAGTGGTAATTTGGTAAATCATAATGTATTGTGACGTTTATTTTGACATGCGATGCAACATCTATGTTGTCAAATGGCCAGCTTGTCACAATAGGACCTCAGATCGCCCATTCACTTGAAGAAAGCGTATGGTCTCGAGGGCATGACTCCATTGGCGCCATCTGCCGGCGAGGCGGCGCATCATTAGTTTGCACGGTCTCCGCCAGGGGAATCCTGTCGCTGGCGTGGTGCGAGCGGGACTCTCACCTGCTGCTGAGCGCCGGCAAGGACGACAAGATCCTCTGCTGGGACCCGCACGCCGAGACGGCCGGCGGCGAGGTGGTGAGTCAGCTGAGCCGGCGGACGGCGGGTCCTGGGATCGAATCTCGCCGCTGTCTCCTCCGAGACAATCCAGTCAAGTACCGCGTTGCAATTGCGTGCATGGTGATGCACTTTCAACCGGTGTAGTTCAATTTTCCAACTTCGTTGTAAATTCCTAATTGTAGTGTTAAATTCCTCTTAGTTATTTATTGTGAATTCCTCTCAATTGTTTATTGTAAATTCCTTTTGTGCAGTGTATTTTGTCAGGTGAACTTGAGCTTGCTATGCGAGAAAAACAACCACAGAAACACAGACGTTCATGCGACTTTGAACAGTCACGACTCTTGTCTTAGAAGAATGCCTCTTTGTGAGGTGGCTACTTCACATCCCTGTCTCTCTTCACCTCACGTCGCCGACTGTTCAATGTATCAAGATTCGCGATTTTAGGCGCTTAGACTAAAGCTATTGAGATAGCTTCCAAATCCTGATGAATGTAGTCGGCAAAACAGGAACTTGGACTTGTTTCCAGGTAGGGAATCAGCTGAATGCGGCTCCATTTCCATTCGCTACCACATTTTTTGTTCAGGAAGAAGTTTAATTTAAGTGCTGACGCCCAGCTGAACGAATTCCGGTACACCAGTCACATGTTGCTGGCGCATGAACTAGAGCTTCGGACGTTTGTCCGGCAGGTGGCGGAGTTGTGCGCCTCGCCACAGTGGAACTTCTCGGCGCAGTGGTGTCCGCGCAACCCCGCGCTCATCGCCGGCTGCAGCTTCGACGGCCACATCTCCGTCTACAACGTGATGGGCAAGGTGGAGGAGCCGCCCACCTCGCCCACCTCCACGGTGCGTGTCACCGCGGGCAGTCCGGGGTAGGGTGGGCACTACACGGGGCCTTGTTACCGCGTGTAGTCCGGGGTAGGGTGGGCACTACACGGGGCCTTGTTACCGCATGTAGTGCGGGTAGGGTGGGCACTACACGGGGCCTTGTTACCGCGTGTAGTCCGGGGTAGGGTGGGCACTACACGGCCTTGTTATCGCATGTAGTGCGGGGTAGGGTGGGCACTACACGGGGCCTTGTTACCGCGTGTAGTCCGGGGTAGGGTGGGCACTACACGGGGCCTTGTTACCGCATGTAGTGCGGGGTAGGGTGAGCACTACACGGGACCTTGTTACCGCATGTAGTGCGGGGTAGGGTGGGCGAAACATGAGGCCTTGTTACCGCATGTAGTGCGGGGTAGGGTGGGCACTACACGGGGCCTTGCCGCGGGCAGTGCGGGGTAGGGTGGGCGCTACATGAGGCCTTGTTACCGCATGTAGTGCGGGGTAGGGTGGGCACTACATGGGGCCGTATCGCCGCGGGTAGGATGGGCACTACATGGGACTATGGTTGCCGATACGACCTAAAGCCCAGCTAGGTAACTAGTACTGGGCAGGAAATCCTTCCGGCGCGTGATCCCGTGCTTAGTTGGAGGGAGCTCCCTCGAGCTGCCGATAGTGTTCGCCTGCACCCAGCCCTGGCTGTCGCTGTGTGCACACTCGTTCTCGGCGGCCGTCAGCCCGCAGTCCGGCGGCAGAGGCCGCTGGCTGGAGAGTCACGCGGCAGCCGGCACGACTCGTGAGGTGACCTTCCGTGACCTTCCGTGACATGCCTCCTCCCAGGCAGCAGGGCGCGACGTGTAGTCTCCAAGGGCGTCTCTTGTAAATGTTTCATCCCCGTCCTGGGTCTCTGGCTGTGAAGGGCGGTGTGTGAGGGCATCTCTTGTGGACATCTCTTGTGAATGTCTCATCCCCGTCTGTGGAGGTGGTTGTGTGCGGGCATCTCTTGTGGACATCTCTTGTGAATGTCTCATCCCCGTCTGTGGAGGTGGTTGTGTGCGGGCTGTGACTGGCGGTGTGTGAGGGCGTCTCTTGTGGACATCTCTTGTGAATGTCTCATCCCCGTCTGTGGAGGTGGTTGTGTGCGGGCATCTCTTGTGAACATCTCTTGTGAATGTCTCATCCCCGTATGTGGAGGTGGGCTGTGACTGGCGGTGTGTGAGGGCGTCTCTTGTGGACATCTCTTGTGAATGTCTCATCCCCGTCTGTGGAGGTGGTTGTGTGCGGGCTGTGACTGGCGGTGTGTGAGGGCGTCTCTTGTGGACATCTCTTGTGAATGTCTCATCCCCGTCTGTGGAGGTGGTTGTGTGCGGGCTGTACTGGCGTTGTGGACATCTCTTGTGAATGTCTCATCCCCCGTCTGTGGAGGTGGTTGTGTGCGGGCAGTCTCTTGTGGACATCTCTTGTGAATGTCTCATCCCCGTATGTGGAGGTGGGGCTGTGAAGGGCGGTGTGTGAGGGCGTCTCTTGTGGACATCTCTTGTGAATGTCTCATCCCCGTCTGTGGAGGTGGTTGTGTGAGGGCGTGGGGGCGCTCTTGTGGACATCTCTTGTGAATGTCTCATCCCCGTCTGTGGAGGTGGTTGTGTGCGGGCATCTCTTGTGGACATCTCTTGTGAATGTCTCATCCCCGTCTGTGGAGGTGGTTGTGTGCGGGCATCCTTGTGGACATCTCTTGTGAATGTCTCATCCCCGTATGTGGAGGTGGTTGTGTGCGGGCGTCTCTTGTGGACATCTCTTGTGAATGTCTCATCCCCGTCTGTGGAGGTGGTTGTGTGAGGGCGTGACTGCGTTGTGGTTGACATCTCTTGTGAATGTCTCATCCCCGTCTGTGGAGGTGGTTGTGTGAGGGCGTCTCTTGTGGACATCTCTTGTGAATGTCTCATCCCCGTCTGTGAAGGGGTCGGTGTGTGAGGGCGTCTCTTGTGGACATCTCTTGTGAATGTCTCATCCCCGTCTGTGGAGGTGGTTGTGTGAGGGCGTCTCTTGTGGACATCTCTTGTGAATGTCTCATCCCCGTCTGTGGAGGTGGTTGTGTGAGGGCGTCTCTTGTGGACATCTCTTGTGAATGTCTCATCCCCGTCTGTGAAGGGCGGTGTGTGAGGGGTGTCTCTTGTGGACATCTCTTGTGAATGTCTCATCCCCGTCTGTGGAGGTGGTTGTGTGGAGGGCGTCTCTTGTGGACATCTCTTGTGAATGTCTCATCCCCGTCTGTGAAGGGCGGTGTGTGAGGGCGTCTCTTGTGGACATCTCTTGTGAATGTCTCATCCCCGTCTGTGGAGGTGGTTGTGTGAGGGCGTCTCTTGTGGACATCTCTTGTGAATGTCTCATCCCCGTCTGTGGAGGTGGTTGTGTGAGGGCGTCTCTTGTGGACATCTCTTGTGAATGTCTCATCCCCGTCTGTGAAGGGCGGTGTGTGAGGGCGTCTCTTGTGGACATCTCTTGTGAATGTCTCATCCCCGTCTGTGGAGGTGGTTGTGTGAGGGCGTCTCT
Organism: Ashinkailepas kermadecensis; assembly: GCA_034440615.1. NCBI lineage: Eukaryota > Metazoa > Arthropoda > Thecostraca > Neolepadidae > Ashinkailepas > Ashinkailepas kermadecensis. Next base: position 797,402 of record JAOTOM010005125.1, on the reverse strand, counting down.
TGTGGACATCTCTTGTGAATGTCTCATCCCCGTCTGTGGAGGTGGTTGTGTGCGGGCATCTCTTGTGGACATCTCTTGTGAATGTCTCATCCCCGTCTGTGGAGGTGGTTGTGTGAGGGCGTCTCTTGTGGACATCTCTTGTGAATGTCTCATCCCCGTCTGTGGAGGTGGTTGTGTGAGGGCGTCTCTTGTGGACATCTCTTGTGAATGTCTCATCCCCGTCTGTGGAGGTGGTTGTGTGCGGGCTGTGACTGGCGGTGTGTGAGGGCGTCTCTTGTGAGCATCTCTTGTGAATGTCTCATCCCCGTCTGTGGAGGTGGTTGTGTGAGGGCGTGCTCTTGTGGAGCATCTCTTGTGAATGTCTCATCCCCGTCTGTGGAGGTGGTTGTGGCGGTTGTGAGGGCGTCTCTTGTGAGCATCTCTTGTGAATGTCTCATCCCCGTCTGTGGAGGTGGTTGTGTGCGGGCTGTGACTGGCGGCGCGGTGCGGTTTTTTGGCGCGCTTGACGGCCGCGTGTGGCGCGCCCCCAGCTGGTGGACTCGTTTCCGGATATGGCGGGAGTGGCGGCGGCGCTGCCGGCAGTGCAGCGACGCACTTCTGTGCCGCTGACGCGGCCGCCCGGCTGGATGAAGCGACCGTGTGGCGCCACCTTTGGAGTAAGTGGAGAACTGACAGTGCGCAAGGCGACCTGCTGTTTGCCGGTGGGTAACAAGTACCTTCAGTGCTTGTTACCTAGCAGCAGACCCCTTGTCTGACCAAGGGATCTGCTGTAATGTTAGGCTTCCACTTTGAGCACGCCGTGGGATGTGGGGACGAGTGGTCTAGGGGTAAGATGCTCGTCTCACAATCGAAAGGTTGTGGGTTCGAATCTCACCTGTCGCTACTCTTCGCCCGCGAACAATCGGCGTGAGAGATTGGCGACGCTACATGACTCAACGGTCGACGTGTCGTAAAACCAATAACTAACCAACCAACCAACGCCGTGGGATGTGTTTTACTGCTGTTAACGTTGCGTGCGACAGCTGCTCTGGAAGTATTCATAGCTTTACTTTAAGCAAAGACCTTGGCCTCGACATCCGTAAGTCGGGTGTCCCCCCTCCCCCACCCAGCCCTGCTCTGAGGGCAGGTGGCCAGATGTTTCCCTCCATTTTTGTGTTAAATCAGTTGCTCTTATCTCAGATTGTCTCCAGTTTTGAGTCAGTGTTCTTACTCGGACCGTAAGTTATATTTTTGGTGAAAATATGGAACAAGTCAATTACTAAGCAGGTTTGCCTACTTTCCCAGTTATGAGGAATGTCTGCCTGCCTCCCTAGTCAGGAATACCTGCATTTTATGAGGAATGTCGTATAACTACATGAGATTATTATATAATTTGTCATCACATATTACAGAATGTTGTTATATTATATTACATCCCATTTTATGAGGAACGTATGCCTACCTCCCTCAGCTAGGAATGTCTGCTTACATCCTCAGTCATGAGGAAGGTCTACCCACCTCCCCCAGTCATGAGGCAGATCAGATGATCAGGCGCCCCCATCTCTGCCATCTAGTGGTGATATCCTGGTCGAAGCGCCCTATAGCCCCCCCCCCCCCCCCCCCCTCCATCTGGCGGTGTACAAACCAGCCGTCTGACGTCCCGAAGGTCGCCAGTTGTGAGGAATGTGCCTACCTCCCCTCAGTTATAAGCTAGATCAGATGATCAGGTGCCCCCATCACTGCCGTCTGGCAGACCAGCCGTCTGACGTCCCCTACCTCCCCAGTCATGGGGTAGGTCAGGCGCCCCCACCTCTGCCGTCTGACGTCCCCTACCTCCCCAGTCATGAGGTAGATCAGGCGCCCCCATCTCTGCCGTCTGACGTCCCCTACCTCCCCAGTCATGAGGTAGATCAGGCGCCCCCATCTCTGCCGTCTGGCGGTGGACAGACCAGCCGTCTGACGTCCCTACCTCCCCCAGTCATGAGGTAGGTCAGGCGCCACCATCTCTGCCGTCTGGCGTGGACAGACCAGCCGTCTGCCGTCCCTACCTCCCCCAGTCATGAGGTAGGTCAGGCGCCCCCATCTCTGCCGTCTGGCGGTGGACAGACCAGCCGTCTGCCGTCCCTACCTCCCCCAGTCATGAGGTAGGTCAGGCGCCACCATCTCTGCCGTCTGGCGTGGACAGACCAGCCGTCTGCCGTCCCTACCTCCCCAGTCATGAGGTAGGTCAGGCGCCCCCATCTCTGCCGTCTGGCGGTGGACAGACCAGCCGTCTGCCGTCCCTACCTCCCCCAGTCATGAGGTAGGTCAGGCGCCACCATCTCTGCCGTCTGGCGTGGACAGACCTGACGTGCCTGTGGCCGGCAGTTCGGCGGCCGTCTGGTGTCGTTCCACCAGGACAAACCGACCGACGGCGGCCGTCCGCAGCGGCTGGTGGAGCTCAGACAGGTGGTGACCGAGCCGGAGCTGGTGCAGCGGTCACAGCACTTCCAGCAGGTGCGGCCTCACACCACTGGTGTCACCTTACTGGTGTATGGGGTGTGTGTGGGGGGAGGGCGGGGGGTCACCTTACTGGTGTGTGGGATGTTGTCACTGTACTGGTGCATATGGACGCTGTATGACCGAAGCAGTCGATGCGTCCCTAAGCCCAACTAACCAATCAACTTTACTGGTGTGGAGGGGGGGGGGTCACCTCTCCGGTGTATGGGGTGTTGTCATTCACATTCACCCTGCTGATCACATTGCTCCAAGTGACCCCATTGATTCCATTGGCCCGGTGACCCCATTGGCTGTGCCGACCCGGCTGGCCCGGCTGTGACATGGCTGTGACCCGACTGACCTGGCTGACCCAGCTGTGACCCAACTGACGCTCGGCAGGTGCTGCTGTCGGACGGGCTGCCCGACTTCTGCTGGGAGCGGGCCGAGTCGGCCGGCGAGTCTGACCGGCCCGTGTGGCGCCTGCTAGCCGCCAGGCTCCACGAGCAGCCGCGCGCCGAGCTGCTCCGCCTGCTCGGCTACCAGAGCCAGGCGCAGGCGGACGCCGACACGGCGCCTGACGAGGCGATGCAGGTCTGGCGGACGGGATGTCTGGGGGGGGGTTCGGGCGTGGGCAGGCGGAGACGCCGCCTGATCAGGCGGTGCAGGTCAGGCGGGGTCTGGCGGAGGTAGCGTTTGATGCGTCAGGCAGGCCAGGCTGAGTCGTTGGTGGCAAGGCCGGCAGCAGCGCCTGCGGCGGTTTGACGACATCTGATAGCTACATCAGCGATGTTTGCTGTGTGACACCGTGCAAGGGGGGGGAGAGTGATTTTTTTAGGCGTGCCGGCGTGACACCGTGCAAAGGGAAGGCAAGGCTATTTATTAGGAAAGGAAATTTACGTGTAAAGTAAGTTCAATACCATTGGCAATTGCACAATTTTGGGAAAGCTAATGTCTACGTTTGTGTCACGGCCGGGAAACAGACAATGGGATGGTCGTGTCAGGGGTCAGGTCAGGTCAGGTCGTGGCAGGTGTCAGGTCAGCATAGGTCAGGTCGTGTCGTGTCGGTCACACCGTGCGCCGTGCCGACAGGAAACTGCGGCGGACGGCGCGCCGCAGAACGGCGGCGGCGATGACTTCGACTTCATCGCCCGCTCGCAAGGTGGCGCTAGCGAGTCGCCGACGGCGGAGCCAGAGGAGCTGTTCGACATTCCGACAGGTGAGGCCGACTCCGAGCGCGAAACGCGACCCATTTTGGTGCGGCGTGTTCGGAGTGGAAGAGATTCTTCGAAAACATGTGTCTGAGTGAGAAGCACGCCGAGCCTAACTAAGCACAAATGGTGAATAGAGGTGGGGTGGGGAAGATAATATGATACTTTTGAAGGCAGAATAACAGTTGTATTGCATACTGATGGGTGCTGGTGCAATAGTGCCCGATCCTTGTTTCTTGGTACAGCGTTCTTCTCATTTCGGTTGTAGTTCTGGAAGTTGTGGCATGGAATAATGGAAGTGGAAACATACTTGTGCTAGTGGGAAGTTAGAGTCGAAAATTAGTCAGCTTTGGTTGTCAGTGCTCGTCCAAATTTGTGTATGTGGAGGGGACACTAGCATCGGGAATATCCTGTCCGAGAGCCGATGGTCCAGCTCGCTGGCTGCTGGAGATTTCTACTTTCCTGCGACTATTTTGCGTGGCGGGGGGGGGGGGCGTTATATGGCACGTGCGGATACAATCGCTGTAGTAGAACTGGCAGATCCACCGCAAAGTATCACTAGTATCGCGACGGCGTGAAATATCACCAGTATCACACGACGGCGAAGTATCGCGACGGCGTGAAATATCACCAGTATCACACGACGGCCAAGTATCGCGACGGCGTGAAATGTCACCAGTATCACACGACGGCCAAGTATCGCGACGGCGTGAAATATCACCAGTATCACACGACGGCCAAGTATCGCGCTGGCTGAGAATTTGTCGCTCGACCACACTCAGCAGGTGCTGTTTTATGTACGCCTGACGGTATCATTACTACCTCAGCACCGGACCCAGCGGCGGGCCCATGGCGATCCGTGGTGACTTCTGGCGTCCCTAATTACTACCTCAACACCAGACCCAGTCTGGTTCATGGAGATTCGTGGTGACTTCTGACATCCCTGATTACTCATGATTGGCTGTTTCGAGCTTTGCTGATCTCTCTGCTGACATATTTTGACACTGGTTACACTGCACCCTTTGTCTCCATGCTGTAACTCTTCCTCAGCTCTGATGCTGTATATATATATATATATATATATATATATATATATATATATATATATATATATATATATATATATATATTCAGGTGACTACGTGGTTTCCATTTGGCCTCTGTTGACATATGCCCTTTGGAGCAATGGTGACTGGCTTTGACGTGTGGTGTCCTCTGCTAACCTCTGCTGACCCACGAACCCTTTTGAACGCTGTCGACCGCTCATGAAATCATTTTAACAGATGAAGATTTACAGTAGCATTTCCTAACTTCTTCTGACGTCCATTGCCCCCGGCTGACCCAGCTGACCGTTGCTGACCGCTGCTGACCCCGCTGACCGCTGCTGACCCTGCTGACCGCTGCTGACACCGCCGACCCGGCCGGCAGGGGACGACGCGGACGGCCTCGTGTCCCAGGCGATCCTGCGCGGCGACATGAAGGAGGCCGTGGAGCGCTGCGTGCAGGCCGACCGCACGGCCGACGCGCTCGTTATCGCCATGGCAACGTCACAGCAGCTGTTCGAGCAGACCCGCGCCGTGTACCTGGAGGTGGGTGGCGCCGCTCCGTGGACTGACGTGGGTGGTGCCGCTCCGTGGACTGTGATGTGGGTGGCGCCGGTCCGTGTACTGTGACGTGGGTGGCGCCGCGCCGTGTACCTGGAGGTGGGTGGCGCCGCTCCGTGGACTGTGACGTGGGTGGCGCCGGTCCGTGTACTGTGACGTGGGTGGCGCCGCTCCATGTACCGTGACGTGGGTGGCGCCGCTCCGTGTACTGTGACGTGGGTGGCGCCGGTCCGTGTACTGTGACGTGGGTGGCGCCGGTCCGTGTACCGTGACGTGGGTGGCGCCGCTCCGTGTACCGTGACGTGGGTGGCGCCGCTCCGTGTACTGTGACGTGGGTGGCGCCGGTCCGTGTACTGTGACGTGGGTGGCGCCGGTCCATGTACCTGACGTGGGTGGCGCCGCTCTGTACTGTGACGTGGGTGGCGCCGGTCCGTGTACTGTGACGTGGGTGGCGCCGGTCCGTGTACTGTGACGTGGGTGGCGCCGGTCCGTGTACTGTGACGTGGGTGGCGCCGGTCCGTGTACTGTGACGTGGGTGGCGCCGCTCCGTGTACTGTGACGTGGGTGGCGCCGGTCCGTGTACTGTGACGTGGGTGGCGCCGGTCCGTGTACTGTGACGTGGGTGGCGCCGCTCCGTGTACTGTGACGTGGGTGGCGCCGCGTCCGTGTACTGTGACGTGGGTGGCGCCGGTCCGTGTACTGTGACGTGGGTGGCGCCGGTCTCCGTGTACTGTGACGTGGGTGGCGCCGGTCCGTGTACTGTGACGTGGGTGGGTGGGGTGGCGCCGGTCCGTGTACTGTGACGTGGGTGGCGCCGGTCCGTGTAACTGTGACGTGGGTGGCGCCGGTCCGTGTACTGTGACGTGGGTGGCGCCGGTCCGTGTACTGTGACGTGGGTGGCGCCGGTCCGTGTACTGTGACGTGGGTGGTGCCGCTCCGTGGACTGTGACGTGGGTGGCGCCGCTCCATGTACCGTGACGTGGGTGGCGCCGGTCCGTGTACTGTGACGTGGGTGGCGCCGCTCCGTGGACTGTGACGTGGGTGGCGCCGCTCCGTGGACTGTGACGTGGGTGGCGCCGCTCCGTGTCTGTGACGTGGGTGGCGCCGCTCCATGTACCGTGACGTGGGTGGCGCCGTCCGGGTGGCCCGCCGGACTGTGACGTGGGTGGCGCCGCTCCGTGTGCTGTGACGTGGGGCGCCGCTCCTGTACCGTGACGTGGGTGGCGCCGCTCCGTGTGCTGTGACGTGGGTGGCGCCGCTCCATGTACCGTGACGTGGGTGGCGCCGGTCCGTGGACTGTGACGTGGGTGGCGCCGCTCCGTGGACTGTGATGTGGGTGGCGCCGGTCCGTGGACTGTGACGTGGGTGGCGCCGCTCCATGTACCGTGACGTGGGTGGCGCCGCTCCGTGTGCTGTGACGTGGGTGGCGCCGCTCCATGTACCGTGACGTGGGTGGCGCCGCTCCGTGTGCTGTGACGTGGGTGGCGCCGCTCCATGTACCGTGACGTGGGTGGCGCCGCTCCGTGTGCTGTGACGTGGGTGGCGCCGCTCCATGTACCGTGACGTGGGTGGCGCCGGTCCGTGGACTGTGACGTGGGTGGCGCCGCTCCGTGGACTGTGATGTGCGTGGCGCCGCTCCGTGTACTGTGATGTGGGTGGCGCGGCGGCGGCGACACGGCAGCTTGGCGCTGCCAGCCGAGGGTAGGTGGTGTCTGGCGGTGCTGTTGTGCGAAGATGTTTGCATTGTGTGTGTGTGTGTGTGTGTGTGTTGTATGCAGGTGTTGTGTGGTTGTGTGTTGTTATGTGTGTGGTTGTGTGGTTGTGTGTTGTTATTTGTGTGGTTGTGTGGTTGTGTGTTGTTATGTGTGTGGTTGTGTGGTTGTCGGTTGCGATGTGTGGTTGTGTGGTTGTTGGTTGCGATGTGTGGTTGCGTGTTGTGTGTTGTGCAGTGGTGGAAAAAGAACTGGCATTCATCTCACTCAGTGAAGGGTTCGCCTGCCTTAATTTATCAGGGCCTTGCGTCGCTCTGTTGTGGTCAATGAAAATCTGATGTAGTTTGATGAATGAAGTCGTCTCAGTTGGTCAATGCAGACCTCACCCTATTTCAGTCTGTGAAGAACTCTAATCACTGCAGTTTCCCTCGATGCTACCTGGCCCTGTTTCAGTCTGTATAGAACTCTAATCACTGCAGTTTCCCCTCGGTGAAGACCTTGCCTTTAATCAGTCTGTGAAGAACTCTAATCACTAGTTTCCCCCGATGGAGACCTCGGCCTGTTTTAGCCTGTGAAGTACTCTAGTCACTGCAGTTTCCCTCGGTGACCACCTGGGCCCGTTTTAGCCTGTGCAGTGCTCTAATCAGTGCAGTTTCCCTCGGTGAACACCTGGGCCAGTTTCCCCCGGTGAACACCTGGGCCAGTTTCCCCCGGTGAACACCTCGGCCCGTTTCAGTCGATGAAGACGGACCTGTCCCGGCTCATCAGCGCGCTCGTCAGCCACGACTGGTCCACGGTCGTGTCGCGCTGTGACCCCGGCTCCTGGCGAGAGGCGCTCGTGGCCGTGCTGACCCACGCGCCGCCGCAGCAGACGTCGGCCCTCTGTGGTGAGTCCCGGCCCTGGCGAGAGGCCCTCTGTGGTGAGTCCCGGCCCTGGCGAGAGGCCCTCTGTGGTGAGTCCCGGCCCTGGCGAGAGGCCCTCTGCGGTGAGTCCCGGCCCTGGCGACAGGCGCTCTGTGGTGAGTCCCGGCCCTGGCGAGAGGCGCTCTGCGGTGAGTCCCGGCCCTGGCGAGAGGCGCTCTGCGGTGAGTCCCGGCCCTGGCGAGAGGCGCTCTGCGGTGAGTCCCGGCCCTGGCGAGAGGCGCTCTGCGGTGAGTCCCGGCCCTGGCGAGAGGCGTTCGTGGTCGTGCTGACTCCCGGCCCCGCCGTCCATTCCCACGCAGCCACGTCTCCCCATGGCGGGTGATGCGGAGACCGCTGGTGTCCGTTGCTGCCATATGGGGTCGGACATGCAGCTTGCCTGTGACGACCGACAGACTAGCACAATGGTGACCGGGTGTCGTGTGTTATCAGAGAAGCTCCGCGAGCCCAGAGGGGCTCGGACCTGCAGTGGTCCGACCTCATGACTGACAGTGACCACCATGTGTATGTGTTCTCAGAGGAGCTCGGACCTGCAGTGGTCCGACCTCATGACTGACAGTGACCACCATGTGTATGTGTTCTCAGAGGAGCTCGGACCTGCAGTGGTCCGACCTCATGACTGACAGTGACCACCATGTGTATGTGTTCTCAGAGGAGCTCGGACCTGCAGTGGTCCGACCTCATGACTGACAGTGACCACCATTTTTTTCTCAGAGGGGCTCGGACCTGCAGTGGTCCGACCTCATGACTGACAGTGACCACCATGTGTATGTGTTCTCAGAGGAGCTCGGACCTGCAGTGGTCCGACCTCATGACTGACAGTGACCACCATGTGTATGTGTTCTCAGAGGAGCTCGGACCTGCAGTGGTCCGACCTCATGGCTGACAGTGACCACCATGTGTATGTGTTCTCAGAGAAGCTCCGCGCCCAGAGAGGCTCGGACCTGCAGTGGTCCGACCTCATGACTGACAGTGACCACCATGTGTATGTGTTCTCAGAGGAGCTCGGCGCCCGCCTTGAGCTGCAGCACACAGAGGCGATGTGGACGAACGCACTGCTCTGCTACGTGTGCGCCGGCAGTGTGGACAGGCTGGTGGAGTGTTGGGAGCGGACCCGGCCCGCCGCCACCTCACCCGCCGCCCTGCAGGTGTGTCTGGGAGGGAGGGAGGGGCTGGTGGAGTGTTGGGAGCGGACCCGGCCCGCCGCCACCTCACCCGCCGCCCTACAGGTGTGTCTGGGAGGGAGGGAGGGGCTGGTGGAGTGTTGGGAGCGGACCCGGCCCGCCGCCACCTCACCCGCCGCCCTACAGGTGTGTCTGGGAGGGAGGGGCTGGTGGAGTGTTGGGAGCGGACCCGGCCCGCCGCCACCTCACCCGCCGCCCTACAGGTGTGTCTGGGAGGGAGGGAGGGGCTGGTGGAGTGTTGGGAGCGGACCCGGCCCGCCGCCACCTCACCCGCCGCCCTACAGGTGTGTCTGGGAGTGAGGGAGGGGGCTGGTGGAGTGTTGGGAGCGGACCCGGCCCGCCGCCACCTCACCCGCCGCCCTACAGGTGTGTCTGGGAGGGAGTGAGGGGCTGGTGGAGTGTTGGGAGCGGACCCGGCCCGCCGCCACCTCACCCGCCGCCCTACAGGTGTGTCTAGAAGGGAGGGAGGGGCTGGTGGAGTGTTGGGAGCGGACCCGGCCCGCCGCCACCTCACCCGCCGCCCTACAGGTGTGTCTGGGAGGGAGGGAGGGGCTGGTGGAGTGTTGGGAGCGGACCCGGCCCGCCGCCACCTCACCCGCCGCCCTACAGGTGTGTCTAGAAGGGAGGGAGGGGCTGGTGGAATGTTGGGAGCGGACCCGGCCCGCCGCCACCTCACCCGCCGCCCTACGGGGGAGACAGGTGTGTCTGGGAGGGAGGGAAGGGCTGGTGGAGTGTTGGGAGCGGACCCGGCCCGCCGCCACCTCACCGCAGGTGTGTCTGGGAGGGAGGGAGGGGCTGGTGGAGTGTTGGGAGCGGACCCGGCCCGCCGCCCTGCAGGTGTGTCTGGGAGGGAGGGAGGGGCTGGTGGAGTGTTGGGAGCGGACCCGGCCCGCCGCCACCTCACCCGCCGCCCTGCAGGTGTGTCTGGGAGGGAGGGAGGGGCTGGTGGAGTGTTGGGAGCGGACCCGGCCCGCCGCCCTGCAAGTGTGTCTGGGAGGGAGGGAGGCGAGCTGAATGTGTCATTTCAGGATCCTTATATTCTACATTCCGAAGCAAACCATCAGCATTTGACCGATATGAACAAGAATTACCCAGCAGCAACTGCCGGCAATGTGACCTGGGTGACCTGGTCACAATTAAAGTGTGCGTGTGCATTTGGTTTTATGGTAAGACGCGCGCTTCCAGTTTTGGCGCGCACCTGTTGTGCCCCTGTGCACGGTGGCGTCAGCTGATGTTTTGCACGTGTGCGTCGGTCATTGCCAACACACATCATCTCGTCCATCGCAATCGGTACTATCACCCTGATCACAATAATAGCACGCTCTGCGTATCCACCCTCCAGCTGGTGATGACGCCGCGCGTGTCCCGCCGGCAGGACCTGATGGAGCAGGTGATGACGCTGTACCGCGCCAACCAGCTGGCCGGCACGGCGACGCCGCTGACATCTGGTGGCATGCAGCGGAAGCTGCTGCGCTACGCCGAGCTGCTGACGTCACAGGGCAGCATGGAGACGGCGCTCGGCTACCTGGGAGACTGCGTGGACGTGAGTGGCGGGTGCCGGCGCTCGGCTACCTGGGAGACTGCGTGGACGTGAGTGGCGGGTGCCGGCGCTCGGCTACCTGGGAGACTGCGTGGACGTGAGTGGCGGGTGCCGGCGCTCGGCTACCTGGGAGACTGCGTGGACGTGAGTGGCGGGTGCCGGCGCTCGGCTACCTCGGGGACTGCGTGGACGTGAGTGGCGGGTGCCGGCGCTCGGCTACCTGGGAGACTGCGTGGACGTGAGTGGCGGGTGCCGGCGCTCGGCTACCTGGGAGACTGCGTGGACGTGAGTGGCGGGTGACGGCGCCAGGCCGACACTCATCTTCTGCCGGGTGTAGAGCTGGCGCCAGATACGGCGCTGGGGTACAGCTGGCGCCGGATGGTGGTACTAAGAGTGCTGCAGAGTCGCCGGTTCCACGCTGGTTTGAAGTACCAGATGGTTGGTACACTACCAGATGGTATGGTACCAGGCACCGGCTATTGTGCCGCATTCTCAAGGCGGCATCCAACTGGTGCCAGGCGGGGGCGGCGGGTTGTTTAGACAGGGCGCAGTCGTCTCTCCTCCCCCTCCCCAGCAAAACGAATAATGTTAGTTAATAATGTTAGCCACGTGGCGTTGCATGGCAAACAATGAGTGTTTGTCCTCGCCCGGCCCTCCTGACCAATGAGCCGACGAGGCCCCAGGCGGAGGTGCCCGGAGTAAGCTGCGTCTGGTGTGCAGGGAACACGGGACATGCGCCGGCACAGAGGCACACTGTAGCCCTGTGTGACCGCCCTTGACCTCCACAGTCAGCTGCTGTATCGTTGTGTGAGCTCTGCTGACTTACACAGCAAACGCTCCTCATCTACTTACTTCTACCAGCCTCGGTTGACTTGTTGGTGACCTCTCGTGGCCAATGGGCGCTAAATGACATCGTAGTCGGTGCGCCCTTAAGCCCAAATAACAAACAACCCCTCGTGGCCTCTTTCGATCTATTGGGATCTCTACTGAACACTACTAAGCTCCTCAGCCATCTTTGGTGTCACTGTGTGATCTCTACCGAATGTACTGACCCTTGCCGAGCTCTGCTGACCTCTACTCACCTCTACTGATTTCTGTGGACGCTATATACGCTCTGTTGACCCCTCTACTGACCTCTGGTGACCTCTACTGACTTCTGATCGCCTCCGGTGAACCCCACAGCCGGAAGCGGTGTCACTGTGTGAGCGGGTTCAGCACTCCCTGGCTCCGGCTCTGACCTCCGATGACCCCCACAGCCGGCAGCAGTGTCACTGTGTGAGCGGGTACAGCACTCCCTGGCTCCGGCTCCTCAGCAGGCGGCGCCTGTACAGCGGCAGACGGCGCCGGCCGCCCGTTTCCCGGCCACCTCCCACGGATATCAGGTCAGGGCAGGTCAAGTCACTGATCTGAAACTATTGTCACGTGGCGCTGTCGGAAGGCGACAAATGACAATGGCAGGTAGCAGTCAGAGCGCACTTGGTCCCAGGTCACCACCGCATCAGGTCACTGGGACCGAGGCGGGGTCACGTCTGGTTAGGTCACCGAGGCTGTGTACCGCAGTGTCAGTCTGACGGCCAGGCACCGAGTCAGTTCGGGCCATGTCAGGTTCGGTTGGTGTTGCCGAAGTCAGCGTGTGTCTGGCGGGTACAACATGTGTCCGGCTGGTTAGGGCATGTGTCCGGCGGGTCCAGGATGTGTCCGGCGGGTCCAGGATGTGTCCGGTGTAGCCAGCGTGTGTCCGGCGGGTCAGGCGTGTATCCCGTGTCACGTGTCGTCGTTGACATCACCGTTGACGTCATGTCACCATTAGCTGGTGTGGCCAGGCGCTGGTCATACACTGGTGTGGTGTGGGCCATTTGGCATCACACGCATAGTTGGTGCCAGTCTTACCAGACTTGGCACCTCTACCCTCAGGCAGTGTGCGGCCATGACCCGGCCGCCCACCCGGGATTAGGTCCGGTGAGCCAACCCGGGCATATACCAATAGAGTGACTCGGCAACAGCCTGTGTGTTCGGACGTGCGCTCCTCACAGACGCGAACCAGAAATCGTAGACTCCCACGCATAACATGGCGCGGTCGGCAGTCTGTTAGAGGATGACAAGTGTGTTCACGTGAACAGCAGTGCTTAGTGTGGATTGGCGATCAGTGATTTTTCGTGAACTGTGACTGTGCTCGACAGGCGGTGTCCACTGCAGTGCGGTCATGGGTGGTGGTGATTCTGACGCGGCTGCGGTAGCGAAACCTGAAGTGGATGCGCTTACCCGCATGCTACAGCAGCAGCTAGATATGGCCGAAGCTTCTGCTCGGCGCGAGGAACGGCTCACGGCATTGCTGGAGCGGTTCTGTCCGACCCCCGCCGGTCACCCTCCCGCTGCCGTGGGCGACGTCCCGGCCGGTGCACCGGTTCCTGCGGCTGCGGCTACTGGTGTACGACCTCGGGTCCGGATGCCGGCTGCGGGCACGCCTATTCCCCACCTAGCCTCCTCCGCCACGCTCATGGAATTTGAGGCGTGGAAGCAGAAATTCGAAGGATACTGCCTGCTCACGCACGTTCCCGATTTGACGCCGGAAGAGCAAAAAGCGGCCCTGCTGGCAGTGCTCGACGACGATTGGGCGCGCGTCGTTCGTTTCGGGCTGCCGGTCGCAGCGGACGCCAGCATGACTGACGTCATCACGGCGATGTACACCCACCTTCGGCGACAGAGGAACGTGGTAATAGACCGGCGCGACTTCAGCTGTCGTTTCCAGCAGGCTGGCGAGTCCGTCGACGACTACATCTGCTCCCTCAAAGAGATTGCATCGTGTTGCAATTTCTGCACCCACTGCACCGACGATCGATATCGCGATCATCTCGTCGTCGGCACCAACGACGGCGACGCTCGGCGTCGGATGCTGGAAGCACCTGACCTCACTTTCCAGAAGGCGTTGGACATTTGCCGTGCCTCTGAGTCTGCCTCACACAATAGTTCGGCGATTCGCGGCCCCCTGGAGCCAACAGTGAACCGGGTATCCCGTTACAGAAGAGACCGCAGTCGACGCCGGTCCAACAGTGCTGAACCCGTGACAACTGCCCGGTGCCTTCGGTGTGGAGCGGCACAGCATCGCGGCTCCCGGGAGTGCCCGGCCCTCGGTCGCACCTGCAATAATTGCCGTGCAGTGGGTCATTTTGCCGCGGTGTGCCGCGGCCGGGCGAACGGCGGTGATCAGCGGCGCGCGGCTAGTTCTTCTCGTGGCCGCCAGGGTACACCAGCCGGCCGGCCTCGCGGCGCACGCACCGCGCGCAGCGACACCCGTGACCGCCGCGACAGCTCAGCTTACCGGCCGCGCCGCCAGGTGTCAGCGGTTGCTGCGGACGATGTCTGCGATGAATTCTCGCCTAACTTTTGTGATGGCGATGAACTGCAGCTGATGAACATTCGCCTATCAGATGTGCGACTGCAAGGCGTCTCTGCTAAGCGGTCCCCGCAGATACCGCTCCGTCTACATCGGCACGATGGCAGCACAGTGACGAGTATCTGGACGCCGGACACGGGTGCCGAGACATCAGCGGTGTCTCTGAAGCACGCTGAGGCTTTGGGTGTGTCGCGCAAAGATCTCCATCCGTCTACAACTACTCTGTGGACGGCGGATGGCCGAAAAATGCAGTGTATCGGCACATGTGATCTGACGCTGCAGCTGGGGGACGTTACACGCAGAGTGGAGGTTTCGGTGCTCCCATCCCTTCACTCGCCACTTCTGTCGTGGCATGACTGCGTCCGGCTGGGCATACTTCCGTCAAACTTTCCGCAGCAGATTCGCCGCATGGAGAATGGCAGATCAGCGAGTGCCGACCTGGCCAGTGCCCCTGCCTCGGGGAAGCGACGCGTGGCCTCCGTCGCTAACGGCCGGCGTGTCGACTCCTGCGCTGCCCCCGGCAGCAGGATACCGGTGCCGACAACACGACGCGCTCCTTGTTCCGACAAGCTCAGCGGACCACCAACCTGCAGTGGTGGCACCCCTTCCGCGCGTCAACGGCAAGAACATTTCGAGGCTTTGAAGGCGGAGTTTCCGCGTGTATTTGACATGAAGGCGAAGCTGCGGAAGATGAAGGGGAACCCCATGAAGATAGAGCTGACGGACAACGCTGTCCCCTACACCCTGACGACGGCCCGCATCATACCGTTTTGCTGGAGGGAGGATGTTCGAAGTCAGCTGGACGAGCTGCTGGACAAGGACGTAATAGAGCCAGTTGAGCATCCGACGCCCTGGTGCCATGCTCTCGTCCCAGTTCCGAAGAGAACTCCAGACGGCGCAGTATCCGGTTGTCGCCTCACAGTCGACTTCACCAAGCTGAACCGCTTCGTGAAGAGACCCGTGCATCCCGCTCGCATACCCCACGATGCGGTAGCATCGATCCCGCCGGGAGCCACCTTCTTCACCAAGCTTGACTGCAAGGCCGGGTACCATCAGGTGAAAATCCGCGACGAGGATCGTGACCTCACGTGTTTTATCACACCGTGGGGGCGCTACCGCTACAAGAGGGCACCCATGGGCATCAACTGCTCTGGAGACGTGTACAACAACCGCGGTGACGTTGGGATGGGCAACATCCCCAACACGGTACACGTGGTGGATGACTGGTTGGCGTATGACTCCGACTACGCTGCACACGTGCGCCACGTCTGGGAAATAATCAAGAAGTGTGACGAGCTGGGCATCACTTTGAACCCGGATAAATGTGTGTTTGCAGAAGAGAAAGTTGAGTTCTGCGGCTTCTCCGTCAGCTCAGCCGGCTACACCGTCGATGGCAAGAAGTTGCGCGCCATCAAGGATTACCCTCAGCCCAGCAGTATCACAGATCTGCGATCGTTTCTGGGCCTGGTCAACCAGCTCGGAGCTTTCTCCGACGAGATAGCGGCGGCCGCTGAGCCGCTGAGACAGCTGCTCCGGCCCCGCAACGTCTGGATGTGGACGTCTGCCCACTCGGAGGCGTTCACCAAAGTCAAGGCTGCGCTGGTGTCCCCGCCCGTGCTCGATTTCTTCGACCCGCGGCGGCGGACGGTGCTGGAGACCGACGCGGCACGCACCGGCGGACTGGGCTTCTGCCTGCGACAGCGAGACGATGCTGGACGGTGGCGACTGATCCAGTGTGGTTCACGTTTTCTGACGGACACAGAATCTCGATACGCCGTGATTGAGCTGGAGCTCCTCGCCCTGTCCTGGGCGTGCAGCAAGTGTTCTGTCTACCTGAAAGGTATGCAACATTTCGAGGTAATGATCGATCATCGGCCTCTGGTCCCGGTGTTGAACGCCAAGACGTTGGCCGACATCGAGAACCCTCGTCTGCAACGACTGCGGGAGCGTCTCATCCCATACAACTTTACTGCCACCTGGCGGCAGGGAAAACTACACGCCGTCCCGGACGCGCTCTCTCGTGCGCCAGTGGACGACCCGACGCCCGAGGACGAGGAAGCTGAGCTGGACATCCTTCACCAGATCTCCAGCTTGATCAACCGCATCACGACTGACGCGTCGGACGGCGACGTCAGCCCCTTCAAAGACTCGGCTCTGGAGGAAGTGCGAGCTGCTACTGACACGGATCCGGAAATTATATCGCTGAAGGAGGCGATCCTGACAGGATTTCCTGATCACCGAAGTCAGCTGGACCCCCTGCTCCGACCGTACTGGGGCTGCAGAGACCGCCTCACAGTCGACGACAGCCTGGTGGTCTGCGGCCAGCGATTGGTGATACCGAAGAGTCTTCGGCGGGCGACGCTGGAACGGCTCCACGCCAGCCACCAAGGTGTGGAACGCACCAAACGACGCGCGCGGCAGGTGGTTTACTGGCCACACCTAGATAAGGACATCGCAAACTTTGTAGGAGCATGTGACCTCTGTGCGCGCCACCTGCCCAGCCTCCAGAAAGAGCCGCTGATGCCGGAGGAGACGCCGTCTCGTGCCTTTCAGTCAGTGTCTGCGGACTACTTCTCGTGGGCGGGCCGCTCGTACTTGGTGTACGTAGACAGGCTGTCGGGCTGGCCGTTTGTCTGTCTCGTTTCGGGAGCAGCGTCAGCTCAGGACCTGACACGGCGCCTGCGCAAATTGTTCGCGGCCACCGGCGTACCCCAGACGCTGAGGACTGATGGAGGGGGGCAGTTCTCGGCACGACACACACGCGACTTCCTTCGACAGTGGGGTGTGCAACACCAGATTTCAACCCCGCACTACCCTCAGTGAAATGGACACAGTGAGGCGGCAGTGAAGAGCGTGAAACGACTTGTGCAGAAGACGGCTAGCGGAGGTGAACTCGACACGGATGTGTTCGCGCGAGGCCTCCTGGAGCTTCGCAACACGCCGCGAGCGGACGGGCGCTCACCGGCGCAGATTCTGTACGGACACCCTCTGAGGTCGGCAGTTCCTGCTCACCACCGTGCTTTCGCTAAGCGCTGGCAGCTGGCGGCAGACCGGTGCGACGCCCGTGCTGAGTCCCTGAAACTGCAAACGAAAGAGCGATACGACATGTCGGCGCGGACTCATCGGCCGCTGCGTGTCGGGCAGCGTGTTCTGGTGCAGAACCCGAAAACCGGTGTGTGGGATCGCGCCGGAATCGTCACCGTTGTCGGCCAGCGGCGCGACTACATCGTCAATCAGCCGAGCGGCCGGATACTCTGGCGGAACCGAAGATACCTCCGTCCGCAGAGGCCGTTCTTCGCCACGCTGGCTGCGCCTCCTGCGACGTCTGCAGCTGGCGGAGCTCGGCACTACCCGCAGCAGTTCGTCACCAGCACGCAGACAGCGCCATCAGACTCCCTACCGGGAGGCCTGCCAGCTGCTGTGCCACCGGCCGCATCAGCGCTCCCTATGTCGACCGGTACGGCTCACAACTCAGCGACTCGTGCCGGCGATATAGATGGCGCTGCTGGAGATGCGGACCCTGTACCCAGGCGCAGCACGCGGCAACGGCAGAAGACGAAACAGCTGACAATCAGCTGGGGAGACACCAGATACCGTTATATCTAACCACTCTCATGGACTTGTAGTGATGCTAGGAACACTCAATGAACTGTTTGTGCGTGAACTTTCAGTGATTCCCTCGATTTGTGTCAACACTGTTCGTTGCAAGCTGTGAGAGTGAACGGAGTGCCGGTGCCGTTCTAGGGCACTGAAGTACTGATGGGGATAGTTTGTTTTGCTATGCTTTTTTTTCGTCTGTGGTTTACTTTCAGATCTCCACATTCTCGTTGCATCAGATGAACTACTTTTTATTTTGCACACATGCTCGTGTTTTTCGTTCCTTGTCAGACGCACTCACATAGATGTTTGCATCTTGGAGGGGGAGATGGTGTGGTGTGGGCCATTTGGCATCACACGCATAGTTGGTGCCAGTCTTACCAGACTTGGCACCTCTACCCTCAGGCAGTGTGCGGCCATGACCCGGCCGCCCACCCGGGATTAGGTCCGGTGAGCCAACCCGGGCATATACCAATGGAGTGACTCGGCAACAGCCTGTGTGTTCGGACGTGCGCTCCTCACAGACGCGAACCAGAAATCGTAGACTCCCACGCATAACATACACCTCATCACTTCTTACCACCCCTGACCACCTCTGACTGTCCCTGAACACACCTGACCGTCCCTGACCACACCTGACCACCTTGGGCCATTCCTCTGCTTCCGACCACCCTTAACTTTCCCTCAGCATCCTCATTCGGAGGTTTTATTTTCGGATTTGATGAGTGAGGTAGGAATGTAAAATGGCGGCAATAGGAATAGTACAGCATGCCTCCTTGCCATAGCCATAGCCTCCTTGCCATAGCCATTAAATTAATGTATGTAAAACGTGCGCATGGTGCCCATGGCCACCCTGAGCCGTCATCTAACCCCAGCTGACACCAGCTGACCCCAACTGACCCCCAAATGATCCCAGCTGACCCCAACTGACACCAGCTGTCCACAACTGACTCCAACTGACCCCAAATGGTCCCAGTTGACTCCAGCTGACCCCAACTGACCCCAACTGACACCAGCTGACCCTGGTAGCCGTCTGACTGTTCCGCGCCTGTGGTGGCCGCGGTTGACACCATCGCTCGTCTGGGGGCACCCGTGTCCCTGCCACCCGCCGCTCGCTGTGGCGCCCACACCCACCGCTCGTCTTGGGGCCCCGTCTCTGACACCACCGCTGTCGGGGCCCCGTCTCTGGCACCACCGCTCGTCTTCGTCGACACCCACCGTCGTCTGTGGCCCGTCTCCGACACCCACCGCTCGGTGGCCCGTTGACACCCACCGCTCGTCTGTGGGCCCCGTCTCCCGACACCCACCGCTCGTCTGTGGGGCCCCGTCTCCCTGACACCCGCCGCTCGTCTGTGGGGCCCCGTCTCCCTGACACCCGCCGCTCGTCTGTGGGGCCCCGTCTCCCTGACACCCACCGCTCGTCTGTGGGGCCCCGTCTCCCTGACACCCACCGCTCGTCTGTGGGGCCCCGTCTCCCTGACACCCACCGCTCGTCTGTGGGGCCCCGTCTCCCTGACACCCACCGCTCGTCTGTGGGGCCCCCCACTGCTCTGTAACCGCCGTTGACACCCACCGCTCGTCTGTGGGGCCCCGTCTCCCTGACACCCACCGCGCTCGTCTGTGGGGCCCCGTCTCCCTGACACCCACCGCTCGTCTGTGGGGCCCCGTCTCCCTGACACCCACCGCTCGTCTGTGGGGCCCCGTCTCCCTGACACCCACCGCTCGTCTGTGGGGCCCCGTCTCCCTGACACCCACCGCTCGTCTGTGGGGCCCCGTCTCCTGACACCCACCGCTCGTCTGTGGGGCCCCGTCTCCCTGACACCCACCGCTCGTCTGTGGGGCCCCGTCTCCCTGACACCCACCGCTCGTCTGTGGGGCCCCGTCTCCCTGACACCCACCGCTCGTCTGTGGGGCCCCGTCTCCCTGACACCCACCGCTCGTCTGTGGGGCCCCGTCTCCCTGACACCCACCGCTCGTCTGTGGGGCCCCGTCTCCCTGACACCCACCGCTCGTCTGTGGGGCCCCGTCTCCCTGACACCCACCGCTCGTCTGTGGGGCCCCGTCTCCTGACACCCACCGCTCGTCTGTGGGGCCCCGTCTCCCTGACACCCACCGCTCGTCTGTGGGGCCCCGTCTCCCTGACACCCACCGCTCGTCTGTGGGGCCCCGTCTCCCTGACACCCACCGCTCGTCTGTGGGGCCCCGTCTCCCTGACACCCACCGCTCGTCTGTGGGGCCCCGTCTCCCTCCCCGCTGACACCCACCGCTCGTCTGTGGGGCCCCGTCTCCCTGACACCCACCGCTCGTCTGTGGGGCCCCGTCTCCCTGACACCCACCGCTCGTCTGTGGGGCCCCGTCTCCCTGACACCCACCGCTCGTCTGTGGGGCCCCGTCTCCCTGACACCCACCGCTCGTCTGTGGGGCCCCGTCTCCCTGACACCCACCGCTCGTCTGTGGGGCCCCGTCTCCCTGACACCCACCGCTCGTCTGTGGGGCCCCGTCTCCCCTGACACCCACCGCTCGTCTGTGGGGCCCCGTCTCCCTGACACCCACCGCTCGTCTGTGGGGCCCCGTCTCCCTGACACCCGCCGCTCGTCTGTGGGGCCCCGTCTCCCTGACACCCACCGCTCGTCTGTGGGGCCCCGTCTCCCTGACACCCACCGCTCGTCTGTGGGGCCCCGTCTCCCTGACACCCACCGCTCGTCTGTGGGGCCCCGTCTCCCTGACACCCACCGCTCGTCTGTGGGGCCCCGTCTCCCTGACACCCACCGCTCGTCTGTGGGGCCCCGTCTCCCTGACACCCGCCGCTCGTCTGTGGGGCCCCGTCTCCCTGACACCCACCGCTCGTCTGTGGGGCCCCGTCTCCCTGACACCCACCGCTCGTCTGTGGGGCCCCGTCTCCCTGACACCCACCGCTCGTCTGTGGGGCCCCGTCTCCCTGACACCCGCCGCTCGTCTGTGGGGCCCCGTCTCCCTGACACCCACCGCTCGTCTGTGGGGCCCCGTCTCCCTGACACCCACCGCTCGTCTGTGGGGCCTGGCCGGCGTTCCGGTAGCCGCTGACCGCGTGGGTTCAGGTTGGTCCCACCTCTACCGTATCCCACGTGGTACCCCCGCTCCGACCCCTGTGCACGAGGCCAGTTATGATTGTACTCTGATTCACTCGGTACCTCAGACCATCTTTCCCACTGAAATGAAGCTTGCGTCTGGGTTAATGTTTAGTTCATTTGCTGGGGCGTTTTTGCCATGGAAGCTGAGAAGCGTGAAATTGGTGGTACATGACCGCTGAGTGATGTCTCGCCCAATATCTATGACTCGTCATGGAGCGAACGTAAAATGCACATTCTATATGTTATATATGCTATGCACTTACTGAAATGTTTGCAATGCTCTTCCCAAACTCTTTGGCTGTTTGTTGTAGGTGGCTGATACCTGATGAGAACTGTGTGGTGCTGACAATGCAATATGAATAGTCGAATAGTATTCAACATATTTTTGTCATGACATTTGGTGTTTAGCAAAGAGCGCCAGGGTATGATGTGAGTTGAATGATGATATATGGGCGACCACCTTTATTTTTAACATACATATCGTCACATCCTAGCGTCGCAAGTAGGGGACGAGTGGTCTAGGGGTAAGATGCTCGTCTCACAATCGAAAGGTTGTGGGTTCGAGCCTCACCTGTCGCTACTCTTCGCCCGCGACCAATCGGCGTGAGAGATTGGCGACGCTACATGACTCAACGGTCGACGTGTCGTAAAATCAATAACCAACCAACTAGCGTCGCAAGTATGCTTATCATTGTAATCAGTAATGACGACCTTAAACGTTGGTGCCACCTTAGATGTTCTATCTACTACCTTGCTATCTACTGCCTTGAATGCTGGCTAAATCTACTTCCTTAGATGTTCTACCATCTACTGCCTTCACTGTTGGCTATATCTACTACCTTAAATGTTCTACTATCTACTGCCTTCAATGTTGGCTAAATATACTACCTTAAATGTTCTACCATCTACTGCCTTCACTGTTGGATAAATATGCTACCTTAAATGTTCTAATATCTACTGCCTTCAATGTTAGCTAAATCTACTACCTATGTTCTACCATTTACTGCCTTCAATGTTGGATAAATATACTACCTTAAATGTTCTACCATTTACTGCCTTCAATGTCGGCTATGTTACTACCTTAAATGTTTCACCATCTACCATACTCTCTAATGCCTTAAGTGTTGGCTAAATATACTACCTCCAATGCCTCGCCATCTGCTGCCGTGAATGCTGGCGCAGCACCAGCCACGCCCCACGCTGAGTGTGCTGGTTGCAGGCACCAGCGGCAGCTGTTCCGCCGGCAGCTGCAGCTGCTCTGCCGGCAGCTGCAGCCGACGGAGCGGCCGGCGGGACCTCCGGCTACCGTGTGGGCGGCCGGCGGCTGTACGCCACCGACCCGACCGTGGCCGGCGGCTATGGAGGTCAGGGCTACGGAGGTGCCAGGTGAGGCGGGCTGCGGTGAGGGGCGATGTCAGGGGTTGTCTGGCGCTGGTGGAGGTGGTGTCCAGGTGAGACGGGCTGCGGTGAGGGGCGATGTCAGGGTTTGTCTGGTGCTGGTGGAGGTGGTGTCCAGGTGAGACGGGCTGCGGTGAGGGGCGATGTCAGGGGTTGTCTGGTGGAGGTGGTGTCCAGGTGAGACGGGCTGCGGTGAGGGGCGATGTCAGGGTTTGTCTGGTGCTGGTGGAGGTGGTGTCCAGGTGAGACGGGCTGCGGTGAGGGGCGATGTCAGGGGTTGTCTGGTGGAGGTGGTGTCCAGGTGAGACGGGCTGCGGTGAGGGGCGATGTCAGGGTTTGTCTGGTGCTGGTGGAGGTGGTGTCCAGGTGAGACGGGCTGCGGTGAGGGGCGATGTCAGGGGTTGTCTGGTGGAGGTGGTGTCCAGGTGAGACGGGCTGCGGTGAGGGGCGATGTCAGGGGTTGTCTGGTGGAGGTGGTGTCCAGGTGAGACGGGCTGCGGTGAGGGGCGATGTCGGGGGTTGTCTGGTGGAGGTGGTGTCCAGGTGAGACGGGCTGCGGTGAGGGGCGATGTCGGGGGTTGTCTGGTGGAGGTGGTGTCCAGGTGAGACGGGCTGCGGTGAGGGGCGATGTCAGGGGTTGTCTGGTGGAGGTGGTGTCCAGGTGAGACGGGCTGCGGTGAGGGGCGATGTCGGGGGTTGTCTGGTGGAGGTGGTGTCCAGGTGAGACGGGCTGCGGTGAGGGATGTCAGGGGTTGTTGGGGGGTGGTGTCCAGGTGAGACGGGCTGGGTGAGGTTTCCGGCGGGCGGGGAGGGCGATGTCAGGGTGTTGGTGGAGGTGGTGTCCAGGTGAGACGGGCTGCGGTGAGGGGCGATGTCGGGGGTTGTCTGGTGGAGGTGGTGTCCAGGTGAGACGGGCGCGGTGAGGCGATGTCGGGGTTTGTCTGGTGCGGTGGAGGTGGTGTCCAGGTGAGACGGGCTGCGGTGAGGGGCGATGTCAGGGGTTGTCTGGCGCTGGTGGAGGTGGTGTCCAGGTGAGACGGGCTGCGGTGAGGGGCGATGTCAGGGTTTGTCTGGTGCTGGTGGAGGTGGTGTCCAGGTGAGACGGGCTGCGGTGAGGGGCGATGTCAGGGGTTGTCTGGTGGAGGTGGTGTCCAGGTGAGACGGGCTGCGGTGAGGGGCGATGTCAGGGGTTGTCTGGTGGAGGTGGTGTCCAGGTGAGACGGGCTGCGGTGAGGGGCGATGTCAGGGGTTGTCTGGCGCTGGTGGAGGTGGTGTCCAGGTGAGACGGGCTGCGGTGAGGGGCGATGTCAGGGGTTGTCTGGCGCTGGTGGAGGTGGTGTCCAGGTGAGACGGGCTGCGGTGAGGGGCGATGCCAGGGGTTGTCTGGCGCTGGTGGAGGTGGTGTCCAGGTGAGAATGCTCTCATGGTCGGGCTCTCACTATCACAACTTATTTTTCACTCCCACCTTCAAATGTCGGATTGCCCAAAATGTTAACAAAACTTGCAATAGTGTTGCACCAACCAGTAAGGCATCACTGGCTTACCCTGGCAGTTTACAAGGCCACCCACATGTGTAGCACGACGTTCTTAATCCTATCGAAATATTCTTGCTGAATATTTGCCGTGCTTTATCTTGCGCCACCAATTTTCCACTCTCCAAAACCACGAGCGTGAGACAGTTTTCGGTGCCCGGTGGAGGTGATAGACGAGCACACCATCGGTCTCCATCGGTCCATCGGACCAGTGGACCATCGGTCGTGGGCAGAGGCGTCGCCAGGGGCGCCTGAAGCGCGGCAGAGGCGTCGCCAGGTGTGGGTGGGCGTACGGCCAGTGACGACAGAAGCGAGAAAGGATAATTGGCGAAGGAAGGAGGGCAGATTCTGCAGGCGTTTAACCGCAATGCTGTGTTGTTTGGCTGTTGCCGCCATATGTCATTTTGGCGCCAAGTGACCAAGTTCGGTTGGCGCGCTGTAAGACCAAAAATAGCCAGCTGAGTAATCTGGTATCGATGTGAGACTGCGTTGATCTGGGTCGGTGCGGCCAGACCTGACCGTGCGGCCTCTGAGGGGGTGTCGGTCTGACCCGACCGGCGCCGCCGGGTAGTTATCGAGTGTACGCACAGGTGGCAGCACCGGCGCATACGACCCTGATCTCAGGCGAGAGGTCACACAGGTCGTTGTAGACCAGGTCAGGTCAGGTGATATTCGCTTTGTCTGTGCATGTTTGCATTACAGATGAGTTTGTCTATATCTAATCTGTATTTGTCTATTTGAAGCTATATTACAGCTGTATTTGCCTATGGCTAATCTGTATTTGTCTGTTTGAAGCTCTATAAAAGCTGTATTTGACTATATTTAATATGTATTTACCTGTATTTGTCTGTTTCAAAAGCAATATTACCGCTGTATTTGTCTATAGTTAATCGGTATTTGTCTGTTTGAAGCTATATTACAGCTGTATTTGCCTATGGTTAATCTGTATTTGTCTGTTTGAAGCTCTATAATTGTTTTTTTTATATTTTTTTTTTTTTTTTTTTTTTTTAAAAAATTTTCCCCTTTTTTTTTTTTTTTTAAAAAAATTTTCCCCTTTTTTTTTCTATAGTTAATCGGTATTTGTCTGTTTGAAGCTCTATTGCAGCTGTATTTGCATATTTTCAGCTGTATTTGCCTATAGTTCATCTGTATTTGTCTGTTTTCAGCTCCATGGGTCAGTACATGCAGCCAAATCAGCCAACCGTGAGCACTTTCACACCGGCACAGCAGCCTTCTGTGAGCACCTTCGCACCACAGCCTTCTGTGAGCACCTTCGCACCACAGCCCGCTGTGAGCACCTTCACGCCTCAGCCCGCTGTGAGCACCTTCACGCCTCAGCCTGCTGTGAGCGCCTTCACACCTCAGCCGCCAGGTCAGTGCGTCTCCGGTCACAATTCACACGGCCGTGAGCCGCAATGTGGTGGGGCTATGCTGCTCCCATCATACTGGTCATACTGTCCCATCATATCAGCCATACTGTCCCATCATACCAGCCATACTGTCCCATCATACCAGCCATACTGTCCCATCATACCAGCCATACTGTCCCACCATGCTATCCAGAATCTGCCGTGGATCAGCTGTAGATATGTGGTGGATCAGCTGTATATCTGTCGTGGATCACCTGTGGATCTGTCGTGGATCAGCTGTAGATCTGTCGTGGATCAGCTGTGGATCTGTCGTCCCCAGCGGCTGCCGACTACGGCGCGCCAGTACCGCCGAGCCTGCCTCAGCAGCCGGCCGTCAACAGCGGGCACGGTTGGAACGACCCGCCGCCGCTGAAGGCGTCATCCAGGAAGGTGGGTAACCCTCGGCACTGAAGGCGTCCTGGAGGAAGGCGGGTAACCCTCGGCACTGACGCCCTCACTAGGAAGGTGGGTAACCCTCGGCACTGACGCCCTCACGTAGGAAGGTGGGTAACCCTCGGGACTGACGCCCTCACGTAGGAAGGTGGGTAACCCTCGGCACTGACGCCCTCGCGCAGGAAGGCGGGCAGGTCTGTGCTCGAGTCCCACCTGCGGCCACTCTTCGCCGGTGGCCGGTCAACGGGAGAGCTCGGCGATGTTGTGTGACCCAAACTGGTTGACGCGTCGTCAATACAAAAACCACCACCACCATCACCTTGACGACCACCCTACTTGACCACCACCACCATCACCTTGACGACCACCTTACTTGACCACCACCATCATGTTGACCACCACCACCATCATCACCTTGACGACCACCACCACCACCATCACCTTGACGACCACCACCACCATCACCTTGACCACCAGCACCGCCACGGTTGCCGGCTGACTCGGCGTCTGTGGTGTTGACAGGCGGCAGCAGCGGCAGCGGCGGCGGCCGCGTCTCCACTGACGGCCGTCACGCAGCCCATCTACAACCCGGCCGACATGATGCCCGCCGCCGGCCAGCAGTACGGCGTGAGTGGCCGGTGGTGGCGGGTAAACGGCCGGGCCGGCCGAAATGGCGGGTACTGCTGCTCAACTGGCCGGTAAACGGCCGGGGGTGGCGGGTAAACGGCCGGGCCGGCGGAAATGGCGGGTACTGCTGCTCAACTGGCGGGTAAACGGCCGGGCCGGCAGAAATCGCGGGTACTGCTGCTCAACTGGCGGGTAAACGGCCGGGCCGGACAGAAATGGCGGGTACTGCTGCTCAACTGGCGGGTAAACGGCCGGGCCGGACAGAAATGGCGGGTACTGCTGCTCAACTGGCGGGTATTGCAGCTAAGCTGGCGGTTATTACGGTGTAACTTGCGGGTTTGTAGTGTATTTATGCGGTGGGGGCAGTAACGTGCATTCACCTGCGTTGAAGCAGGAGTAACGTGCATTCATCTGTGTTTTGGCGGGTATCGCGTGCACAGAACGGGAAGTCGATGCTGACGTGACGACGCCCCGACTGTGGAACTGTTTTCCCATGGCTGACAGCCACTGACTGAACGTAATTTCGACCACCTCCCCTGCCCCTTTTCCAAACACGCGGCTGTGGTGGTGCCTGGCAGAACCCGAGAGGCGAGATCGCCGCCTTTTGGCGCGTGACCGCCGGCGAAGCGCCGTTTTCCGCTCCGCTCGGTTGATGCTGGCGCCATTTCACTGATGCTGGCGCCATTTCACAGCCGCAACCCCCGGCGGCCGGACCACGGCTCGGTGCCCTGGTGGTCGCCGGCCGCAGTAGTGACTCGTCCCTCGGCCGGCAGATGGCGGGCCAGCCGTACGGTGCGGCCGGGCCGGCGGTGCCGCCGCCGTCGTCTGCCCTGGTGGTCGCCGGCCGCAGTAGTGACTCGTCCCTCGGCCGGCAGATGGCGGGCCAGCCGTACGGTGCGGCCGGGCCGGCGGTGCCGCCGCCGCCGTCTGGCCAGTTCTCGCCGTACCAGCCGGCGGCGGCGGCGGCGGCGCAGTTCCAGCCGCAGCAGCCGCCCGCGGCGCCCACCCCGCCGCCGCCGCAGCGGCCAGAGCCGCCGGCGCCTAAAGGTCAGGTCAGGTCGGGTCAGTGTCACCGCGAGGTCTGCACCCGACCGGGGCGGCCAGAGCCCGGAGGAACTGGCTTCGGTCGTGCTAGTGGTTAAAGTTGTTCTTGGCAGATGAAACTGTCTGGAATTGGCCAAATATAGTCAAATATGTAAAACTGTGTAAAGCTGTTTGATCTATCGCAGTACTATCGTGTAATGCGTTGCTGTGGTGTTGGGCCGGTGTGAATTGCGATTGCTAGACACGTTGATTGTGACCAGTTATCCCGCACTCGGCTGCGATAACGGGAGATAATTCGGTGACTCCACTAACCCACCTGCATTCAGATACCCCAAGGCTTCAGTGAAAATAGAAGCTTGCTGTCACCTCCTGTGAGAGATGTGTTGACCTTGATCCATGATAGTATGCAGGATTGCACTTATTTGTACTAATTCGCTCGTAACACGGCCCACACTGTACACAGGCCCCGTGCCTGCCGTAACACGGCCCACACTGTACACAGGCCCCGTACCTGCCGTAACACGGCCCACACTGTACACAGGCCCCGTACCTGCCGTAACACGGCCGACACTGTACACAGGCCCCGTACCTGCCGAGCACGAGGCACTACAGACCGGCCTGGACCGGCTGAGGGACGCGTGTCTGGCCGCGGCGCCGACGCCGCAAATCAAGCGCAGGCTGGATGACGTCACGCGCAAACTGGAGGTTGGTGGCGTTATACGTGCCCTGGGTCGCCGACTGGAGGGGCTGGGATGTGTGGGGTCCCGAGGCCAACAGGAGAGGCTGGGATGTGTGGGGTGCCGAGGCCAACAGGAGAGGCTGGGATGTGTGGGGTCTCGAGGCCAACAGGAGGGGCTGGGATGTGTGGGGTCCCGAGGCCAACAGGAGAGGCTGGGATGTGTGGGGTCCCGAGGCCAACAGGAGGGGCTGGGATGTGTGGGGTCCCGGAGGGATGTTCTTAGGATGTGCATTGTTGCCGTACGCTACCCTGATGGCCAAAGCTAGAGGCGAATGACCTCACCTGGAAGGGTTGAACGGGGCCGCGGTAGCTCAGTTGATAGAGCGTCGGACTCTTGATCACAAGATTATGGGTTCGAATCTCGACCGACGGCATTACCGAGTCCACCCGCGACCAATCGGCGTGAGAGGTTGGCGACGCCATGTGACCCAGCGGTTGAATGCGTCGTAAAGGAACCCAAGTCTGGGGCTAGGGTGCCTGTCTCCCAGTCGAAAGGTTGTGGGTTCGAGTCCCACTGCTGTCGCTGCTGTTCATCTGCGTGAACCAACCGGCGTGAGAGACCACGTGACCGCGGCAGTCCGCGCGCCGGGGGGCAAATAACCGGGCCATTCAGCTGAATGGTAGTGACGTCACCAGCGCCGACTGGACGTAGTTAGTGCCTGCCGTGCAGAGTACGGCCATACAGAGTACGTGCTTTGTCTCTGGAGACTTGTGTCGTTTGGCGTCACGGTGATGCTTCAGGCTAGTAATTCGTCTGATATAATGCTAATGGTACGGTACACCCTCGATGTGTATGATACCCGGCCACGCAGGCGCCACATGAAAGTATGTGTATAATTTGAATTGTGGTGATTGTCCCATTGCTTGGCATGTAGCTATACCTGGGGCATGGACAGATGTACAGAGAACAGAACAGAACATTGTCAGAATCAGTGTTACTTGACATGATAATCTTGGGTCAGGCTGCACACCGCAATGGTATAACCTGACTGGGCTGGTGCTGTATAACCTGACCTCACGTGACCTCAGGTGCTGTACGACCTGATCTGACCTAACCTGACTTCAGGTGTTGTATGACCTGACCTGACTTCAGGTGTTGTATGACCTGACCTGACCTCAGGTGCTGTACGACCTGCTGAGGTCCAGTCGCGTGTGACCAGGTGCTGTACCTGACTTGACCTGACCAGGTGCTGTATGACCTGACTTGACCTGACCTCAGGTACTGTGCGACCTGCTGAGGTCCAGTCGCGTGTCGGCCACCACCAGCTGATAGGTGCTGTATGACCTGACCTGACCTGACCTCAGGTACTGTGCGACCTGCTGAGGTCCAGTCGCGTGTCGGCCACCACCAGCTGACAGGTGCTGTATGACCTGACCTGACCTGACCTCAGGTGCTGTACGACCTGCTGCGGTCTGGCCGGGTGTCGGCCACCACCAGCTGACAGGTGCTGTATGACCTGACTTGACCTGACCTCAGGTGCTGTACGACCTGCTGCGGTCTGGCCGGGTGTCGGCCACCACCAGCTGATAGGTGCTGTATGACCTGACTTGACCTGACCTCAGGTGCTGTACGACCTGCTGCGGTCCGGCCGGGTGTCGGACACCACTGCGGCCGGCCTGCACCAGCTGGTACAGTACGCGCAGTACGGGGATCTGACGTCGGCGCAGCAGGTGGTGCAGAACGTGGTGGCCTCCTCCAACTTCGCCGAAGTGTCCGGCTTCATGCCCGGCGTGAAGAGTCTGGTGCAGATCGCCGGCCAGCTGCAGGTGAGGCTGGTGTCGGAGCGGGGGCGGGTGAGATGGAGAGGAATGGGTGAGGAAGTGAAGAGTCTGGTGCAGATCGCGGAGCTGCAGGTGAGGCTGGTGTCGGAGCGGGGGCGGGTGAGATGGAGAGGAGTGGGTGAGGAAGTGAAGAGTCTGGTGCAGATCGCCGGCCAGCTGCAGGTGAGGCTGGTGTCGGAGCGGGGGCGGGTGAGATGGAGAGGAGTGGGTGAGGAAGTGAAGAGTCTGGTGCAGATCGCCGGCCAGCTGCAGGTGAGGCTGGTGTCGGAGCGGGGGCGGGTGAGATGGAGAGGAGTGGGTCAGGAAGTGAAGAGT
The DNA here is from genome assembly GCA_034440615.1 of Ashinkailepas kermadecensis. Lineage (NCBI taxonomy): Eukaryota > Metazoa > Arthropoda > Thecostraca > Neolepadidae > Ashinkailepas > Ashinkailepas kermadecensis. The sequence goes on along the minus strand of JAOTOM010005125.1, from coordinate 767,436 downwards.
CTGGTGCAGATCGCCGGCCAGCTGCAGGTGAGGCTGGTGTCGGAGCGGGGGCGGGTGAGATGGAGAGGAATGGGTGAGGAAGTTAGTGAGATAGATATAATTTTAGTTAGCGAGTGAGTGAGTGAGATAGAGAGAATGAGTGAGTGAGTAAGATAGAAAGAATGGGTTAGTTAGTTAGTGAGGTAGATAGGATAAGCGATTGAGTGTGAGTGAATGAGGTGAGAGAGAATGAGTGAGTGAGAGACTGTGATTGGGTGAATATGAGTGAGTGAGAGAGAGTGAAAGAAATAGTGCATGAACAAGTTGGTAAAAGGTGAACCCACGTTGAGGAAAGAAGGCACATTTACCCGAATAATGGAACAGTTGGGAGAGACATTGCAGAGAAGGCGCGTCTCGATGGGAAAATCGAACAACTGAGTGTACCCAGACTACCACCCAGTCAACATGCTAAAAAGGCACTCATTTGACCCTGATTGTCAAACTGTTTATCAAAATGATGTGGTCACCGCTGCGTTTTTTAAACTCTCATTTCGGACATTCAATGTTTGTGTATGATGCAAGCAAAATGGTTTGATCTCAGTTTTCCCAAACTTAAGCTATTGTACAAGCAGCAATTTAGCAGCTTGACGGTGTTCGAAAGAGGGATTGGTTGTGTAATTGGATACCAATGGGTCGATGTGTTGTCCAACATTTCTATATAATGTTCGATGTAATCGCATGTTAAAGAATCGCCAAGAAAACGCGAGTTTGTCTGAGAAGTTTGCCGACCGGACATCTCCGGCGGGTGTGGCGCCGGTCGCCGCTCGGCGTATCCACGCTGCACGTCTTCATTGGACATCTCCGGCGGGTGTGGCGCCGGTCGCCGCTCGGCGTATCCACGCTGCACGTCTTCATTGGACATCTCCGGCGGGCGTGGCGCCGGTCGCCGCTCGGCGTATCCACGCTGCACGTCTTCATTGGACATCTCCGGCGGGTGTGGCGCCGGTCGCCGCTCGGCGTATCCACGTCTTCACGCCTTCATGACATCTCCGGCGGGTATGGCGCCGGTCGCCGCTCGGCGTATCCACGTCTTCACGCCCATTGGACATCTCCGGCGGGTGTGGCGCCGGTCGCCGCATCCACGCTGCACGTGTTCACACCCACTCCGTGTTTCAGGTCCAGATGTAGCCTGGCAGGACTTCCGTCATTCGTGCCGGACGGTCGGCCGCGTGACAGGTCCGTCACAGTGGGGGTGACGTCACACAACTGCTGACGTCGCGCAGGTGCTGTGTGGCCGACTGGGCGCCAGTCAGTCTGCCGGCGGCCGTTTGGTGCTCGGTCGCGCGGCGCTTCGCTGCTTCACTGACGCCACACCGAGCGGACACCGTGGTGCCGGTGGGATCTGGCAGCCCGGCGCCGGATCTGGCAGCCGGGAGGCGCCCGGTGCGGCGGCCGTGGGACGCGTGTCGGCGAGCTATATTCACGTCGATTGCCTGTGGGGTGTTGAGCGCGTGCGCAGCCTGCTTGTGCCGCGGGGAGGCGGGGGGGAGGGGCTCTCGCTTGGCCTGCTTCGGACGGGACGTGACGTCATCGTAACCGAGGAGTTCTGGTCGGAGACGCGCGGTGTCCGTGGCGCCATGGTCGGAGACGCGCGCTGTCCGTGGCGTCATGGTCGGAGACGCGCGGTGTCCGTGGCGTCATGGTCGGAGACGCGCGGTGTCCGTGGCGTCATGGTCGGAGACGCGCGGTGTCCGTGGCGTCATGGTCGGAGACGCGCGGGTCCGTGGCGTCAGGAGACGCGCGGCGTCGTGGCGTCATGGTCGGAGACGCGCGGTGTCCGTGGCGCCATGGTCGGAGACGCGCGCTGTCCGTGGCGTCATGGTCGGAGACGCGCGGTGTCCGTGGCGTCATGGTCGGAGACGCGCGCTGTCCGTGGCGTCATGGTCGGAGACGCGCGGTGTCCGTGGCGTCATGGTCGGAGACGCGCGAGATGTCCGGGAAGTTTTTTGCAGAGTTGCGCGAGGTGGCTGGTGGTTTATACGTGAACACGTGCGGGGCATGGATTTTTGAGCGGACACGCGCCGCTGTGCCAACGCCCTCGGCGATCGTCAGCGCCCTCCGTGATATCAGAGGACCCGTCGCCGCGCTGAGGGGGCGTGGCTCGCGGTGGGCGACGCTCGGCATAATGTGGGCTCTGCGGGGTGTGACGTCATGTCACGTGATGTGTGTGTGTGGGGACAGCTGGGCTGCCGTTTCGACGGCAACACGGTACAGGTGTACCAGCACCCCGCATCGCGTTTGTTTGTGTTCAGTATAATTGCCAACATTTGTACTATACTTTGGGGATAATTTGCGTAGAATTTGTGTCGAGTTATTGTCAGTTGTGGCCTAATTCAGTTCCGGTTATGCAAAGCGTGCGGAGATGTTGGCAATTTGCTTGAATCGACGCGAAGAACATATCGAAGGTGCTGCCGTTTCGCCCGCGCCGCCACCCCTCTCTTGAGCGTGGCGCGCGCTCTCACCGCACGAGCCCGACACTCCCCGTAGTGCTCCGGAAGGCCCGGCACTCCAGGAGTTCCGAGGACTGGCACCGTGGCACAGCTCTGTGGCGCTCGGAGGCACCGGACACGGCGGCACTTGCGATGACCACGTCTCGCTGTTACACTCGAGAAGATTTAATTTTTGCAAAGTGTGTGTGTGTGTGTCTGGGTGCGTGGGAATACATTTAGCTTCGTTGCCAGTGAGTTTGTGTGTCGGCGTTGAGACGACTGGCGGTGTCTGGCACTCGCCGACTGGTGTCCGCTGCCAGCGGTGCGGTCACCGTCCGTTCTATTGTCGCTACTGAACGCTGTCGGCACCAATGACGGCCCGTGGCGTCACAGCAGGCCGCACCCAAGGCTATAGAACACCAGGTAGAACGCTCCGCTTGCCAAAAATGGAGACGCTTGAGAGGACCATCAATTCTATAAACTTGAGCCGACCAATCAGCGTTTGACGACCTCCGTCAATCGTGGCAATAGTAAAGGCTGTATGGAAAAACTTGTGGAAGCTATTATTCATGTTATTCCATTTTTTCGTGCTAATTTTCTACAAAGACATTCTTGCTACTTTAATCTTGAACTTTAATACTACTTTATCACAATGTCACCGCTGACAGGGAAACAAATTTGGTATCCGTGTGAATGTCACCGGTTTCGCCGCACTAAAGACAAAATGTGTTTGTTTACCGTTGTCACGACCGACGGAGGTAGTCGAACGCTGATTGGTCGGCTCAAGCGTCTCCCTTTTTTTATTGGACTACAATGCTGGAGTGCACCCCCTGGCCGCACCCTTGTTCCACGCGATATCGAACGCCATCTCGGCGGACGAATACGTCGGCCGACGGGTTGTACACGTGTGACGTCATGTTTTGTGGTCGCTCGGGACGACCGACTGGAAGCTCGCTCGGATGGTCTCCCATTTGGCGGCTGTCGGTCTTACGAAGCGTCGCCAATCTCTCGCGTCGGCTGATCACGGGCGAAGGGCAGCGGTGCGTGAGAATCGAACCCACGATATTTCGGTCGGGGGAAGAGCACATTAGCGCCGGACGGATAAATACCGGCCGGCTTGGTTGGGAACACTCCCGACCAGGAACAGAGGCAGCGCCTCGGCCATACCGGCCGTCAGCGACGTGGGCCACGGCTTGGCGAGACTGGCAACATCTGACCTGACGCCATAACCCACATCCGATGCACACCCACCCGGCGACATCTGGTGACAAACGACTGTCTGGCGACATTCGACTATTTCTGATCATATCTGGTGACAAATCCATCATCGGTGAGATTTGGCGACAAGCCGACGTCCACCCACGAACACATTTCAAACTGTCCTCTCCTCTAAATTATCCTCTCTATTTCACGCTCTCATCTCTCTAAACTCTCCTCTCCACCTCGGTACCACTCCGCAGACATCCGGCACGTCTGAGCCTGATTCGTCACGTCAACCAATCACCGGCCGAGACCAGACTGGCCCCGCCCACGGCCAGACTGGCCCCGCCCACGCTTCGTCGGCGGCTGCTTGCGACGCACTTTGGCGCCGGAAATGGGCTTCCCGCGCTTGTTCCTCGGCTTCCACCGCTCGGCACTGGTCTGCCGGTCGTCCGCCTCGCCGCCGGCGCGCCGCCCGCCTCGCGACTCGCCCCGCCCCCGTTTCGCGTCTCGCGACTCGTCGCGGCGAGGCGCCGTCCGCTTCTTGGCGAAGCGCTTGGTCACCGAGCGCGAGGCGTCGCCGGAAGTGGTCGCGATGGCGCGGAAATCTGGCGGCACACGGCGGCGCGTGAAACATGGCGCGAAAACAGCGGATTCCCGAGCACACTCGAATTTACAGTCGGATGCCGAAAAGAAGGCAAACGGCGAACGAGTTTCCGGCAGACGCCAGTGCAGACGCCACCTTGACGCGGTCGAGGGAAGACAGGAAAGAAAAGACGCGAAGAAGCGAGCCATAAGGCTCCCGTGCTGTAGACACAGGATCCGACGCCGTATCGATGTTGACAGGGGAAGGTGGAGTGGTAGCGGTGATCATAGGTGGCGCCACCGGCGTGTAGCGCACCTACCCACACGTGTACGGCCACCCGGCGACCAGGTGAAAGGCGTGCCGTCGCAAAACCTTTGAACAAAGATGATTCATTCATGGGAGATACTACGCTGAAGTTAACGAAATCGAAATCCAAAATCACTAACATCCGGAGACGAAATCATACCGAACACAAATGCCACGCTATCGGTTCCAGCACAATGATGTCCGTGAAACACGAGGATCCCTACACACATCACGTGCCATCTGGCAGCACAGCGTGAAACACGAGGATCCTACACACCACGTCGCGTGCCATCTGGCAGCACAGCGTGAAACACGAGGATCCCTACACACCACGTCACGTTACATCTGGCAGCACAGCGTGAAACACGAGGATCCCTACACACATCACGTGCCGTCTGGCAGCACAGCCGGCTGACATTTCAATCCTCCGTTGACTGTAGATGATACTGCGATGAAGCCATCTGATATGTAGTTATATAGCTATTTGTTACATTGCACGCAACTAGTGGCAGTATGTTTTAGCTGTGTCTGTAATACGATACCGTGTTTAGATCTGAATAAAATGAAACCATGAGTAAATTTCATAAACCTAACATAGTTCTCCTATTCAGCGGCGAGCTACGTTCAGGCAGATCGTTATTGTACGTATAATACATACAAAGCACCAATGTCCAAGAAAATAATGTCGACCAATGTCAAAGAAACTAATATTGGCACATCAAGATACCGGCTTTGGGGCAGATCAGCTGCCATGGCTGGGTAGCGCAAGTGGTAGTGCTTACTATTTGACTGATTAATTGTGCTTATGGGCGCATCAACTGCTTCTGGTTATGTAGCGACCATGAGAGTGCTCACTAAGTAGTACTGATGCTTACCATGCAATGCTTACCAACAAGGAACATCACGAACAACACCATGGACCTTGCATTCCTTGTAATACCTTGCACTTCCCCATCTTCACCCGGGCTTACGTTTGGCTCCTGACCGACCTCCTCCCTGTGTCAAGCCTCATCATCGTCCACAACTTCAGCACGTCTTCATCCCCATCCTCACCTTCGTCTGGCTCCTGACCGACCTCCTTCCGGTACCAAGCCTCATCATCGTCCACGGCTTTAGCGCCGTCTTCAACGTTATCATCCCCCAGCTCGACGTCGGACTCTTCCTCCCCCTGACCAGGACCGCCGGCGCCGCTCTCCTGCTCTTCGTCCTCGTCCTCTTCGTCGGATTCCTTCACAGCGGCGGCATTCTCCATGGCTTTCTTCATGCCTAGCCGAGAGTACATGTTAATGATGGCAGCAATGGCAACAATGGCAACAATCGCTCTACTGTTGAGTATTGAATCTACTGAGGGAAGAAAACAGCATCAGCGCTTTTAAAACACACAACCCAGCTTGATATAAAATGCACAGCTTTTGCCACACGTTCGTCAGGCTGATCTGCGCAAAAAGAGGCATAATTTTAAAATGAAAGGTAAGTAGGGAAATTTGTCCACTTCATATCATATTTTCAACACTGTTAAATGAATGTTCATCATCTATGACAGCATCTATCTCCACTTCCTCTTGCAGGATCTTCGTGGGCGCAGGACGAATGAGACGAACTGATCGCAAATTCAGCCTACATCTCACCACTCCTGACGTCATAACATTCCTCAGGCGTTGACGTGATGAGCTACGTTCCACCCACACCGCCACGGGTGCACGCCGGTACAGCATACAACTGCAGGCGGCGCAGCCGACAATCCGCCAAACCCAGAAGTCCCGAGGAGACCCGGCCTGCTGACTTCATCGACATCACTACAGCACTACATCACCGCATCACTACAATCGGCCCGCGGTCCCACACAGAAGCCCTGAGGAGACCCTGCTTGCTGGCTGCATCGACATCACTACAACACTACAACACTACAGCACTACAACACTGCGACCGCCCACCCAAATCCTACGTGGCACCCTGATTTCAGTATTGTCTACATTGTATCACTAATGTCCTAACTGGAATCTTGGCTGGTCCCCATCTCCTGCCTGCTCCGACATATCAACACTGTCCCCACACCTGCTATTGGCGAAATCTTACCTGGTACGGTCTCCTACTTGCGCCGAAATCACATCACTACCCCCATCGAAGTTCTGGACGACCACTGTCATCATACTCCAACATCATTACATCACTACCCCTCTACTACCATCACTACCCCAATCACCCCTCTACTACCCCAATACTACCATCACTCCCAGTTGAAGTTCTGATCGACCACTGTCATCCTACTCCAACATCATTACATCACTATCTTTCTCCCAGTCCAAGTTCTGGTCGACCGCTGTCTCCTGCGTGCTCCGACATCACCGCATCACCACTGCCGCCCGCCTCAATGCCTCACCAGCCAGCGAGCGCTGCTTCTGCTCCTCCCGCAGCGCCGTCTTCTTGTCGACGTTCTGCTGCTGCTCCGCCCGGCGACGCGCCTTCAGCTGCCTGCCCAGCGTGTGACGTCACACGTCAGTGGATGACGTCACGTCAGGGTCGGCTCGGCGGCCGTCACTGGGACGGACACGGACCTGACCACACTCGACCCCGGCCGGCTTAGGGGGTGCTACAGCCGAGCAATTGCAGCAAGATAGAGGTAATGTTGTGGATATGATGTGGTCCTGATATCTTTGCAGTTATGTTGTGGCTAAGTGGCAATGCGACTATATAGCTACGTTGTGGCTATGGATATAGCTATGTTATGGCTGGACGTGGACGTGGTAAATTTGTCGAACAGTTCGATCCTTAGCAGTGTGCCGACATTCTGACCTTTTTATATTCTCTCACGACCCCAGATAATAAACTGGGATCTGGGTCACCAACGGTGTTACAACGTATCGCAAATCGGGAGCCATGTTTTGGGTGCGTGTGTGGGGGGGGGGGGATTCCACGGTCTATTTCATCACAACACATCACATCACATACCATTGCTTTAACATTGTTAACATTGGCTGGGAGGGTCAGTTGGCAGCTGGCCCGATAAGGCCGGGGACGAGCTGCCGGGGCGGCCGTGTTGGTCATTGACGACACGTTAACCTCTCGATGAAAATTATGCCCGTGACCTGGATTTCAAGGGATCCGGTGGCGGGGCCAGGGTTCACACAGCAAGCCCTGCTTAGAAATAGAACCCTGGTCCATGAAGCCACCCCAGGAAGAAATCGGACTAAATTTCTGAGAAAAAGACGTGCATCTCTGGAAAACCACGTGGCAGTATGGACTAAAACCAGTTGATGTGTGATAAACCTGGCCGTGCACATCACTATTACATTGATGCATTGTACATTTACAGCGATACGTTGCAGCATGTGTTGTTAACATCAGAGGCCAGTTTCACTAACATCACAAGCTGTGTATTCATACCGAATTTGGTGTGAATACACTTTCAGTCAGTCTTACTTAATTTATATTTAATGCAATGAAACTTATTTATTTACTTATATTTCGTCTTATTCAATATTTAGGTCTAGAGATTACCTAAAGGTGTATTACCTAAAAACTAAAGGTGTATTACCTAAAGGTGTATTACCTAAATTCGGTGTAATACCTAAAGGTCGTATTACCTAAAGGTTAGTGATTACCTAAAGGTTTGTTTCCTAAAGGTGTATTATTACCTAAAGGTGTATTACCTAAAGGTGTATTACCTAAAGAATAGTTTAGGCGCTCAGTGATGTCATGTCAGTGATGTCACGTCAGTGACGACTTCGATGACGTCACACTCACTCTCGCTGCTGACGGCGCTGCTGGATGATCTCCAGCTCCTCGTCCGTCTTGCTCACCAGCTTGTGGTAGAGGACCTCCCCAGTCACCAGGCCAGCTTCAGCCTTCATCAGCTGTGGACGGGGTGACGTCACACATCCAGCGGCGGCGCCAGGCAGGTAAAACAGGTCGGCAACATAGTAGTTCGGCTTGATTAATACATTGGCTCCAATGAGCTTTACCTACCAACCAATGGGTCTGTTTATAAGGAGTAAACTGGAGTAGGTAGACGGTCCAGTTTAGCACCTCCCGATAATCTAACGTCGTGTGCGGAAGACTCGCCATCAATCTTCCAGAGAACCCCTGGTGAAGCCCGTGAACCGGCATCTCATCCTTCGTGTCACAAAATCTTGGAAACGGCCATGAGCTGGCAGTGTCAGCACTACTTCGAGACAAGTCTCCGAGGACGCCCTCTAAATCGGTCACTCTTAATCGGTCAACAAAACTTTCGAAATGCCCCTGGATCACTGGAAAGTTCTCTGGATTCCGGACGAGGGTGACATCAGACATCAGCTGTACACAGGTGTGACGTCACACATCATAGTCGCGGCCCCGGCTCCACCAGTGACCTGATGTCGGAGGCTGTATCCAGTGTGTCGGTACAGTGTGCAGAGGCCGTACCTGCAGGGTCAGCAACGTTCGCAGCTCCACCAGTGTCCTTATTTCAGAGGCCATACCCACAGTGTCCTGGTACAGTGTGTCGGAGGCCGTACCCGCAGTGTCCCGGTAGTGTGTCGGAGGCCGTACCTGCAGGGTCAGTCGCGGCCCCAGCTCCACCAGTGTCCTTATTTCAGAGGCCATACCCACAGTGTCCCGGTACAGTGTGTCGGAGGCCGTACCCGCAGTGTCCCGGTACAGTGTGTCGGAGGCCGTACCTGCAGGGTCAGTCGCGGCCCAAGCTCCACCAGTGTCCTTATTTCAGAGGCCGCACCCGCAGTGTCCTGGTACAGTGTGTCAGAGGCCGTACCCAGTGTCCCGGTACAGTGTGTCGGAGGCCGTGCCCGCAGTGTCCCGGTACAGTGTGTCAGAGGCCGTGCCCGCAGTGTCCCGGTAGTGTGTCGGAGGCCATACCTGCAGGGTCAGTCGCGGCCCCAGCTCCACCAGTGTCCCGGTACAGTGTGTCGGAGGCCGTACCCGCAGTGTCCCGGTACAGTGTGTCGGAGGCCGTACCTGCAGGGTCAGTCGCGGCCCCAGCTCCACCAGTGTCCTGGTACGGTGTGTCGGAGGCCGTACTCGCAGTGTCCCGGTACAGTGTGTCGGAGGCCATACCTGCAGGGTCAGTCGCGGCCCCAGCTCCACCAGTCGGATGGCAGACTGGGCGTTCACGATGTTGCCCCGTGAGCGCACCTCCTGCGCCAGCTGGACATGGCTGCTGGGGTCCTCCTCACCCTCCGACTCGCTGCCGTACCCTGCCCTGTGGGGGGAGGTCGGGTCAGGTCAGACCGCATGGGTGTTGATTTGATAATTATTGGGTGGGGGGGGGGGGAAATAAATGAAGGCAATGGGCCTGGCAAAATGGAATAGATGGCACACTCCATAAGGTCCCATGGTAAAAGTTGAAATTATTGGAGGGGAAAACCAACATTGAGGGGGCACATGCCCCTAAAAAACACCCCTGGTTCCCAGCCTTTTAAATATGTACGGAAATTGTCATGTTCCTTTTTGTTTGGGGGAGGGGTGGCGAATATCTCGCACTCAGACACCGAAAGACCACCGATTATCCCCCAGCCAGAGCGGACGTGGTCGCCGTACTCACTTCATCACAAACTCGGCCATGTCGCCCAGCCGGCCCATGTTGGGCACGTGCGTACGGTTGACGAGCTTCTTCACGCCTCGGGAGATGCCGACCGGCACCACCTTGACCGTGTAGTGGCGGAAGTCGATCGTCTCGTCCTCGGCATTGTAGCTGAACAGCACCGCCCGCCGCAGGTTGTTCAGCTTCACCTGGGGACACGGGCAGCGAACACTATATAACACTACAGAACACTACAGCACCGCCCGCCGCAGGTTGTTCAGCTTCACCTGGGGACACGGGCAGCGAACACTATATAACACTCCGCGAACCCCCGCGAACTATCGCAAACTCTCCTGAACGTTAACCACGGCCGCTGCTACCTTGTGAATGTTCAGCACGGGGAACATGTTCTACATCACGGTGTGAACGTTAACCACTGCCGCTGCTACCTTGTGAATGTTCAGCACTGGGAACATGTTCTGCAGCACGGTTGCCATCAGCTGCACGTGCTGGCCGGCGGCGTTGAAATTGTTGAGGATGAGCAGCGGTCCGTGCAGGAACTGCTTGCTGTAGGTGACCATCCGCCGCAGAGAGCGTAGCACGTCCCGGGTCAGAGTGTAGTCCTGCACCCTGGGGACGCAGTACGTCTCGGGTCAGCGTGTAGTCCTGCACCCTGGGGACGCAGTACGTCTCGGGTCAGGGTGTAGTCCTGCACCCTGGGGACGCAGTACGTCTCGGGTCAGGGTGTAGTCCTGCACCCTGGGGACGTAGCACGTCTCGGGTCAGGGTGTAGTCCTGCACCCTGGGGACGCAGTACGTCTCGGGTCAGGCTCCGACCCTGGGACGCGACGTCTCGGGTCAGGCTGTAGTCCTGCACCCTGGGGACGCAGTACGTCTCGGGTCAGGCTGTAGTCCTGCACCCTGGGGACGCAGTACGTCTCGGGTCAGGCTGTAGTCCTGCACCCTGGGGACGTAGCACGTCTCGGGTCAGAGCGTAGTCCTGCACCCTGGGGACGTAGCACGTCTCGGGTCAGGCTGTAGTCCTGCACCCTGGGGACGCAGTACGTCTCGGGTCAGGGTGTAGTCCTGCACCCTGGGGACGCAGTACGTCTCGGGTCAGGGTGTAGTCCTGCACCCTGGGGACGTAGCACGTCTCGGGTCAGGGTGTAGTCCTGCACCCTGGGGACGTAGCACGTCTCGGGTCAGGGTGTAGTCCTGCACCCTGGGGACGCAGTACGTCTCGGGTCAGGGTGTAGTCCTGCACCCTGGGGACGCAGTACGTCTCGGGTCAGGGTGTAGTCCTGCACCCTGGGGACGCCGGTTCGAATCTCAGCAGGCAGCGGCCAAACTTTTCTAGATCTGGATACGGAATGCAAGTCCAGCTGAATATTATTTTCGGAATTCGCCTATCGCGATAGCACACAGAAAAGAATCCGCTTACACATTATTTACACTTACACCTTTATTACACCTGCACATTACACCTTACATTTACACCTTCGTAAAGTAAAATATCCGCATCAACGTAGACAATTCTGTTTGTTTATCGGGTGGTTCACGACGCACTTTATGCAAGATCACGGCTAATGGCGCCGCCCACACCGACACTGCTTAAACTGGACCGGAAAACTCTCATCTCCCTCACCTGAACCTGAAAACTCTCATATCCCTCACCTGAACGTGAACACTCTCATCTTCCTCACCTGAACGTGAGCGTGGGGCCGCGGGGAAACTTGGCCAGCTTCATATAGGTGGCCACCCGCGTGTGTGTGAACATGCAGAGGTGAGTGACCCCTAGCGGGCCGGCCACCGACGCCAGGTCACGCACGGTCGTGCCCTTGGTCTGGCGAATGGAGAGGTCGTGTTACATCACAACAGGGAGGTTGTTAGGTCATCGCAGAGGGGTCAGGTCGTATCACAACATGGAGATCGTTAGGTCATCATAGGGAGGCCAGGTTACATCACAACAAGGGGATCAAATTTCGTCATCACAGGGAGGTCAGGCCATGCTACAACAGAGAGGCCAAGTCAGGTCGGATTACAACAGAAATAAAGTCAGATCATAGTAGAAGTGAGATCAAATTGCAATGGGCAGACCAATTCAGGTCAGGTCATCACGGATCTCAAGTCACATCATAACATGAGTGTCATGTCGGGTCACAACAAAAGTGAAGGCAAGCCAAGTTCCAACTGGAAAGACCAAGTCACAACAGAAATCATGTGTCACAATGAAGAGAGCTACCATATCGGGGATGATAGGCCAGGCAACAGCAGGTGGACAAAATCAGGTCAGGTCATGAAGTCATAGAAGGAACGTAAAATTAGGTCATGTCAGGTCACAACAGAGTTAGGTCAGTGGCACGATATGGTGAGCAGGCCAGGCCACGGCAGAGTTAGGTCAGTGGCACGATATGGTGAGCAGGCCAGGTCACGGCAGAGTTAGGTCAGTGGCACGATATGGTGAGCAGGCCGGGCCAAGGGCCACGGCAGTTAGGTCAGTGGCACGATATGGTGAGCAGGCCAGGCCACGGCAGTTAGGTCAGTGGCACGATATGGTGAGCAGGCCGGGCCACGGCAGTTAGGTCAGTGGCACGATATGGTGAGCAGGCCAGGCCACGGCAGTTAGGTCAGTGGCACGATATGGTGAGCAGGCCGGGCCACGGCAGAGTTAGGTCAGTGGCACGATATGGTGAGCAGGCCGGGCCACGGCAGAGTTAGGTCAGTGGCACGATATGGTGAGCAGGCCAGGCCACGGCAGAGTTAGGTCAGTGGCACGATATGGTGAGCAGGCCAGGCCACGGCAGTTAGGTCAGTGGCACGATATGGTGAGCAGGCCGGGCCACGGCAGAGTTAGGTCAGTGGCACGATATGGTGAGCAGGCCAGGCCACGGCAGAGGATCGGACAGGCTATTTCACGTCACAAACAGACGTCACACCACAACATGAAGGTCATGTCAAAAGTTGAGGCCACGGGTCATGGCAGGGAGGCAAGGTCAAAGCAGGAATATCGGTCCAGTCGTCACAGCATGTCCTTAGATGCTAATCAGGCATGATCCCATGTGCTAACCAAACACGGGTCGGTCAAAGTCACGCAGAGCAGCGGCAGTAGCTAATGCGATAAGGAGCAGGTTATCACGTGCGGTCCTGTCTGGGAGACTGACAGCTTCAAATGAATCCTCTGGTTGCCAGCTACATATGGCACTGGACAAATATCTGGTGACACACGAGTAGGTATGTTTGTGCATGATATGATATGTAAATGACATGGGTGACAATATGCAGACATACATGACTTGACACGTGTCACGTGGTACACGTGACACGTGGTCGCAGATGACGTCACTCCGGGCACCCAGCCTGATCATTGGAAGGTGAAGTGGTTAACTGCAAATTTGGGGTGAAAAAGTTTTTCTTCGGAATACATTAATTTTGCAATATCTTCGGAGCCTTCTGTACCTTGTATCTTTCGTAATACCTCGTGCATTTTCCGGGCACTGAATTCCACCAGCAATTGCTTACCATATTTTATGATGGGGGACATAGTATAGCAGCAATACAACAGTGAGCTCAAGTGACCTTGCGATGCATGGTCGCGAGTATATTCATATTCGTTATCTAAACGAACCTGGAACTGAGTGACAGTCCAGGCCTCCACCACGTCGACTAACCATTGACAGCGAGCGCCCCATAACCTCAAACAACCCTACATTGCTTGGCTATGAGCGTTTGTCAGCGACCTCGACTGACCTTCAGATTTGTGGCGGTGAAGGGCTCCATGACCTTCCTGACGTTGAGCACCAGCTGACTGACGTATTTGCCGGTGCGGCCGCGCGCCAGCACGAACGAGTGGGCGGCCCGCTTCAGGTGCGCTGGCTCCTCCGTCTTGGAGGCCTCATTGTTGCGCCGTGTTTTGCCCTGCACACCAACAAAGGCTACCATTGCAAACACAGCTATTTGGATGATTCATTGTTGTGAAGCGTTTTGAACTGCACAACAACAAAGGCTATCATTGCAGACACAACTATTTGGATGATTGATTGTTGAGCCATGTTTACCTTGCACACCAACAAAGGGTATTATTGCAAACACAACTATTTAGATGCTACATTGTTGCACCACATTTTTCCCAGTGTATCAACAAAGGCTATCGTAACCACAAATATCCTTCTTCACAGCTGAAAAAATGGTTTCCTGCCAGTTGAGGGTGATATCTTAACACACACAGCAAAGCCACAACAACAAACAAAAAATCACACCAGAGCCAACTTCAGATTTGAAAGCTGATATCTCAAAATGTCTGGTAAATATTTACAAACTGTTCCTCACATGATGAGCAAGTCAGTTGAACAGAGCTGGCTGCAAGGACAGCACCCCCACTCCCATGTCCACCAGCCAAGCAGAATGTGTCAAGATGAATCAATTCCACCATCCTGCATGCATCAAATGACTGAACATTTATCAGCTTTGATGGATGATATCCAAGATATTGGTCTGGAGGAAAAAAAAATGGTGAGCAACATGGAAAAAGTTATTGAAATCACTGTGCTTTTAATGTTAAAACTGTTGTAGATAACAGCACAAGAACATGCATTCTTGGTGACAAAAACATTTTGGCCACACACAAAAAATATCATGTATTTTTACAGCAAAAACAAACATGCATTTTTTGCTTCCAAACACAAAAGTTAGTTAGTTATTTGGGCTTTGGGATGCAGCAACTTCATTGGTCATGTATTTCAAACATACAAGTTTTTCATCTGAAAAGGCATTTTTTCTGTCAGAACCTTGAATTTGTATTTGCATTTCACATTATAGTGCTATCAATTATGCAGTGGTCAGAAAGACTGATGGCATGAAATAAAGGTGTGACAGGGGTAAAACAAATGTCTGCACCATCATACAAGTGAATGAGTTACAACGGCGACACCAGACAATGAATAGCAAGATACCAGCACTCAGTAAGCAATGGATCATCGAACAGGAGACAAGGTCTGTTAGATGCACAGGCTGTTGAATAAGCAGATAGAACCAGCTGCCCATCTTACAAGGGTTGGCATTAGTGGCACTCCCTCTGTCAGCCATCAACCTTTTACAGTCTGCAAAGCATGCCAATCCCAATGAAGCCTTCTCCAGTGTAAGCCCTTCACACCCTGGGTACAATTGGTACTCCTGAAGAGCTGTGGTAAATGTGCCACAGGAGATGCAGTGCACAGTATGGTCATGCAGGTTCGCCAGCAAAAGGCTGGTGCATGTGGTGTGAACAGAAAACAAGGAAGTAGGGAAAAGTGATTTTGACAATTTTGTCACAAATTAGCCAGCAGAGCACATCAAGCTGTTCACCATGCCTTAGTCTGGCTGCATATCACCTATATTGTTATCCATTTTAGTCTGGTTGCAGACAAGAGGCACAGCCAAGGCCCCTTCCACCTTTAGCAACAATAGGCACACCAGCTTGAACAGGAAATTGTGATTTTCACCATGCAGAACAGGAAATGTTAGACATGTTTTTTTTTTTTTTTTTTTTTTTTTTTTTTTTTTTTTTTTTTTTTTTTTTTTTTTTTTTTTTTTTTAAAATTTTAAATTTAATTTAAAAAAAAAAAAAAAAATTAAAATAAATAAAATTTTTTTAATTTTTTTTTAATTATTTTATTAAATTTTTTTATTATTTTTATTTTTATTTTAAATTTATTTAAAAAATTTTTTTTTTATAAAAATTTAAAATTTAAAAAAAATAAGTTTTTTTTTTTTATTTTTATTTTTTTTAAAAAATAATTAATATTTTTTTTTTTTTTTTTTTTTTAAATTTTTAAATTTTTATTTTTACTAAAATAATTTAAAAAAAAAAAAAAAAAAAATTCAATGAAGTATAAAATACTTTATTCCTTTATTCTTTTATTTAAAAAAAAATTTTGTTTTTTTTTTTTTATAAAAAAAAGAAAGATTTCGAAAAAAAAAAAAAAAAAAAAAAAGAAAAATTTTTTTCCACCCCACAAAAAAAAAAAATAATGGGGGGGGGCCCCCCCCGGGGGCCCCCGGGGGGGGGGGGGGGGCCCCAAAAGGAAACAAAACCCAAAAAAACCGCCGGGCCAAGGCTTTACACATTCCACCTTCACCACCAACCTCTGCACCAGGCAAACAAAACCTTCTGGCTGATCTATTTACAACAGGGGAGAAAAACCAGGCGTGGCAAACACCACAGCCAACCCCTACTTCCTGTTTTTTTTCCCTCCCTTTCTCCCCCTTCCCCTCCATTTTTTTTTAATTATAAATTAATTTTTTTTTTTTTATCATTTTGAATAAAAAGAAAAGAAAAAAAACTTAACTTTTATTTAACTTTATTTTTTTTTTTTTTTTTTCCATACCCCAAACAAAAATAAAAAAAAAACAAACCCCCCCACCCCCCCACCCCCCTTTCCCCTTCCTTTTTTTTTTTTTTTTTTTTATTAAAAAATAGGGGGGGTTTTTTTTCCTTACCCTAAGGGTTAAAATAGGGGGATTAGCCGGGGGGGGAAGTGGGGGTTTAGGAAAAAAAAATGAATTTTAATTACCTCCCCCCCCCCTAATTTATTAAAAATATATTTTTTTTTTTTTTAAAATTTTTTTTTTATTTTTTTTTTAAATATAAAATTTTTTATTTTTTTATTTTTTTAAAAATTTTATTGTTTTTTTTTTTTTTTTTTTTTGGAAACTTTATTTTTCCTAAAAAAATTTTTTTTTTATATATTTTTTTTTTTTTTTTGGAGGGGGGGGGGTTTTTAAAAAAATTGTTTTTTTTTAAAAAAAATTTTTTTTTTTTTTTTATAAAAATTAATTTTTAATAGGGGGGGCTAAAATATTTTCTTCGGCTGTAAAAAACAACCCCCTTTTTTTCCAATGAGGGTTTTTTCCCCATTTCTAAAAAAAAAAAATATTAAAAAAATGTTGAATAATAAAAATGCATAATATATAACAATAAATATTGATAAATATTGAATAAATATTGAATAAATATTGAATACATATTTAATTAAATATGGACGATATAGTGACACAAAAGTAGGATCTTCTCACATGACGTCACATGCCGCCAGTTGTAATTGGACAGCGGAGACGTTTTTAGCGCAACACCGAAAACATGTCTTGGTATGGCATGCTATACAGGCTGTACGCGTTTCAAAGTTTTGTTATGGTCGACAGGGATTGTTGGTGAGTGGGCGCATATGGACTGCTGAAACTGCTAGTTGTTTTCAGGTATGGACTTAGAGTGGTAGAACTCAACCAAACAATGTTGTTCTTCCTTTTCCCTTCTGGAGTACAAAATATTTCATTTTGTCCAGTCACAATCCTGGAGTACAAAATTTATTGGTATGCATAACACCAACAAACGCCAGTTTTTCCAACACTGAAACCATTTGCTATTTCATTTTTTATCATACCCTCCATGCTTCAGAAAATCCTAGCTGCATCACTGTTCCAGACTAAGGTATAATTACAATTTAAGGTAGCCACAAAACAAGACTTACAAACATTTTACCACAAGCATGAGCAGAGAAAATGAGTGGTCATATCTTCTGAATCACATTAACTAACATGGTATTCTGAAAGAAAAGTCCAAAAATCCCCAAAACTCCTTTTACTACTAAAATATCCATTACTACTTATGCTGAATTGCCCAACTCCAAGCCAATTTTGTGTTATTTTGCTTCCTGACTGAAAAGTATGCATTTGCAGAGGAAATGAGTGGTCACATCATGCTAAGCACATTCATAAACATTGCATTGGGAAAAGAAATTCCAAGAACCCAAAAATTACCTTAAACCACAAACTTTCCCAGACTAGGTACATACCTAATCAGGTAGGTACTGCATGTGCACTGGTATTGTCACATAAGTTGCATAGGCCATAGGGGGAACCTATGGGTTCCTTGAACACTTTGAATTCAATCCATGGAATACCATTGGCATGCTAATTTCACAAAGTTTGCATGCATCTCCTCATCCAAGCATTGGCCATAACAATACAGGTACCTACCTACAAATAAATGGCATTTTCAGCATCATGTTTTATGTCACTATCAGTTGATACCAGATGCCCTTTCTCTCACAAACAAATTACTGCATCGACGCCCATTGAGAATAGACATTAATCAAAACAAGATGACAGTACCTAGGTACCTACCTAGGTACGAAGGTAGGTACCTACCTTCTCATCCTACTTACCTTTTTACCTCTTCCTTTCTTGCCCATTGCTGTTATTGGACAATGTCTTTCCTTCAATTACAACGCCTATCTAAGCTGTACAAATAAAAATGGATTACAGTAGGCGTATATTACATCAGAAACAATCCACGGAGATCAATATACAGCAACAATGCCACCATCAAGCGAAGAGCACGAGGATTGGGGTCGCACACCGCAACTGTTGCGGTACACGTGGGATGGGATTTGTTTACGTGATGGAGAAATATGTAACATGTGAGCCAGTAATGTATACGGTTTTCTCGACATCACTATTTGAGGGCCGATTCGATGTTGCTGCTGGTATAATTGTGAGCTGACGTCTTTACATGCCGCCGCTTGCCATTGCCGCCACTGTTGTTGAGAATATCCCTATTAACTCTACATCAGGGGCGGATTCAGGACTAGTCATTGGAGCACGCATCTGGAGAGGCGTTATTTTTCGGAGGGGTGCCAATGCGAAAGTGCCTGGAGGAGCGGCTTCAGCTGAAAATCCGTTGAGTTAAAGGGGGGGGGGGTGAATTCCGGGACACAGAAAGGGCGCCTTTTCCTCTCAGGAGGGCGCCATTTTCATTGCAAATGGGTGCTTATTCCTCTCTGGCGGGCGCCTCCGGTTGAAAAATCCGTTGAGCGGGTTAGTGCGCTCGGCCCTTCCCGGAGGCACGCCTTTTCCCGGCGATAGTGGTGTCACCTTCCAGGCACATGCCCCCAATGCCTTCTGTATTCGCCCCTGATCTATGCTGGCGTCGTTGTCACGGGAATGGGAGACTCGCCTTCCAAGCTTCATGACATTGAATTGCCTATGGTGATGCAGGGAAGAATCAACCCAAAACCATTTCGCCATGTATTGCAAAATGCTTGGCGATGCCAATAGTCATCTAGCATAAAATAGTTCAGTCAAGCACATCAGAAGGCGCCTTACTACATAATTCATGAAATTATATATATAGCACAACGCAATAAGCATGCATGAAGTTGAGCAAGTACCAAAACTTCAGATGACCAAGCTAAACGATTTTTCGATAACGTTCACAACGCTTATTGGTGCTGACAAAGCCCATCCGTGAAAAGAAGTGCTGTGATCAGTAGTGGATTGATATGGCGATGCCGAAGGCACGCACCGGATGGCGTATGAATTAGAACAGCAGATACTAACGAAATTTCATATACACAAACCTTCTAGTCTTGCATTTTTTTCATCATAAAACAAAATAATATAGGAAACAGAATTAAGCTACCCCTACAGGAATCCAGGTGGCCATCGGGTATAAAGTCCACGAAGTGTACTTTAATTCTCTGACTGTTCAAGGTCGCCACTAGAAAGCGCCATGCTCCGGCGTGTTCTTAATCCATCTGGGTTTGCGGCCGGCTTATCGGGATTCTCGGCAGTTGGGCTCGTGTTGCAGCAGATCTTGCGAGACACCAAAACAGCCCGTCCGCTGTCAAGGATGGCCGGTGTCACCTTTGAAGAACGAGGAACTCCCAATTCCGAGGATTATCGGATCTACTACCGTGAGTAAAAACAAACTCCTCGAAAGAATCTCCTAACATTGGCATGAAATTAAGTTGAAATGCTTGCTTGCTAGGTAGGTATATGACCTGAGCAGTCGATGCGCCCCGAAACCACACAAGTTGAAATGCTTACGTCCGTTTTTTGATGACCTGGCTTCACATTTCGGTAAGCTTGTGGTTTAAGGTGTTTTAATCATTTCTTGGAATTTATTTTTCCCATACAATGTTTATGAATGTGACTAAGATGATAGGACCACTACTGTTCTGTGCAATTTGAAATGCTTTTCAGGTTGTGAGTGAAACAACACCTAAAGGGCTTTGAGTTAGGTAATATAGCATCAAAGGAAATGGTTTTAAAATGAAATAAAAATGCAACATAAGCTAACCTAACCTAGTCTGAGCACCCTTTGAAGAAAAACATCCAAAAAAAATATTAGGAAAATGTCAAGCAATACCTACCTATCTTTTTCTTTAAATTTTGCTTTATGGAGACAAATGTGTGAACAAAACTTGTCTTGTTACCACCTTAAAGCACAATAATACCCACATTTCCTTAGGCAAGACTTGGTGTTATTGCAGTTTTAGGGGTAAATATGCAGTTTAAAGAATTTCTGGCTTTTTTAAAGCAATGTTTATGAATGTGCTGAACATCATGAGACTACTCCTTTCCTCTGCAAATGCATATTTTTAAGCTTGGAGACAAAATAATGGTAATTTTGTCTTAAAAAGGTGTTTTAATTTTTGTGAATTTGTCTTCAGAATACCATGTTTATGAAGGTGACTAAGATGATGGGACCGCTTGTGTTCTGTGCAAATGAGAGAAAAAATTTAGAACTTGTTTTGAATTTTGAATTTGTTTGAAAATGTTTTTTTTATGGATTTTTGAACTTATAAACTTATATACCCCTTTGTATGCTTCATGGAGGTAAAATGTGTTAAAATGTGTTTTATATTACCTTAAGCTGCAATAATACCAATCCAGCATGGTCTTCCAATATCCAGGATGGCTGGGACAGCATGAGAATACTGCTATGGTGCTAATGCTGTCTGTCATGCAATGAAAGTGCAGTCCAGTCCATTCCATGTGCCAATCTCATGCATCATGCATTGTCCAACTGCATCTGTCCTATCTGCACCACACCCATAGCACCAGTGGCTCAGGAACTATCTCTTAGTTGGGGGAGGGGCATAAGCAATTTTGAGTATTAGAGAACAATGTGAGAATATATCAGTTCTAAAACTGACAAAATTGTTTGCTAAGCTGCTGTGGGCAGCCACTTGGTGATCTTGGAGGCTATGGGAGCATGTCCACCCTATCCCTCCCCCAAGACCAATTTCCCCTCATTGTTTTTACTAAAATGGCATTTCCTCAAAATCTAAAATTGTTTGAGATAAATGTTGTGTGCAATGGACCCACCAAATATTAGCTCTTCAAAATTGAAGAGTGTTTAATGAAAGAAGTCATCAGATTGTCCCCACCCTGAAAATGGTTGAGAACCAGTTTCTGGATCTGCCATTGCGCACAGCAACAACAAGCAAATTGCTGCTTGCAATGCACAATGCAGGTCCTGATGAAGCCTGTGTGTGTGCACCACTGCTGTTGGGAGTGGCATTGCTGCTGTTGGGAGTGGTGCCACTGCTGTTGGGAGTGGCACCACTGCTTTTGGGAGTGGCGACACTACTGTTGGGAGTGGCGTTGCTGCTGTTGGGAGTGCCACTGGTGTTGGGAGTGGCGACACTATTGTTGGGAGTGGCACCGCCGGTGGTGTGTGGGCGGGATGAGGCGGTCTGTCGGCCGATCGATGGTCGATAGTCAATCATCCACCCCCTCCGTGACTCGCGGGCACGACATTACTGTGACCAGTGCCTGGCTCACACCACGCCCGTTTTACGTTTAACTTCCGTCAGACGTCCGTAAAACGCCTGCGGCTATCCGTTTTCGACGGGCTCTGTGTGTAACGGCGACTTCGGAGCGGCAATTTATGTCCGCCCGACGTCTGTCCAAAAGTGGCAGTTGTTTCGTCTTTGTGCCACAAACGCTTCTCCGACGTGCTTCGAGAATGGAGCTGGACGTAGTGCCTATGGATCTCGACGCCTTTACACTTAGTTTTTCCCTCCGTTGCCTCCATGTAGGTCGCGCCCTTAAGCCCAAATAATCAATAAATATCCATGTAGGTATTTGGCATTGAGCACCCCAGTGCCTTTCAGTAATTGACCCTAATGATGGCTAAGTATGATCTATGGCAGAGATAAGTACTGTATTCGTAAATAACTATAATAAAAATAATTTTACTGAGCGATGCCACATAAATCAAAAGGTAACTGCGGTCCAGATTGCCTACCCTTCTCTGCTGTACCCTGAAAGGCAAACTTCCACTGGAGCAACTGACGCGACTGCGCCAGAAACGCACAACTTACGTCCGCCAGGACGACGTGGAACGGGGTGTCCGTGAATTTCTGCTGGTTTCCAGTCCGTTCCAGACTGACATCGGACGGTCGTAAATCTGGACCGGGCTCCGTGTGAAATGACCTTTAGGTGCCCCGGGGGCGCTGGGCCAACGAGAGCGCGTGTAAAAAAAACTCAGCGCGGTCGAACCTCCGTGTATGTCGGCCACAGGCGCGGGGCCTCCAGTGTTTATACAGCCAGGCTCCTGCAGGCGTGTGTGCAGGGCTGACACGGTTTTTGATGCGGCACGTTGGTCAGACTGCATCGCTCAAAGCGGAAATACAAAGCGCCGTCCCTCCTGGAACTGAAGTCCAAGTCCCGGAACGCTAATCAGTCGCGATGTCGGCTCTGCTAGCTAGGGTCGCTACGCTAGATCAGGTCGCTACGCTGGCCAGGGTCGCTACGCTACGCTGGCTAGGGTCGCTACGCTACGCTGGCTAGGTTGGCTACGCTATGGTATCTATGGTCGTTAGGCCAGCTAGGGTCGCTACGCTGGCTATGGTCGCTACGCCAGCTAGGGTAGCTATGCTACGCCGGAGATACGGGGGCGGGCGGAGGCTGCGGTGCGAGATGCGTGGTTAGCCGCCAGAGGCCGGGAATGACGCCGTGGACCCCCGCCTTGGAACAAAGATCTAGAGTACTTCAGGAGAAGTATTATTATGGTGGAATTTGCCGAATGTCCGAATGGAGAGAGCAAGTTCTGGCTCTGGGTACGACAATTATAACTTGACATGCTTTGTTACATCGTGAATCGCTGTCGAAAACTGGCCTCGCGCTGAAATGCCACAGAGAGCCTCTGCTTGGACACAGGTCAAGAGCACCTCATCAGGCATATTGGGACTACAGTTGGTGCAAGTCAAAAGTATAGGACCATATTGGACGAGTGAAGAAATTATATCGCGATCACTGTAACGAAAAAGTTATTACGGTCTGAACAGCGTGAGTGCCGAGCCGGGCCAGGACCGACCGTCACGTCTCGTAGCAAATAAAACCTACTCAGAATATTTATAAAATATACGGAATGCTAGGAAATTATTATAAATGCTACATACAATTCTAAATAAATAGGATATACCAGACATGGGGCGTTTATGTCACTGCATGACTTTTATTCGTAAGTTTAGCCATATTTTAAACTGCAACATATATTTATATATATATATATATAGTATATTTATAATATATGCATGTATCTTGCATATGTGTATGTATTCCCAACGTCGACAAAACGCAGCGGGTTTTGAAAGTACTTTCTGGCCGTGCCTTCGATTTTCCAATTGCCAGTCTCTCCTGTGCCCCGCACCGGAGGCGGCCTTAATCGATGTGAGGCCACACTCGTGAGTTCAGTATTATCGGCTGGTCGGTGTCGGTCGGTGTGCCCTGAAACCAAAGCCATATGCCACAAGGCGCCACTGCAGTGTTAAAATAATGGTTTTTCGTTAGGTGTGAGATGTCGAAACGAGCACAGTAGGATGCTGAAATTTGTCATGGAATTAGTGCCATTTCAAATGCTTTTGATGTCCTTCAGACTTAAATTTGAGCCAATGGTTGTACCTTCATCAGTTGTTTTGATATTCATATGTTAGAAAAAGCTACATTCGGGACAAAGAAAAAAAGCCTATTATATATACTGGTGCCGTATGCCATATCGCATTATGGATAATCCCTTTACCTGAAATTGCATTGCGAAATGTTAGTGTATCACCATCCCTTATCGCGAGCATGATCATGATACTTAACAAACGAGGTACCGTTAGAAAGGAGACACGAAGACTTCATAAGCACGCATCAAGAAGCAGGATGTCGATACTTCTTGGAGAAGGATGTCGATTGAGTGCTCGGAAAGTGGTAAATTCCACCCTATTTTACGAATAATTTAACACTGCGCCACTGGGTGTGGTGGGCGCCGCCTCAGTGCGACGTCTGAGGAGCGAATGGCGTGCTGGTGTCGTGACAGTCAGGTCCCGGGTTCGAATCCTGCTAGCTGCAAGAAATTTAGCCCTCGCACGCCCATCTCGCCGTTCGTAGTGGTGACGTCCGGGGCTGTCGTGTGTCTCCAGGTAACGCGGACGGGCCCATCTCGCCGTTCCACGACATCCCGCTGATGGCGGACAAGGAGCGGGAGCTGTTCAACATGGTGGTGGAGGTGCCGCGCTGGACAAACGCCAAGATGGAGGTGGGTGGCGCCACTTCTCCCCTCTACTTTCCCTTCCTCTCTCTCTCTCTTCTCCCTTCCCCTTGTGGGCGCATAATGAATCAAGTAGGTGGCCCGCCCAAAAGCACCAAGCACGAGTCCACCACTAGTACCACTACCACCACTACTACCACCACCCATCAGGTTCGAGTCTCACCTGTCGCTACTCTTCGCCCGCGACCAATCGGCGTGAGAGATTGGCGACGCTACATGACTCAACGGTCGACGTGTCGTAAAACCAATAACCAACCAACCAACCAACCAACCAACCAACCAACCAACCAACCAACCAACCAACCAACCAACCAACCAACCAACCAACCAACCAACCAACCAACCAACCAACCCACCCACCCACCACCACCACCACCACACACCACCACACACCACCACACACCACCACCCCAGCAGGTATATGTGAGTATCAAGCCTGAAGCAGGTGCGGCGTGGGCTTCTCAAGGCTGCAGCAGGTGTGGTGTGTGCTTTTCGTACCTCAGGGAGCTATGGGGTACCATGAACATACTGGCGGGTCATCACCGATCCGGCTGGAGGCTGGCGACTTGTCCGGGCGCGATGTCGGCGCCGGTGACCTGGATCTCTCCTAATCCGATCAGTGATCCAGTGACCTCGCCCCGCCCCGCCCCGGCCTCGCGGGCCGTGGGTGGCCGGCAGTGGTGCAGTTCCGGTGACGAGCCGACCACCAGAGGAGTCCGCCGGCGCCGCCGGCAGTCGCATGGGCGGCGTGGGGCAAACTGTCTGCAGAGGTGTGGGGTGGAGGGGGGGGGGGGGGGGACTGAGCTCGGCTGACTCTGAGATGGTCGGGCGCTGACCTCAGCAGATGGTCGGGCGCTGACCTCAGCAGATGGTCGGGCGCTGACCTCAGCAGACGATGATGGCTGACGGCAGCACCGACAGCCGTCCCGCGGCAGTTCCGGTGTCCGGTCCTGACCTGGTGACGTGCTGTGGAGCGGTGTCCGGCTCTGACCTGGTGACGTGCTGTGGAGCGGTGTCCGGTCCTGACCTGGTGACGTGCTGTGCAGCGGTGTCCGGTCCTGACCTGGTGGCATGCTGTGGAGCGGTGTCCGGTCCTGACCTGGTGACGTGCTGTGGAGCGGTGTCCGGTCCTGACCTGGTGACGTGCTGTGGAGCGGTGTCCGGTCCTGACCTGGTGACGTGCTGTGCAGCGGTGTCCGGTCCTGACCTGGTGGCATGCTGTGGAGCGGTGTCCGGTCCTGACCTGGTGACGTGCTGTGGAGCGGTGTCCGGTCCTGACCTGGTGACGTGCTGTGGAGCGGTGTCCGGCTCTGACCTGGTGACGTGCTGTGGAGCGGTGTCCGGTCCTGACCTGGTGACGTGCTGTGGAGCGGTGTCCGGTCCTGACCTGGTGACGTGCTGTGGAGCGGTGTCCGGTCCTGACCTGGTGACGTGCTGTGGAGCGGTGTCCGGCTCTGACCTGGTGGCATGCTGTGCAGCGGTGTCCGGTCCTGACCTGGTGACGTGCTGTGGAGCGGTGTCCGGTCCTGACCTGGTGGTGTGCTGTGGAGCGGTGTCCGGTCCTGACCTGGTGACGTGCTGTGGAGCGGTGTCCGGTCCTGACCTGGTGACGCGCTGTGGAGCGGTGTCCGGTCCTGACCTGGTGACGTGCTGTGGAGCGGTGTCCGGTCCTGACCTGGTGACGTGCTGTGGAGCGGTGTCCGGTCCTGACCTGGTGGCGTGTGTGGGAGCGGTGTCCGGTCCTGACCTGGTGACGTGCTGTGGAGCGGTGTCCGGCTCTGACCTGGTGACGTGCTGTGGAGCGGTGTCCGGTCCTGACCTGGTGACGTGCTGTGGAGCGGTGTCCGGTCCTGACCTGGTGACGTGCTGTGGAGCGGTGTCCGGTCCTGACCTGGTGACGTGCTGTGGAGCGGTGTCCGGTCCTGACCTGGTGACGTGCTGTGGAGCGGTGTCCGGTCCTGACCTGGTGACGTGCTGTGCAGCGGTGTCCGGTCCTGACCTGGTGACGTGCTGTGGAGCGGTGTCCGGTCCTGACCTGGTGACGTGCTGTGGAGCGGTGTCCGGCTCTGACCTGGTGACGTGCTGTGGAGCGGTGTCCGGTCCTGACCTGGTGACGTGCTGTGGAGCGGTGTCCGGCTCTGACCTGGTGGCGTGCTGTGGAGCGGTGTCCGGCTCTGACCTGGTGACGTGCTGTGCAGCGGTGTCCGGTCCTGACCTGGTGACGTGCTGTGGAGCGGTGTCCGGCTCTGAC
This sequence comes from Ashinkailepas kermadecensis, assembly GCA_034440615.1. Lineage (NCBI taxonomy): Eukaryota > Metazoa > Arthropoda > Thecostraca > Neolepadidae > Ashinkailepas > Ashinkailepas kermadecensis. The sequence continues at coordinate 740,748 of JAOTOM010005125.1, read as the reverse complement.
CTGGTGACGTGCTGTGGAGCGGTGTCCGATCCTGACCTGGTGACGTGCTGTGGAGCGGTGTCCGGTCCTGACCTGGTGACGTGCTGTGGAGCGGTGTCCGGTCCTGACCTGGTGACGTGCTGTGGAGCGGTGTCCGGTCCTGACCTGGTGACGTGCTGTGCAGCGGTGTCCGGTCCTGACCTGGTGACGTGCTGTGGAGCGGTGTCCGGTCCTGACCTGGTGACGTGCTGTGGAGCGGTGTCCGGCTCTGACCTGGTGACGTGCTGTGCAGCGGTGTCCGGTCCTGACCTGGTGACGTGCTGTGGAGCGGTGTCCGGTCCTGACCTGGTGACGTGGTGTGGAGCGGTGTCCGGTCCTGACCTGGTGACGTGCTGTGGAGCGGTGTCCGGCTCTGACCTGGTGACGTGCTGTGGAGCGGTGTCCGGTCCTGACCTGGTGACGTGCTGTGGAGCGGTGTCCGGCTCTGACCTGGTGACGTGCTGTGGAGCGGTGTCCGGCTCTGACCTGGTGGTGTGCTGTGGAGCGGTGTCCGGTCCTGACCTGGTGACGTGGTGTGGAGCGGTGTCCGGTCCTGACCTGGTGACGTGCTGTGGAGCGGTGTCCGGCTCTGACCTGGTGACGTGCTGTGGAGCGGTGTCCGGTCCTGACCTGGTGACGCGCTGTGGAGCGGTGTCCGGTCCTGACCTGGTGACGTGCTGTGGAGCGGTGTCCGGTCCTGACCTGGTGACGTGCTGTGGAGCGGTGTCCGGCTCTGACCTGGTGACGTGCTGTGGAGCGGTGTCCGGTCCTGACCTGGTGACGTGCTGTGGAGCGGTGTCCGGTCCTGACCTGGTGACGTGCTGTGGAGCGGTGTCCGGTCCTGACCTGGTGACGTGCTGTGGAGCGGTGTCCGGTCCTGACCTGGTGACGTGCTGTGGAGCGGTGTCCGGTCCTGACCTGGTGACGTGCTGTGGAGCGGTGTCCGGTCCTGACCTGGTGACGTGCTGTGGAGCGGTGTCCGGTCCTGACCTGGTGACGTGCTGTGGAGCGGTGTCCGGTCCTGACCTGGTGACGTGCTGTGGAGCGGTGTCCGGTCCTGACCTGGTGACGTGCTGTGGAGCGGTGTCCGGTCCTGACCTGGTGACGTGCTGTGGGAGCGGTGTCCGGTCCTGACCTGGTGACGTGCGTGTGGAGCGGTGTCCGGTCCTGACCTGGTGACGTGCTGTGGAGCGGTGTCCGGTCCTGACCTGGTGACGTGCTGTGGAGCGGTGTCCGGTCCTGACCTGGTGACGTGCTGTGGAGCGGTGTCCGGTCCTGACCTGGTGACGTGCTGTGGAGCGGTGTCCGGTCCTGACCTGGTGACGTGCTGTGGAGCGGTGTCCGGTCCTGACCTGGTGACGTGCTGTGGAGCGGTGTCCGGTCCTGACCTGGTGACGTGCTGTGGAGCGGTGTCCGGTCCTGACCTGGTGACGTGCTGTGGAGCGGTGTCCGGCTCTGACCTGGTGACGTGCTGTGGAGCGGTGTCCGGTCCTGACCTGGTGACGTGCTGTGGAGCGGTGTCCGGTCCTGACCTGGTGACGTGCTGTGGAGCGGTGTCCGGTCCTGACCTGGTGACGTGCTGTGGAGCGGTGTCCGGTCCTGACCTGGTGACGTGCTGTGGAGCGGTGTCCGGTCCTGACCTGGTGACGTGCTGTGGAGCGGTGTCCGGTCCTGACCTGGTGACGTGCTGTGGGAGCGGTGTCCGGTCCTGACCTGGTGACGTGCTGTGGAGCGGTGTCCGGTCCTGACCTGGTGACGTGCTGTGGAGCGGTGTCCGGTCCTGACCTGGTGACGTGCTGTGGAGCGGTGTCCGGTCTCTGACCTGGTGACGTGCTGTGGAGCGGTGTCCGGCTCTGACCTGGTGACGTGCTGTGGAGCGGTGTCCGGTCCTGACCTGGTGACGTGCTGTGGAGCGGTGTCCGGTCCTGACCTGGTGACGTGCGGTGTGGGCCGGTCCTGACCTGGTGACGTGCTGTGGAGCGGTGTCCGGTCCTGACCTGGTGACGTGCTGTGGAGCGGTGTCCGGTCCTGACCTGGTGACGTGCTGTGGAGCGGTGTCCGGTCCTGACCTGGTGACGTGCTGTGGGAGCGGTGTCCGGTCCTGACCTGGTGACGTGCTGTGGAGCGGTGTCCGGTCCTGACCTGGTGACGTGCTGTGGAGCGGTGTCCGGTCCTGACCTGGTGACGTGCTGTGGAGCGGTGTCCGGCTCTGACCTGGTGACGTGCTGTGGAGCGGTGTCCGGTCCTGACCTGGTGACGTGCTGTGGAGCGGTGTCCGGTCCTGACCTGGTGACGTGCTGTGGAGCGGTGTCCGGTCCTGACCTGGTGACGTGCTGTGGAGCGGTGTCCGGCTCTGACCTGGTGACGTGCTGTGGAGCGGTGTCCGGTCCTGACCTGGTGACGTGCTGTGGAGCGGTGTCCGGTCCTGACCTGGTGACGTGCTGTGGAGCGGTGTCCGGCTCTGACCTGGTGACGTGCTGTGGAGCGGTGTCCGGTCCTGACCTGGTGACGTGCTGTGGAGCGGTGTCCGGTCCTGACCTGGTGGTGACGGTGCCTGATGGTGAGCGGAGGTGTCCGGTCCTGACCTGGTGACGTGCTGTGGAGCGGTGTCCGGTCCTGACCTGGTGACGTGCTGTGGAGCGGTGTCCGGTCCTGACCTGGTGACGTGCTGTGGAGCGGTGTCCGGTCCTGACCTGGTGACGTGCTGTGGAGCGGTGTCCGGTCCTGACCTGGTGACGTGCTGTGGAGCGGTGTCCGGTCCTGACCTGGTGACGTGCTGTGGAGCGGTGTCCGGTCCTGACCTGGTGACGTGCTGTGGAGCGGTGTCCGGTCCTGACCTGGTGACGTGCTGTGGAGCGGTGTCCGGCTCTGACCTGGTGACGTGCTGTGGAGCGGTGTCCGGTCCTGACCTGGTGACGTGCTGTGGAGCGGTGTCCGGTCCTGACCTGGTGACGTGCTGTGGAGCGGTGTCCGGCTCTGACCTGGTGACGTGCTGTGGAGCGGTGTCCGGTCCTGACCTGGTGACGTGCTGTGGAGCGGTGTCCGGTCCTGACCTGGTGACGTGCTGTGGAGCGGTGTCCGGTCCTGACCTGGTGACGTGCTGTGGAGCGGTGTCCGGTCCTGACCTGGTGACGTGCTGTGGAGCGGTGTCCGGTCCTGACCTGGTGACGTGCTGTGGAGCGGTGTCCGGCTCTGACCTGGTGACGTGCTGTGGAGCGGTGTCCGGTCCTGACCTGGTGACGTGCTGTGGAGCGGTGTCCGGTCCTGACCTGGTGACGTGCTGTGGAGCGGTGTCCGGTCCTGACCTGGTGACGTGCTGTGGAGCGGTGTCCGGTCCTGACCTGGTGACGTGCTGTGGAGCGGTGTCCGGTCCTGACCTGGTGACGTGCTGTGGAGCGGTGTCCGGTCCTGACCTGGTGACGTGCTGTGGAGCGGTGTCCGGCTCTGACCTGGTGACGTGCTGTGGAGCGGTGTCCGGTCCTGACCTGGTGACGTGCTGTGGAGCGGTGTCCGGCTCCTGACCTGGTGACGTGCTGTGGAGCGGTGTCCGGTCCTGACCTGGTGACGTGCTGTGGAGCGGTGTCCGGTCCTGACCTGGTGACGTGCTGTGGAGCGGTGTCCGGTCCTGACCTGGTGACGTGCTGTGGAGCGGTGTCCGGTCCTGACCTGGTGACGTGCTGTGGAGCGGTGTCCGGTCCTGACCTGGTGACGTGCTGTGGAGCGGTGTCCGGTCCTGACCTGGTGACGTGCTGTGGAGCGGTGTCCGGTCCTGACCTGGTGACGTGCTGTGGAGCGGTGTCCGGCTCTGACCTGGTGACGTGCTGTGGAGCGGTGTCCGGTCCTGACCTGGTGACGTGCTGTGGAGCGGTGTCCGGTCCTGACCTGGTGACGTGCTGTGGAGCGGTGTCCGGTCCTGACCTGGTGACGTGCTGTGGAGCGGTGTCCGGTCCTGACCTGGTGACGTGCTGTGGAGCGGTGTCCGGTCCTGACCTGGTGACGTGCTGTGGAGCGGTGTCCGGTCCTGACCTGGTGACGTGCTGTGGAGCGGTGTCCGGTCCTGACCTGGTGACGTGCTGTGGAGCGGTGTCCGGTCCTGACCTGGTGACGTGCTGTGGAGCGGTGTCCGGTCCTGACCTGGTGACGTGCTGTGGAGCGGTGTCCGGTCCTGACCTGGTGACGTGCTGTGGAGCGGTGTCCGGCCCTGACCTGGTGACGTGCTGTGGAGCGGTGTCCGGTCCTGACCTGGTGACGTGCTGTGGAGCGGTGTCCGGTCCTGACCTGGTGACGTGCTGTGGAGCGGTGTCCGGTCCTGACCTGGTTACCTGACGTGCTGTGGAGCGGTGTCCGGCTCTGACCTGGTGACGTGCTGTGGAGCGGTGTCCGGTCCTGACCTGGTGACGTGCTGGAGGGGGGTCCGGTCTGACCCGGTGACGTGCTGTGGACGGTGTCCGGTCCTGACCTGGTGACGTGCTGTGGAGCGGTGTCCGGCCCTGACCTGGTGACGTGCTGTGGAGCGGTGTCCGGTCCTGACCTGGTGACGTGCTGTGGAGCGGTGTCCGGTCCTGACCTGGTGACGTGCTGTGGAGCGGTGTCCGGTCCTGACCTGGTGACGCGCTGTGGAGCGGTGTCCGGTCCTGACCTGGTGACGTGCTGTGGAGCGGTGTCCGGTCCTGACCTGGTGACGTGCTGTGGAGCGGTGTCCGGTCCTGACCTGGTGACGTGCTGTGGAGCGGTGTCCGGTCCTGACCTGGTGACGTGCTGTGGAGCGGTGTCCGGTCCTGACCTGGTGACGTGCTGTGGAGCGGTGTCCGGTCCTGACCTGGTGACGTGCTGTCGGTCACCCTGGTGACGTGCTGTGGAGCGGTGTCCGGTCCTGACCTGGTGACGTGTGTGGAGCGGTGTCCGGTCCTGACCTGGTGACGTGCTGTGGAGCGGTGTCCGGTCCTGACCTGGTGACGTGCTGTGTGGCGACTGGTGTCCGGTGTCCTGACCTGGTGACGTGCTGTGGAGCGGTGTCCGGTCCTGACCTGGTGACGTGCTGTGGAGCGGTGTCCGGTCCTGACCTGGTGACGTGCTGTGGAGCGGTGTCCGGTCCTGACCTGGTGACGTGCTGTGGAGCGGTGTCCGGTCCTGACCTGGTGACGTGCTGTGGAGCGGTGTCCGGTCCTGACCTGGTGACGTGCTGTGGAGCGGTGTCCGGTCCTGACCTGGTGACGTGCTGTGGAGCGGTGTCCGGTCCTGACCTGGTGACGTGCTGTGGAGCGGTGTCCGGTCCTGACCTGGTGACGTGCTGTGGAGCGGTGTCCGGTCCTGACCTGGTGACGTGCTGTGGAGCGGTGTCCGGTCCTGACCTGGTGACGTGCTGTGGAGCGGTGTCCGGTCCTGACCTGGTGACGTGCTGTGGAGCGGTGTCCGGGTGACGTGACCGTGTCCGGTCCGACTGGTGCTGTGGAGCGGTGTCCGGTCCTGACCTGGTACGTGCTGTGAGCGGTGTCGACGTGCTGTGAGCGGTGTCCGGTCCTGACCTGGTGACGTGCTGTGGAGCGGTGTCCGGCTCTGACCTGGTGACGTGCTGTGGAGCGGTGTCCGATCCTGACCTGGTGACGTGCTGTGGAGCGGTGTCCGGTCCTGACCTGGTGACGTGCTGTGGAGCGGTGTCCGGTCCTGACCTGGTGACGTGCTGTGGAGCGGTGTCCGGTCCTGACCTGGTGGCGTGCTGTGGAGCGGTGTCCGGTCCTGACCTGGTGACGTGCTGTGGAGCGGTGTCCGGTCCTGACCTGGTGACGTGCTGTGGAGCGGTGTCCGGCTCTGACCTGGTGACGTGCTGTGGAGCGGTGTCCGGCTCTGACCTGGTGGCGTGCTGTGGAGCGGTGTCCGGTCCTGACCTGGTGACGTGCTGTGGAGCGGTGTCCGGTCCTGACCTGGTGACGTGCTGTGGAGCGGTGTCCGGCTCTGACCTGGTGACGTGCTGTGGAGCGGTGTCCGGTCCTGACCTGGTGACGTGCTGTGCAGCGGTGTCCGGTCCTGACCTGGTGACGTGCTGTGGAGCGGTGTCCGGTCCTGACCTGGTGACGTGCTGTGGAGCGGTGTCCGGTCCTGACCTGGTGACGTGCTGTGCAGCGGTGTCCGGTCCTGACCTGGTGACGTGCTGTGGAGCGGTGTCCGGTCCTGACCTGGTGACGTGCTGTGCAGCGGTGTTTGACACCGTGGCACGCTGTCGCTGCCGACTCGGCGGGGTTTTGTGTCGGTGAAACTGTGTACGTGCTTTTCGGACACAGGCGACCAGTGAAATCAAAAACAGGGCATTCGAGAGTCGTGAAGCAATCACGCTGGTCGAACCGTGTGACAGGCGACCAAGCAACCGTATTACGGGCGAAATGGTGGGCATTTGGGCGTCCGGTGGTCGCCGAACACCTCCTCAGCGGAGGTCGGGGGTGCAATGATTCATTCATGGCACGCGATGTAGGCATTGTACTTCCTTCAATTTCATACACGATTGTTTTGGGTTTTTTTCGTTGTCGTTTTTTTTTGCATGAATATAGAGGGATGGGATGTGCTCGGGGCGTTTTTACACGTCCAACAGTAGCGGTCTCGCACCGTTTTCTGACCACCACGAGGCTTGATTATATCCACACTTGATACTTGATTCGTCATACTTGGCTTGTCCATGAGTGTAGGGTAATATTGCAACTGCTACATTAACTTGTCTCCCGCAACGCCAGCTTTCTTAATTTGACAGCAGCTGCCTGCAACACCACCTCTGTCGTGGTATTCCACCTGTGCCCACGGGACGATGATGCCCGGCAGCTCCGGGTGGTATGACGTCATACAGACTGTGACGACTTGTCCGTGACGTGTCAGACTCTGGTTGGTGCGGGGAGGATCACGCAGTGGGTGACAGACGGAGCTGCGGTGGAAAGCTCTCGGGACCTGGTTAGGATCAGGTGGCCATGGTACAGTTTTCGTTATTCGAAGCTTGCGGGTTTTTTCCTATGGTGTACATTCTTCGGGGGACATCGCTTGCACTAGCGGCAACTGCGAGATCCCGAGTTCAAATCGCGCGAGCTGCTGTCTGAAATTTGTACTGCGCGAGAGGGTGATGAGAGGCTGACAGGATGGTAAGCCATGCCCCTCCCCCGCCCACAAAAACGAACCCGGAATAAAATGATGCAAACAAAATGTGGCCAAGGTATATGTGTGGAGGTCGTTTCTTTCCATGTAGCATCATAGGGCTAATGTTACAATTTTCACTGTTGGAGGGGCCGCTACCCCTTCCGCCACTCCCGTTCCTACCCCCGCGGATGCTGATACCACAGTATCGTCCATTTAGCCTACTGTGGTAGAACAGGAGCCCAAGTGCTTTTTTCTTCTAATCATTTACCCTGTGGCTTTGCGTAAAAGATAGCACCCATTTTCCATGGGGGCCCAAATTGGCCGGCTTAAAGGGCACCTGACCGGCAAAAAGGGACTTTGCGGAAGGTTTGTTGACCGGGGGGGTTGGCAAGCAATTTGTTTTAAAATGCTAAAAAAAAAGATTTGATCCCAAATTTAGCCCGAAAATCACCTCCTTTATGATGAGGCAGGTAATCTAAATTTGGACATTCCGGCAAAAGACTTTTCGGTCCCAAGGGCTCGGGGCCGGCCCCCCTCCGGTGCGCCACTGCTTATACAGCCGTACTTTGCATTTCCCAATCGGACACATGGTGACCCAGCTGTGCGGAAGTACCACTCTGAACCTGACTGTGGCCTTTGACGCTAATCTCGCTCCTCGTGATTTCCGTCACGTGACTGTCTACGCCGGGCTCCTCCAAGATAGGAGATGCCAGCCGTAAGCTTCACTGTCGTGTAAACGTGGGTCAGCGACGGCGATAAGCATGACGCGCTGATTACGTTTCAATCGCTGTTGGACTGTGGCTATAACGCCGCAGGTGGCGGCTATCCTGACACGTCGCGCGCCGTATATGTCCGCTGATGACGTCACTTCTCAATGACCGAACTTGATAATGAATTGTCGAGTGGCTGTGGGAAGGCAATCCATGGTGGAGGGGTGTCGTTCTATGATAGTGATCGATTGTGCTCAATGCTTTGGTCTGGCCCTGAAAACTCTTCATTAATCGTCCCCCCCCTACCCTACTCACTTTCCCCTGGCTGTGTTCAAGTTGGCATCGGAAGTCAGTCACAAACATCAGCCCTGGAGCTGGATCTGGAGCCGACAACTGTGAATTGTGATTGTGGTGAATTATTATCGTTATATTTTAAGGAACCGAGATATGCTATGCAGCATACCTGCCAAGTGTTCCTGACACCCCTGTCCCTCCCCTCCACCCGCGACACACTCTTTTTAGGGACTGGATCATATCTACTTCTGCCGTATATTTCCACCCGAGTTAATTGCCCCGTAACATGATGCAAATACCAGAATGGCGTAGTGCATGTGTATGTTTTCCGCGATGAGAAAAGCAGCGTTGCAACATGCCGCTACCCGTTCATCGGTAATGGCGTAGTCGGGTCATCGGTAATGGCGTAGTCAGGTCATCAGTAATGGCGTATGTTGCCTGTAGCCCGAGATGCGTCGCCGACCCCCTCCCCTCCCCCTCTGCCACCTCTACTTCCTTGGCTGCCTCCCGGTGACCCCCCCCCGGCGGTTGACCCCGGCCGTGTGTGAGCGACTCAGAGCCGCCGCAGCCATTGAGAACATGTGGCGGTGGGTGAGCCGCCTGTGATGACCACCCACCTGGCGGGGCGGGGCCGCAGCTGCAGGGTAGAGGTCAACAGGGGGCGGACCCGCAGAGGAGTGGCGCAGCTACCTGTGACGACCACCCACCTGGCGGGGCGGGGCCGCAGCTGCACGGTAAAGGTCAACAGGGGGCGGACCCGCAGAGGAGTGGCGCAGCCAGCCGCCTGTGACGACCACCCACCTGTCGGGGCGGGGCCGCAGCTGCAGGGTAGAGGTCAACAGGGGGCGGTCCTGCAGAGGAGTGGCGCAGCCACGACGACCAACTGGCGGGGCGGGGCGCAGCTGCACGTGGTCAACAGGGCGGACCCGCAGAGGGCGCAGCTACCTGTGACGACCACCCACCTGGCGGGGCGGGGCCGCAGCTGCACGGTAAAGGTCAACAGGGGGCGGTCCTGCAGAGGAGTGGCGCAGCCAGCCGGCAGCTGGGAAATAAAAGTTATTGATTATTGATATAATTGTTTTTATGCTTAGCAGTGACCGTGGGTTATATGCTGGGGAACCGTTTTTCTCCATGTTGAGGAAGTAGCATCGTGCACGCATTTTTTATTGTTATTTTAGTTGACTGGCACTCGTTTCGTTTTTTAGGAACGAGGTTTTTCTCAGGAACGTGTTAGAAGGTGTCTCTGGGGAGCGTGGGCGCGTCTGAGAGTTCTGGGAACATGTTGCCCGTGTCTGTTTGGTGCGATGTAGGCCGGCGTTTTGCGCTCCCTCATGCGCCATGCTGTGTGCAGTCACGGTGTGGGTGGCCGACTTCCCCGCTCCCTGGATCCGCCACTGCATAAGCCGTCCGTGTGTGAGTGATATACTCTGTTGTGTCCTGCATCGGCGTATGTACGAACTCGTGTGGGAATAGTATACTTTTTTTTTTTTTTTTTTTTTTTTTTTTTTTTTTTTTTTTTTTTTTTTTTTTTTTTTTTTTTTTTTTTTTTTTTTTTTTTTTTTTTTTTTTTTTTTTTTATTTTTTTTTTTGTGGGTGTGATATTCTTTGTTGTGCGTGTATCGGCGTATGTACGAACTCGTATAAGCAGTCGCTGGGCTGGTGGCATACCGTGTTCTCAAACACGCCTCTGTGTAAGCAGACGCCGTGTAGATGGTGTGTCCTGCTCTCGCTACATCCGCCTCTGTCCTGTATACATTCACCGTGTGGGCGGCTGACACTACTGTCCCTGGAGCCGCCTCTGTCCTGTACACATTCACCGTGTGGGCGGCTTTCACTACTGTCCCTGGAGCCGCCTCTGTCCTGTACACATTCACCGTGTGGGTGGCTTTCACTACTGTCCCTGGAGCCGCCTCTGTCATGTACACATTCACCGTGTGGGTGGCTTTCACTACTGTCCCTGGAGCCGCCTCTGTCATGTACACATTCACCGTGTGGGTGGCTTTCACTACTGTCCCTGGAGCCGCCTCTGTCATGTACACATTCACCGTGTGGGTGGCTTTCACTACTGTCCCTGGAGCCGCCTCTGTCATGTACACATTCACCGTGTGGGTGGCTTTCACTACTGTCCCTGGAGCCGCCTCTGTCATGTACACATTCACCGTGTGGGTGGCTTTCACTACTGTCCCTGGAGCCGCCTCTGTCATGTACACATTCACTGAGTGACGGCAGGCGACACGGGGGAACTTTGCCCCGGATACCTCTGATCCCGGAGAGCCATCTTTGGCCCGATTCAGGTTATTGAAGTGGACGTTGTGCCTCGTCAATGCGGTTGGCATGACAACGTGGTTGGCATGGGTACCGTTAGCAACAGGCACGGCAACGATCCCGATTTTGGTCCCGTGCTTCCGCTGCTGTTGAAAACAAAGTAAGTTGTGGGCCAGACTGTCAATCAATTCTTGGCCAATTTCCGCCAAGACTGTGGAAGCGTCCTGCAAGTGGTGTGACTGACGGCTCGTTGTGACTCCTGTGCCCGGCAGATATCCAGGGACGAGATGCTGAACCCCATAAAGCAGGACACGAAGAAAGGCAAGCTGCGCTACGTGGCCAACGTGTTCCCGCACCACGGCTACATCTGGAACTACGGCGCGCTGCCCCAGGTACCGAGGGCGGCGTGTACGGGGTCACAGGTCACCAGTCGTGTGTCGCCGGTCATGGGCTAAAGGTCACAGGTCATGATATTATGTTATGTTTGGTAGCTCGCCAGGTTATGGTATGGTATAGGTACGCCATGCTATTGCCATGGTATGGTATTTTATGAGTACGCCATGGTATTGTCATTGTATGATATGGTATGGGTACGCCATGCTATTATGGTATGGTGTGGTATAAATACGCCATGCTATTGCCATGTAATGGTACGGGATGAGTACGTCATGGTATTGCCGTGTTATAGTATGATATGAGTACGCTATGCCATTGCCATGTTATGGTATGATATGAGTACGCCATCCTATTGCCTTGCTATAATATGAGTGCGTTGTACGAGTTTGCAGACGAGTTGTGCCGTCCATCTGTCTGGGAGCCCCATAACTTCTTGTGGCTTGAGTGATTGTCTGGGGAAACCTCGTCAGGGCCGTTGATGCTTGGCTCGCAGGAGCTGCTGCTAGCTGGCCTCTATTAACTGGACTGTCCAATGGCAAAGAGCGGCGGCCGGGCGCTTGCCCGGCTGGTCACGAAAACTCGGTGACTCTGCTCAGAGCAGCGTGACGGTCCAAACTCGTCGACAACTCGTCAGCGACTCCTGAACACTGGGGGCCTCCACACACCACTGACCGGCGGCCGTACCCATGACCCGCCACACCCGGCGGAAGTCACGAGGGGCCGTCGGCCGGCCATCGGCACAGAGACGCTGGCTCAGCAGCTCAGCGCGCCGTACCAGCTACTGCGATGTGGCGGGACAGCGACTGGCAGGTTCGAACACACACAGCTATGACTTGGTTACTTAATTTGATGCTAAAGATACCGCTAGAAGCTAACTTCGTTACAGTTACTGTTGCAGTTTACCGGTCAAGAAGGTCAGGACACGGATTATGAGTTAGGGGTCATAGGGCACGGTTTGCGGGTTAAGGGCCACAGCCCATCGGGTGAGGTCACAGATCATCAGCTGAGGTCACAGACCATCGGCTGGGGTAACAGGTCCTCAGCTGAGGTCACACACCATCGGGTGGGGTCACAGGCCATCGGGTGAGGTCACAGACCATCGGTTGTGGTCACAGGTCATCAGCTGAGGTAACGGGCCATCAGCTGAGGTCGCAGGCCATCGGCTGAGGTCATCAGGTCGGGACACAGGCTGATATTGTAATCCGTCGTGGTAGCTGAGTCGGAAGGGCGTTGGGTTCGTGACCGTAAGCTCGTGAGTTCGAATCCCACAGCCGGCGGAATTACCGAGTCCGTCCGTGACCAGTCGGCGTGACACGCTGGCTGCGCTAGAAGGGTGTGGTGTTGCTCTCCGTGGGGCATGTGCTCTCGGAGGAGCGACAATTCGTTATTTGTCATTACGCTATTCGCTCAGACGGGTTGAATCCAGGCAACAATGAAATGATCGTTTCGTAGGCATTAAATGCTTAGTTCCAGACGAAAAGCAATCAACACCAAAATTGCAATTATGCGTAGACAAACACTTTCGGGGTGTTGCCTCTGTGACAAACTTGAACAATTATGACTTCGGGCGTACTCCGAACGTATTGACTTCGAAGGTCGTATCGGTAAATTCATCTCCGGCCGTCCCGCACAGCGCGCTCTGTAAACCGGAAGCGCCGTGACAATGTCAGACGGCCGCGGCCTGTCTCCTGTCGCCTGCACTGTTTACCACTGATCGTCTGCTGGTCAGCATTAAAGTGTGTCGCGCTGCCCGACATCTGTCGGACGTATCGAGAAACAGTAGTTACTGGCTTTCGTGTAGGTGGGCTGCTGCGCCTTCATTTTCCTCAGTATATTTATTGCACAGATAGACTAACAAACCCAGCCCCACACCAAACTACTGAAAGAGCACTGCAAAGCATTTAGATTACGGAAGCTGATGTGCTCAGAATCTTGAGCGAGGTAATGGGTTCTCTAGCATGGGTTCCGATGGGGTCCACCCTCAATTACGTGTATCTTTCAGTGAGGAGCTTATAAAACATTTTTCGAACTTGAAATCATCTCAAATCATCATCTTGGACCATATTTTGTGCTATACTACTTCACTCATAATTCACTCTTTTGGGCATTATTTTGCTCGCAAACTGAAAATGAGCATTTCCTGCAGGAAAAATTGTAATGCAATCTTAATGTTTAATACATCGAAGAATGGCTCTTGGATGCTCCTGGGTTTTAGACATTACGTGTAAAGAAAATATACGACCTTCAATATACCAGGAGGTGCTGAGTTGATATCAAAAGTAACGATAAAGGTTATATATTTTTTTCATATAACCTTTATCGTTACTTTTGATATCAACTCAGCACCTGGTATATTGAAGGTCGTATATTTTCTTTACACGTAATGTAATCTTAATCATGTTCAGTATAATGCTTCTACTTTTGTTCTCAAAATCCCTACTACCATCAGATGCCATCAAAGTTGCACTCATGATGAATCCATACAATATCACAGAAATGCAGTCAGGGAGACTGTTCCTTTTTTTACAACATCTGGTAATCTTAACTTTAATAGCACATTTTCTCAAGAGCTGCCAATAATGTGCTGTTAAATTATGATGGTTTTTGGAGCTGGGTTGCCTCGACAAAAAGGAAATGAAAAACCCATGCTTGGGTGGTAGGTGGGTAGGCATAGCCCCACTTCATATCTTGAAGGAAGAATCAAATTGAACTTCAATACAATACACAATGAATTACTTCCTTCTGATATTAGAGCTTGTTATTTATATCACAGACACAAAGAATGATATAAATATACACTACCTACCATTGAGATCTGTGGTCTGGTGGTCCACCAGCCGTGCGCATCTCGACGAGATGCGCACGGCACACGGTGTCGTCGGCCGACGGCATAAAGCTACCTTCTCTCCTTATTCGTGCAAGCCATGCCTTACGAAGAGTCGGATCTTTTGGAAATACATGTCCACCACGCTTCTTGCATTGGTAAACGACGCAATCTCCTCCCATGACGAAGCCTCCAGCACACTCGCTGGGAACGAGAGGTCTAGGGGTAAGATGCTGGTCTCACAATCGAAAGATTGTGGGTTCGAGTCTCACCTGTCGCTACTCTTCGCCCGCGACCAATCGGCGTGAGAGATTGGCGACGCTATATGACTCAACGGTCGACGTGTCGTAAAACCAATAACCAACCAAGCACACTTGCTATACCCAGAAGACACAAGACCTGGGTACTTCAACTTTCCCTCGCTGCGAAATTGTGCACTAAACGCATGCGGGAACAGTGCGTTAACCGTTGACCTCTATATAACTAGACAGCCGACGCGCCGCCCGCCGCACGCTCCGCGCCCTATTGCGGCCGGTCCCGGCTGGAGACGGCCGAGCGGCGGTATATGGGCAAAAGATCGGGCGCGCCGCCCGCTCGGATGCATTTCGGCTCTGGAATGAAATGTTGTGAAATGAAAGGTTGTTGATAGATTTTGATAAAAAGTAGTGCAAAATGATGCTGGGTTCATGATCAGCAGATTGAAATAGTGAAACACCTTGTAAAATATTGGAATTGTGCTTTAGAGGTCTAACTTGTACCATCGTTTTACCAACTATGTGCGGTATTCGGCATGTGTACCCCATGGAATTAAGACGGGATACCCGATAAGCGCTAGCGAAGTAACGCTGGGAATGTTTGTAGTTGACAGCATGTGTGTACGGTGTGTGCATCCTATATCCTAATCAGGGTCGGATCCAGGAATTGTCATTGGGCGCTGTATGACCGAAGCAGTCGATGCGCCCCTAAGCCCAAATAACCAACCAACCAGGAATTGTCATGGGGAGGGATATTTGTCTGGGGCGCCATTTCTTAGGAGGTGCACCCTGCGAAAATACCTGAAGGAGGGGCCTTCGGTCTAAAATCCGTTTAGCGGGGGAGAGGGCGTGTACTTGAGCACAATGGAGGGGTGCTGGCTAAACAAAATATGAGGGGAGCACTCGAGCCTTCCCGGAGGGACACGGGTTCCAAATTCCATGGGGACATGTCCCTGAATCCGCCGACCATCCCTGAATCCGCACGACCAACCTGCATGGCACGGGTCGACGCTCAGGTAGGGGTGTTGCTTTATATACTTTCGAGGGGGCAAGTTCCCCATCAATGTTGGCTTTGCCCCCCCCCCGCCAATAATTTCAAGCTTTAACATTGGACACTATGCAGTGTGCTCCCCCAATCAATTCAGACATGCCCATTGCCTTTATGTATTTTATCCCCCACCCGAATAATTTTCAGAAATCAACATCCGTGCGCTCAGGACTTCCTCTTTAATTGTGGTTCTTTCTATGGGCCCGAGACCTCTTCCGAGGGCGTAGCCAAGAGGGCAGGTGCGGATCCAGGATTTGTCGTGGAAGGGGCATGTCTGGAGCCACTGGATGAGCCCCCTGGGTGCATTCAGCTGAAAATTTATAGAGGGGTGGCATTTCTCAGGGAATGATGGATATCCGGAAAGGTTACTTCTGTGTCTGAACTTCGAGTGTTGTCAGTTACGCATAGCGTACGACTGAAGCCATGTGTCAGACTGATCAGTTTTTTTTCCTGATCGCGGGTCAGACAACAACACGGCCTCTTGGTCGCGTTGTCTGACCTGCCGCTCCTCCGCCTCACCTGTCATCCATCTGCCTGATCTGACACCCTCTGTCTGACCTGGCACCCATCCGTCTGACCTGCCACCACTCTGCCTAACCTGCTACCCCTCCGTCTGACCTGCCACCACTCTGCCTAACCTGCTACCCCTCCGTCTGACTGTCCGCTCCTCCGCCTCACCTGTCATCCATCTGCCTGATCTGACACCCTCTGTCTGACCTGGCACCCATCCGTCTGACCTGCCACCACTCTGCCTAACCTGCTACCCCTCCGTCTGACCTGCCACCACTCTGCCTAACCTGCTACCCCTCCGTCTGACTGTCCGCTCCTCCGCCTCACCTGTCATCCATCTGCCTGATCTGACACCCTCTGTCTGACCTGGCACCCATCCGTCTGACCTGCCACCACTCTGCCTAACCTGCTACCCCTCCGTCTGACCTGCCACCACTCTGCCTAACCTGCTACCCCTCCGTCTGACTGTCCGCTCCTCCGCCTCACCTGTCATCCATCTGCCTGATCTGACACCCTCTGTCTGACCTGCCACCCATCCGTCTGACCTGTCACCACTCTGCCTAACCTGCTACCCCTCCGTCTGACTGTCCGCTCCTCCGCCTCACCTGTCATCCATCTGCCTGATATGACACCCTCTGTCTGACTTGCCACCCATCCGTCTGACCTGCCACCACTCTGCCTAACCTGCTACCCCTCCGTCTGACTTTCCGCTCCTCCGCCTCACCAGCCGCTCCTCCGTCTAGTCTGCCGCTCGCTGTACTATGTGGTGCTGCCTGGGTGTGGTTGGCGTCCCCTGGACGCTGTCCGGGAGTGGTTGGCGTCCCCTGGACGCTGTCTGGGCGTGGTTGGCATCCCATGAGCGATGCAGTCTCCGAGGTTACTGCGGGAAAGCATATCCCGCTGCGTAGACTGGGACGCCTCACCAGACGCTAACGCGGTCACCCGGCCGACTGCGTAGGCGGTGACATCTGACGGGAGACTGGTCGAGCATTGACCTTGGCAGCGGCCCTGCTTAGCCCTGCGGCCCTGCTGCGGGACTTGGCTGGCATTAACTACATTAACCGGCTGTTAACTACATTAGCATCCGGTGCATGTGAACAACACAGCCGGTGTATTGAAGCATGCGCCATTGGGGTACGGGCGCGTGACTGCCATAGCTGGTGCGTGCTCCGGCTCCTGGACCAGACCAGACCAGACAGTCGGAGCGAATGCAGTCTGACACTGCGCCGGAGCGCCAGAGGGTGTCAGGTGTCATTAGTCAGAATGACACCCTCTGCGCCATTACGTCAGAGGCTCTAGGCTCCAGCCTGGCGGGCGGGTTTTCCGTGAACCGGTGGGATCTAAGATTCGGCGGGAGCAAAAATCCGGCCCGTGTGTGCCCCGCGACTCCCTACAACCGCGGAATAAGCATGAGCTTCGTTCCCTAAGAGTTCGGCATTCCAGTTGATGAGACTTCTGCCGCCCACCGTCCCCTGCACTGCTGTATATTGGGCCGGGCTGTCCAGGTGTGGCCCGTGTGGCCCGCAATGTTTCGACCGTTCTAACGGCCCAGTATTTTCGGCATGAAATTCGAGTCTCGCGGATGGAGGTTACTGACCGTTCCCTGCAGGGAGATCGCTTAATGACGTACCGAGTTGCTGCAGCATATGGACATCGTTTTTGCATTCGGTGTGAGACACGACCCGGCATTGGATGCGAGATACACCCGACATTGGGTGTGAGACACGACCCGACATTTGGTGTGAGATACACCCGGCATTGGGTGTGAGATGCACCCGGCATTGGGTGTGAGACACGACCCGGCATTGGGTGTGAGATACACCCGACATTGGGTGTGAGACACGACCCGACATTGGGTGTGAGACACGACCCGGCATTGGGTGTGAGACACGACCCGGCATTGGGTGTGAGATACACCCGACATTGGGTGTGAGACACGACCCGACATTGGGTGTGAGACACGACCCGGCATTGGGTGTGAGACACGACCCGGCATTGGGTGTGAGATACACCCGACATTGGGTGTGAGACACGACCCAGCATTGGGTGTGAGATACACCCGGCATTGGGTGTGAGATACACCCGACATTGGGTGTGAGACACGACCCGACATTTGGTGTGAGATACACCCGGCATTGGGTGTGAGACACGACCCGACATTTGGTGTGAGACACGGCCGACATTGGGTGTGAGACACGGCCCGACATTGGGGTGTGAAATACAACCCGGCATTGGGTGTGAGACACGGCCCGACATTGGGTGTGAGACACGGCCCGACATTGGGTGTGAAATACAACCCGACATTGGGTGTGAGACACGGCCCGACATTGGGTGTGAAATACAACCCGACATTGGGTGTGAGACACGGCCCGACATTGGGTGTGAGACACGGCCCGACATTGGGTGTGAGACACGGCCCGACATTGGGTGTGAGACACGGCCCGACATTGGGTGTGAGACACGGCCCGACATTGGGTGTGAGACACGGCCCGACATTGGGTGTGAAATACAACCCGGCATTGGGTGTGAGACACGGCCCGACATTGGGTGTGAGACACGGCCCGACATTGGGTGTGAAATACAACCCGGCATTGGGTGTGAGACACGACCCGACATTGGGTGTGAGACACGGCCCGACATTGGGTGTGAAATACAACCCGGCATTGGGTGTAAGACACGGCCCGACATTGGGTGTAAGACACGGCCCGACATTGGGTGTAAGACACGGCCCGACATTGGGTGTGAAAGACAACCCGGCATTGGGTGTAAGACACGGCCCGACATTGGGTGTAAGACACGACCCGACATTGGGTGTGAGACACGGCCCGACATTGGGTGTGAAATACAACCCGACATTGGGTGTGAGACACGGCCCGACATTGGGTGTGAAATACAACCCGACATTGGGTGTGAGACACGGCCCGACATTGGGTGTGAAATACAACCCGGCATTGGGTGTAAGACACGGCCCGACATTGGGTGTAAGACACGGCCCGACATTGGGTGTAAGACACGGCCCGACATTGGGTGTGAAAGACAACCCGGCATTGGGTGTAAGACACGGCCCGACATTGGGTGTAAGACACGACCCGACATTGGGTGTGAGACACGGCCCGACATTGGGTGTGAAATACAACCCGACATTGGGTGTGAGACACGGCCCGACATTGGGTGTGAAATACAACCCGACATTGGGTGTGAGACACGGCCCGACATTGGGTGTGCAATACAACCCGACATTGTGTGTGAGACACGGCCCGACATTGTGTGTAAGACACGGCCCGACATTGGGTGTAAGACACGGCCCGACATTGGGTGTGAGACACGACCCGACATTGGGTGTGAGACACGGCCCGACATTGGGTGTAAGACACGGCCCGACATTGGGTGTAAGACACGGCCCGACATTGGGTGTAAGACACGGCCCGACATTGGGTGTGAGACACGGCCCGACATTGGGTGTGAAATACAACCCGGCATTGGGTGCGAGATGCGACCTGGCATACCATCGGCATACCGGTCAGGAATCAGTCCGCGCCAGTCTGCCAGAGTTTCCCCTCTTTGACCTGACCTGACCTGACCCATGGTGACACGTGGCAGCCGGTGATCGCCCGCAATGACCCATGACTGTGGCTCCTGTTGACCTTTCATGCACCATCATGGCCCGTCTTAACGTGCAGTGGCCCATGTTGAGCCATGGTGACCTGTTGCAGACCTGGGAGAATCCAAACGTGAAGGACGAGTCGACCGGCTTCAATGGTGACAACGATCCGATTGACGTCTGCGATCTGGGCAGCAAGGTAACCACCACTTTGTAGCCACACAAGAGCAGGAAGGTAACCGTAACCAGGAAACCATGTATGTGTGATCACATCTGGGCATCAAGGTAACCACGGCAAGGTAACCACGAAGGAGTAGCCATAGCTGGGCAGCCGCTGCTGAGTAATCATGTATGAACAGTAGGCGCGGTTCAGGTTACTGTCAAACTACGCCGCGTCCGTGATGTAGTTGTGTCCGTTAGAGGTGGAGGGCGGCAGTTCAGGCGACTTCTGTGTGGTGCCCCCCTCCCCCGGTGATGTGTTCCGCAGGTGTGTCGGAGGGTGTGGGGGGACAGTTCAGGTGACCCCTATGTGATGCCCCGTGGTGTGTTCCTCAGGTGTGCCGGCGGGTGTGGGGGGACAGTTCAGGTGACCCCTATGTGATGCCCCGTGGTGTGTTCCGCAGGTGTGGGCGGGTGGGGGGGGGACAGTTCAGGTGACCCCTATGTGATGCCCCGTGGTGTGTTCCTCAGGTGTGTCGGCGGGTGGGGGGACAGTTCAGGTGACCCCTATGTGATGCCCCGTGGTGTGTTCCTCACGTGTGTCGGCGGGTGGGGGGGGGGACAGTTCAGGTGACCCCTATGTGATGCCCCGTGGTGTGTTCCTCACGTGTGTCGGCGGGTGGGGGGGGGGACAGTTCAGGTGACCCCTATGTGATGCCCCCGTGATGTGTTCCTCAGGTGTGTCAGCGGGGCGAGGTGATCCAGGTGAAGGTGCTCGGAGTGTTGGCCATGATCGACGAGGGCGAGACCGACTGGAAGCTGCTGGCCATCAACACGGACGATGCGCTCGCCGACAAGTTGAACGGTGCGTTGCCGCGCGCCGATTGGTCGGTGAAGTGCCGTCGCTGGCGCTCATTGGTCGGCTGGGGCTCTGCACTGTGGTGATTGGTGGGCAGGGGCTGCACACTGTGGTGATTGGTCGGCCGGGACTCCGCACTGTGGTGATTGGTCGGGCTATGGCCGCCCCGTGCGCTGGTTGGTTAGTTTCAGTTCTGCCCTGTGGTGAGTGGTTGGTTTTGGTTCCGCCCCGTGCGCTCATTGGTGTGACTGGGGCTCCGCCTCACCTTGATTGGTTGATTTAGACTAGACATACACACATTTACCGCTTGTGGTATATAATATGTATATTGATATACATCATAGACATATTAGATTTATACTTACGCACCGGTCTGATTGGTCAAATAGTGACCAATCAGACGCGAGATGTGCGACGCGCTGGCTGATGATATATCACTACACCGGCGATCTGGTGAGGTTTTGCCGGGCAGCGCCGTTTCCAGTCAGCCATATGATTCCAGGCTTCCAGGGTCGAAGCCGTGTTGCCATCCATATGATGCCGTCTCGTATCCTGGCCGTGGGATCTGACGACCTTACCTGGCCTTGTTGCCGCAGATGTCGACGACATCGAGAAGCACCTGCCCGGCTATCTGGCCGCCACCGTCGAGTGGTTCCGAATATATAAAGTTCCGGACGGTAAACCCGAGAATAAGGTGGGTAGCCACGCCCATCCCGTGCAACAACACTCGTGGGGAGTGGTCAAGGACGATGCTCCGCCCAGAAATGTTTTATTTGTATTGAGGATGCTTTTCTTCTTCAGGATGCCTTGCCAGTGGTCAAAAATAAGTTACGTCCCTGCGGTAGCCGAGTTTTCCATGTTTATTTGTACTCCCTTGATTTGCACTTCTTTCATGCAAAGCATTGTCAGCCACGGGATGCATCTCTTCAGATTTTGAAGGATTTAGATGTTTCTCGCTACATTCGGTCTCTTGAAATATTTTGCGCCCGAAACAATGATTATATTCTGCCATTGAGTTATTTGCTCTGTAGCATGCCATAGTATTTACTCTAGACGAATAACCATATATTAGCTCATAGGTTCATCCCCCCCCCATCACAGGTGTCCGAGCAGCTACTGCGTCAGCTTCGTGACAGCCACCGTGGTGTTGTGTCTCCAACTGTTGTGTAGGCGACTGACTGACTCTCCGTGTGGCCAGTTGTGTAGGTGGTCCGACGACTGACTGACTCTCCGTGTGGCCAGTTGTGTAGGTGGTCCGACGACTGACTGACTCTCCGTGTGGACAGTTGTGTAGGTGGTCCGACGACTGACTGACTCTCCGTGTGGCCAGTTGTGTAGGTGGTCCGACGACTGACTGACTCTCCGTGTGGCCAGTTGTGTAGGTGGTCCGACGACTGACTGACTCTCCGTGTGGCCAGTTGTGTAGGTGGTCCGACGACTGACTGACTCTCCGTGTGGCCAGTTGTGTAGGTGGTCCGACGACTGACTGACTGACTCTCCGTGTGGACAGTTGTGTAGGTGGTCCGACGACTGACTGACTCTCCGTGTGGCCAGTTGTGTAGGTGGTCCGACGACTGACTGACTCTCCGTGTGGCCAGTTGTGTAGGTGGTCCGACGACTGACTGACTCTCCGTGTGGACAGTTGTGTAGGTGGTCCGACGACTGACTGACTCTCCGTGTGGCCAGTTGTGTAGGTGGTCCGACGACTGACTGACTCTCCGTGTGGCCAGTTGTGTAGGTGGTCCGACGACTGACTGACTCTCCGTGTGGCCAGTTGTGTAGGTGGTCCGACGACTGACTGACTCTCCGTGTGGCCAGTTGTGTAGGTGGTCCGACGACTGACTGACTCTCCGTGTGGCCAGTTGTGTAGGTGGTCCGACGACTGACTGACTCTCCGTGTGGCCAGTTGTGTAGGTGGTCCGACGACTGACTGACTCTCCGTGTGGCCAGTTGTGTAGGTGGTCCGACGACTGACTGACTCTCCGTGTGGCCAGTTGTGTAGGTGGTCCGACGACTGACTGACTCTCCGTGTGGCCAGTTGTGTAGGTGGTCCGACGACTGACTGACTCTCCGTGTGGCCAGTTGTGTAGGTGGTCCGACGACTGACTGACTCTCCGTGTGGCCAGTTGTGTAGGTGGTCCGACGACTGACTGACTCTCCGTGTGGCCAGTTGTGTAGGTGGTCCGACGACTGACTGACTCTCCGTGTGGACAGTTGTGTAGGTGGTCCGACGACTGACTGACTCTCCGTGTGGACAGTTGTGTAGGTGGTCCGACGACTGACTGACTCTCCGTGTGGCCAGTTGTGTAGGTGGTCCGACGACTGACTGACTCTCCGTGTGGCCAGTTGTGTAGGTGGTCCGACGACTGACTGACTCTCCGTGTGGCCAGTTGTGTAGGTGGTCCGACGACTGACTGACTCTCCGTGTGGCCAGTTGTGTAGGTGGTCCGACGACTGACTGACTCTCCGTGTGGACAGTTGTGTAGGTGGTCCGACGACTGACTGACTCTCCGTGTGGCCAGTTGTGTAGGTGGTCCGACGACTGACTGACTCTCCGTGTGGCCAGTTGTGTAGGTGGTCCGACGACTGACTGACTCTCCGTGTGGACAGTTGTGTAGGTGGTCCGACGACTGACTGACTCTCCGAGTGGCCAGTTGTGTAGGTGGTCCGACGACTGACTGACTCTCCGTGTGGCCAGTTGTGTAGGTGGTCCGACGACTGACTGACTCTCCGTGTGGCCAGTTGTGTAGGTGGTCCGACGACTGACTGACTCTCTGTGTGGACAGTTCGCGTTCGACGGCAAGGCCAAGGACCGCCAGTTCGCCCACCGAGTGATCAACGAGACGGCCGGCCACTGGCTGGAACTGATCTCGGGCAAGGCCGACGCGCACGGCATTGACATGTGAGTGGCCGCCGACGTCGCCGTGACGTCACTGGTGGCGGCCGCTGACGTCACTGGTGGCGAGGCTGTCCGCGCCGTGGTCTGTGTGCATCGACGTGCGAGACGTCACGTTGTTGGTGGACAGATTGCCGGTGTCCCGTGCACACATCACGATTGTGACGTCACTCGTATGCTCTGACTTTCTGGCGAACTCCGCTCCGAGCGATGCTCACGTGACGTCATTGGTGTCCGTCAAGGGACGCTGAGGTCCACCTGTGAGCCTCAGCTGGCCGATGGCCGTGCGGCGGTGAGAGGCAGGAGCAGGCCGGCGGTGAGAGGCAGGAGCAGGCCGGCGGTGAGAGGCAGGAGCAGGCCGGCGGTGAGAGGCAAGAGCAGGCCGGCGGGAGTACATGGCTGCTCTCGTCTCCTACCCGTGACACATCCCGCCTGCCACTCCCTACACTGCGGTTGGCGACATCAAAGAGGCGCTCATTTGGCGCGGCGACTGGTGGCGCGTGTTTGGTGTGCCGGTGCGATGTCGGCCCACCTGGTGTGCCGGCCGTGCCGGTGCGCCAGTGCGTCAGATGTGCCACCGTCACGTGTACCATCGTCAGGTGTGCCACCGTCAGGTGTGTCACCGTCAGATGTGCCACCGCCAGGTGTACCACCGTCAGGTGTGTCACCGTCAGGTGTACCACCGTCAGGTGTGTCACCGTCAGGTGTACCACCGTCAGGTGTGTCACCGTCAGGTGTGTCACCGTCAGGTGTGTCACCGTCAGGTGTACCACCGTCAGGTGTACCACCGTCAGGTGTACCACCGTCAGGTGTACCACCGTCAGGTGTACCACCGTCAGGTGTACCACCGTCAGGTGTACCACCGTCAGGTGTACCACCGTCAGGTGTACCACCGTCAGGTGTACCACCGTCAGGTGTACCACCGTCAGGTGTACCACCGTCAGGTGTGCCACCGTCAGGTGTACCACCGTCAGGTGTACCACCGTCAGGTGTACCACCGTCAGGTGTACCACCGTCAGGTGTACCACCGTCAGGTGTACCACCGTCAGGTGTACCACCGTCAGGTGTACCACCGTCAGGTGTACCACCGTCAGGTGTACCACCGTCAGGTGTACCACCGTCAGGTGTACCACCGTCAGGTGTACCACCGTCAGGTGTACCACCGTCAGGTGTACCACCGTCAGGTGTACCACCGTCAGGTGTGCCACCGTCAGGTGTGCCACCGTCAGGTGTACCACCGTCAGGTGTGTCACCGTCAGGTGTGTCACCGTCAGGTGTGTCACCGTCAGGTGTGCCACCGTCAGGTGTACCACCGTCAGGTGTGTCACCGTCAGGTGTACCACCGTCAGGTGTGCCACCGTCAGGTGTACCACCGTCAGGTGTGCCACCGTCAGGTGTGCCACCGTCAGGTGTACCACCGTCAGGTGTACCACCGTCAGGTGTACCACCGTCAGGTGTACCACCGTCAGGTGTGCCACCGTCAGGTGTGTCACCGTCAGGTGTGTCACCGTCAGGTGTGCCACCGTCAGGTGTACCACCGTCAGGTGTACCACCGTCAGGTGTACCACCGTCAGGTGTACCACCGTCAGGTGTACCACCGTCAGGTGTACCACCGTCAGGTGTGTCACCGTCAGGTGTGCCACCGTCAGCGGTGCCGCCATCAGGTGCCGTTTACCGTGTCGGCTGTGTTTACATCTGGGCCGCCGATACAGCTGAGGGCGGGGTCGAGTTGTGGCTCTGGCCAGCGGTGCGGAGCTCGGTCAGAAATAGGCAGCATGGAATAGATGTAATTAAAATAACATATAAATAACAGTGTATATTAAATAATATGTACAGATAGATAGCATGAAATCAAGATGCATAGCATGACATGCAACTTGTGTCTTGTGTCTTGTCATGAAATGCAACTTGTGGTGCATATTTGCTGTCTAATGAAACCAATCTGCGGTTGATGTAGACGTGGATACTTTGCGTTACACTGTCTGCAAACGCTGATGGTAAATTAATAATTGCACTATCAAAATAATCTCATTGTTGTTTGGATTTGGCCGTTTTTGGTCGCTAGAAAACAAATTATATGCCCGACTTTTTCACCCCTGGTTGTGTGTACAATTCCTGCCGTACCTTTGTGACCGGCATTATCGCCGACATGACGTCACCGGGCCGACGGTGTGGTGGTGGTGACGTCATCGATCCGCTCGACGGCGCCCCCTGTCCGTGACCGCCCCCCCCTGTCCGTGACCGCCTCCCCCTGTCCGTGACCGCCTCCCCCTGTCCGTGACCGCCGCCCCCTGTCCCGGACCGCCTCCCCCTGTTCGTGGCCTCCCCCCACACTGTCAGTGACCGTCTCCCCCTGTGCCTGACCTCCCCCACACTGTCGCTGACCACCGCCCCCTGTCGGTGACCGCCGCCCCTCGTTGTCCAGCCACGCAGTGACAGTGGCCGGCGCTCGGATGAAGCTGGAGCCGGCCGACGCGCGGGCAGAGCTGGAGAAGGCGCCGCACCTGCACCCACCCGCCCCTGTCGACAACGTGTCAGGTCAGTGGGCGCCGCACCTGCACCCGCCCGCCCCTGTCGACAACGTGTCAGGTCAGTGGGCGCCGCACCTGCACCCGCCCGCCCCTGTCGACAACGTGTCGGGTCAGTGGGCGCCGCACCTGCACCCGCCCGCCCCTGTCGACAACGTGTCAGGTCAGTGGGCGCCGCACCTGCACCCGCCCGCCCCTGTCGACAACGTGTCGGGTCAGTGGGCGCCGCACCTGCACCCGCCCGCCCCTGTCGACAACGTGTCGGGTCAGTGGGCGCCGCACCTGCACCCACCCGCCCCCTGTCGACAACGTGTCAGGTCAGTGGGCGCCGCACCTGCACCCGCCCGCCCCTGTCGACAACGTGTCGGGTCAGTGGCAACGTGTCGGGTCAGTGGGCGCCGCACCTGCACCCGCCCGCCCCTGTCGACAACGTGTCGGGTCAGTGGCAACGTGTCGGGTCAGTGGGCGCCACACCTGCACCCGCCCGCCCCTGTCGACAACGTGTCGGGTCAGTGGGCGCCACACCTGCACCCGCCCGCCCCTGTCGACAACGTGTCGGGTCAGTGGGCGCCGCACCTGCACCCGCCCGCCCCTGTCGACAACGTGTCGGGTCAGTGGGCGCCGCACCTGCACCCGCCCGCCCCTGTCGACAACGTGTCGGGTCAGTGGCAACGTGTCGGGTCAGTGGCAACGTGTCGGGTCAGTGACAACGTGTCGGGTCAGTGGCAACGTGTCGGGTCAGTGGCAACGTGTCAGGTCAGTGGCAACGTGTCGGGTCAGTGGCAACGTGACAGGTCAGTGGGCGCCGCACCTGCACCCGCCCGCCCCTGTCGACAACGTGTCGGGTCAGTGGCAACGTGTCGGGTCAGTGGGCGCCGCACCTGCACCTGCCCGCCCCTGTCGACAATGTGTCAGGTCAGTGGCAACGTGTCGGGTCAGTGGGCGCCGCACCTGCACCCGCCCGCCCCTGTCGACAACGTGTCGGGTCAGTGGCAACGTGTCGGGTCAGTGGGCGCCGCACCTGCACCCGCCCGCCCCTGTCGACAATGTGTCGGGTCAGTGGCAACGTGTCGGGTCAGTGGGCGCCGCACCTGCACCCGCCCGCCCCTGTCGACAACGTGTCAGGTCAGTGGGCGCCGCACCTGCACCCGCCCGCCCCTGTCGACAACGTGTCAGGTCAGTGGGCGCCGCACCTGCACCCGCCCGCCCCTGTCGACAACGTGTCGGGTCAGTGGCAACGTGTCGGGTCAGTGGGCGCCGCACCTGCACCCGCCCGCCCCTGTCGACAATGTGTCAGGTCAGTGGGCGCCGCACCTGCACCCGCCCGCCCCTGTCGACAATGTGTCAGGTCAGTGGGCGCCGCACCTGCACCCGCCCGCCCCTGTCGACAATGTGTCAGGTCAGTGGCAACGTGTCGGGTCAGTGGGCGCCGCACCTGCACCCGCCCGCCCCTGTCGACAATGTGTCAGGTCAGTGGGCGCCGCACCTGCACCCGCTCGCCCCTGTCGACAACGTGTCGGGTCAGTGGGCGCCGCACCTGCACCCGCCCGCCCCTGTCGACAACGTGTCGGGTCAGTGGCAACGTGTCGGGTCAGTGGGCGCCGCACCTGCACCCGCCCGCCCCTGTCGACAATGTGTCAGGTCAGTGGGCGCCGCACCTGCACCCGCCCGCCCCTGTCGACAACGTGTCGGGTCAGTGGCAACGTGTCGGGTCAGTGGGCGCCGCACCTGCACCCGCCCGCCCCTGTCGACAATGTGTCAGGTCAGTGGCAACGTGTCGGGTCAGTGGGCGCCGCACCTGCACCCGCCCGCCCCTGTCGACAACGTGTCAGGTCAGTGGCAACGTGTCGGGTCAGTGGGCGCCGCACCTGCACCCGCCCGCCCCTGTCGACAATGTGTCAGGTCAGTGGGCGCCGCACCTGCACCCGCCCGCCCCTGTCGACAACGTGTCGGGTCAGTGGCAACGTGTCGGGTCAGTGGGCGCCGCACCTGCACCCGCCCGCCCCTGTCGACAACGTGTCGGGTCAGTGGCAACGTGTCGGGTCAGTGGGCGCCGCACCTGCACCCGCCCGCCCCTGTCGACAATGTGTCAGGTCAGTGGGCGCCGCACCTGCACCCGCCCGCCCCTGTCGACAATGTGTCAGGTCAGTGGCAACGTGTCGGGTCAGTGGGCGCCGCACCTGCACCCGCCCGCCCCTGTCGACAACGTGTCGGGTCAGTGGGCGCCGCACCTGCACCCGCCCGCCCCTGTCGACAATGTGTCAGGTCAGTGGGCGCCGCACCTGCACCCGCCCGCCCCTGTGGACAACGTGTCGGGTCAGTGGCAACGTGTCGGGTCAGTGGGCGCCGCACCTGCACCCGCCCGCCCCTGTCGACAATGTGTCAGGTCAGTGGGCGCCGCACCTGCACCCGCCCGCCCCTGTCGACAATGTGTCAGGTCAGTGGCAACGTGTCGGGTCAGTGACAACGTGTCGGGTCAGTGGGCGCCGCACCTGCACCCGCCCGCCCCTGTCGACAATGTGTCAGGTCAGTGGGCGCCGCACCTGCACCCGCCCGCCCCTGTCGACAACGTGTCGGGTCAGTGGCAACGTGTCGGGTCAGTGGGCGCCGCACCTGCACCCGCCCGCCCCTGTCGACAATGTGTCAGGTCAGTGGGCGCCGCACCTGCACCCGCCCGCCCCTGTCGACAATGTGTCAGGTCAGTGGCAACGTGTCGGGTCAGTGACAACGTGTCGGGTCAGTGGGCGCCGCACCTGCACCCGCCCGCCCCTGTCGACAATGTGTCAGGTCAGTGGGCGCCGCACCTGCACCCGCCCGCCCCTGTCGACAACGTGTCGGGTCAGTGGCAACGTGTCGGGTCAGTGGGCGCCGCACCTGCACCCGCCCGCCCCTGTCGACAACGTGTCGGGTCAGTGGCAACGTGTCGGGTCAGTGGGCGCCGCACCTGCACCCGCCCGCCCCTGTCGACAACGTGTCGGGTCAGTGGGCGCCGCA
Source organism: Ashinkailepas kermadecensis (assembly GCA_034440615.1). Taxonomy (NCBI): domain Eukaryota; kingdom Metazoa; phylum Arthropoda; class Thecostraca; family Neolepadidae; genus Ashinkailepas; species Ashinkailepas kermadecensis. The sequence continues at coordinate 712,279 of JAOTOM010005125.1, read as the reverse complement.
CCTGCACCCGCCCGCCCCTGTCGACAACGTGTCGGGTCAGTGGCAACGTGTCGGGCTGGGCGCACCTGCACCCGCCCGCCCCTGTCGACAACGTGTCGGGTCAGTGGCAACGTGTCGGGTCAGTGGGCGCCGCACCTGCACCCCCCGCCCCTGTCGACAACGTGTCGGGTCAGTGGCAACGTGCCGGGTCAGTGGGCGCCGCACCTGCACCCGCCCGCCCCTGTCGACAACGTGTCGGGTCAGTGGGCGCCGCACCTGCACCCGCCCGCCCCTGTCGACAACGTGTCGGGTCAGTGGCAACGTGTCGGGTCAGTGGGCGCCGCACCTGCACCCGCCCGCCCCTGTCGACAACGTGTCGGGTCAGTGGGCGCCGCACCTGCACCCGCCCGCCCCTGTCGACAATGTGTCAGGTCAGTGGGCGCCGCACCTGCACCCGCCCGCCCCTGTCGACAATGTGTCAGAGGTCAGTGGGCGCCGCACCTGCACCCGCCCGCCCCTGTCGACAACGTGTCGGGTCAGTGGGCGCCGCACCTGCACCCGCCCCTGTCGACAACGTGTCGGGTCAGTGGGCGCCGCACCTGCACCCGCCCGCCCCTGTCGACAATGTGTCAGGTCAGTGGGCGCCGCACCTGCACCCGCCCGCCCCTGTCGACAACGTGTCGGGTCAGTGGGCGCCGCACCTGCACCCGCCCGCCCCTGTCGACAACGTGTCAGGTCAGTGGGCGCCGCACCTGCACCCGCCCGCCCCTGTCGACAACGTGTCGGGTCAGTGGGCGCCGCACCTGCACCCGCCCGCCCCTGTCGACAACGTGTCGGGTCAGTGGGCGCCGCACCTGCACCCGCCCGCCCCTGTCGACAACGTGTCGGGTCAGTGGCAACGTGTCGGGTCAGTGGGCGCCGCACCTGCACCCGCCCGCCCCTGTCGACAATGTGTCAGGTCAGTGGGCGCCGCACCTGCACCCGCCCGCCCCTGTCGACAACGTGTCGGGTCAGTGGGCGCCGCACCTGCACCCGCCCGCCCCTGTCGACAACGTGTCGGGTCAGTGGCAACGTGTCGGGTCAGTGGGCGCCGCACCTGCACCCGCCCGCCCCTGTCGACAACGTGTCGGGTCAGTGGCAACGTGTCGGGTCAGTGGGCGCCGCACCTGCACCCGCCCGCCCCTGTCGACAATGTGTCAGGTCAGTGGCAACGTGTCGGGTCAGTGGGCGCCGCACCTGCACCCGCCCGCCCCTGTCGACAACGTGTCGGGTCAGTGGCAACGTGTCGGGTCAGTGGGCGCCGCACCTGCACCCGCCCGCCCCTGTCGACAACGTGTCGGGTCAGTGGGCGCCGCACCTGCACCCGCCCGCCCCTGTCGACAACGTGTCGGGTCAGTGGGCGCCGCACCTGCACCCGCCCGCCCCTGTCGACAACGTGTCGGGTCAGTGGGCGCCGCACCTGCACCCGCCCGCCCCTGTCGACAATGTGTCAGGTCAGTGGCAACGTGTCGGGTCAGTGGGCGCCGCACCTGCACCCGCCCGCCCCTGTCGACAACGTGTCGGGTCAGTGGCAACGTGTCGGGTCAGTGGGCGCCGCACCTGCACCCGCCCGCCCCTGTCGACAACGTGTCGGGTCAGTGGGCGCCGCACCTGCACCCGCCCGCCCCTGTCGACAACGTGTCAGGTCAGTGGGCGCCGCACCTGCACCCACCCGCCCCTGTCGACAACGTGTCAGGTCAGTGGCAACGTGTCGGTCAGTGGGCGCCGCACCTGCACCCGCCCGCCCCTGTCGACAACGTGTCGGGTCAGTGGGCGCCGCACCTGCACCCGCCCGCCCCTGTCGACAACGTGTCGGGTCAGTGGGCGCCGCACCTGCACCCGCCCGCCCCTGTCGACAACGTGTCAGGTCAGTGGCAACGTGTCGGGTCAGTGGGCGCCGCACCTGCACCCGCCCGCCCCTGTCGACAACGTGTCGGGTCAGTGGGCGCCGCACCTGCACCCACCCGCCCCTGTCGACAACGTGTCAGGTCAGTGGCAACGTGTCGGTCAGTGGGCGCCGCACCTGCACCCGCCCGCCCCTGTCGACAACGTGTCGGGTCAGTGGGCGCCGCACCTGCACCCGCCCGCCCCTGTCGACAACGTGTCGGGTCAGTGGGCGCCGCACCTGCACCCGCCCGCCCCTGTCGACAACGTGTCAGGTCAGTGGGCGCCGCACCTGCACCCGCCCGCCCCTGTCGACAACGTGTCGGGTCAGTGGCAACGTGTCGGGTCAGTGGGCGCCGCACCTGCACCCGCCCGCCCCTGTCGACAACGTGTCGGGTCAGTGGCAGCGTGTCGGGTCAGTGGGCGCCGCACCTGCACCCGCCCGCCCCTGTCGACAACGTGTCGGGTCAGTGGCAACGTGTCGGGTCAGTGGGCGCCGCACCTGCACCCGCCCGCCCCTGTCGACAATGTGTCAGGTCAGTGGCAACGTGTCGGGTCAGTGGGCGCCGCACCTGCACCCGCCCGCCCCTGTCGACAACGTGTCGGGTCAGTGGCAACGTGTCGGGTCAGTGGGCGCCGCACCTGCACCCGCCCGCCCCTGTCGACAACGTGTCGGGTCAGTGGCAACGTGTCGGGTCAGTGGGCGCCGCACCTGCACCCGCCCGCCCCTGTCGACAACGTGTCGGGTCAGTGGCAACGTGTCGGGTCAGTGGGCGCCGCACCTGCACCCGCCCGCCCCTGTCGACAATGTGTTTAGTAGTGGGCGCCGCACCTGCACCCGCCCGCCCCTGTCGACAACGTGTCAGGTCAGTGGCAACGTGTCGGGTCAGTGGGCGCCGCACCTGCACCCGCCCGCCCCTGTCGACAACGTGTCGGGTCAGTGGGCGCCGCACCTGCACCCGCCCGCCCCTGTCGACAACGTGTCGGGTCAGTGGCAACGTGTCGGGTCAGTGGGCGCCGCACCTGCACCCGCCCGCCCCTGTCGACAACGTGTCGGGTCAGTGGCAACGTGTCGGGTCAGTGGGCGCCGCACCTGCACCCGCCCGCCCCTGTCGACAATGTGTCAGGCGTGGCAACGTGTCGGGTCAGTGGGCGCCGCACCTGCACCCGCCCGCCCCTGTCGACAACGTGTCGGGTCAGTGGGCGCCGCACCTGCACCCGCCCGCCCCTGTCGACAACGTGTCGGGTCAGTGGCAACGTGTCGGGTCAGTGGGCGCCGCACCTGCACCCGCCCGCCCCTGTCGACAACGTGTCGGGTCAGTGGCAACGTGTCGGGTCAGTGGGCGCCGCACCTGCACCCGCCCGCCCCTGTCGACAATGTGTCAGGTCAGTGGCAACGTGTCGGGTCAGTGGGCGCCGCACCTGCACCCGCCCGCCCCTGTCGACAACGTGTCAGGTCAGTGGGCGCCGCACCTGCACCCGCCCGCCCCTGTCGACAACGTGTCGGGTCAGTGGGCGCCGCACCTGCACCCGCCCGCCCCTGTCGACAATGTTCAGGTCAGTGGCAACGTGTCGGGTCAGTGGGCGCCGCACCTGCACCCGCCCGCCCCTGTCGACAACGTGTCGGGTCAGTGGCAACGTGTCGGGTCAGTGGGCGCCGCACCTGCACCCGCCCGCCCCTGTCGACAATGTGTCAGGTCAGTGGGCGCCGCACCTGCACCCGCCCGCCCCTGTCGACAACGTGTCGGGTCAGTGGGCGCCGCACCTGCACCCGCCCGCCCCTGTCGACAACGTGTCGGGTCAGTGGCAACGTGTCGGGTCAGTGGGCGCCGCACCTGCACCCGCCCGCCCCTGTCGACAACGTGTCGGGTCAGTGGGCGCCGCACCTGCACCCGCCCGCCCCTGTCGACAACGTGTCGGGTCAGTGGGCGCCGCACCTGCACCCGCCCGCCCCTGTCGACAACGTGTCGGGTCAGTGGCAACGTGTCGGGTCAGTGACAACGTGTCGGGTCAGTGGGCGCCGCACCTGCACCCGCCCGCCCCTGTCGACAACGTGTCGGGTCAGTGGGCGCCGCACCTGCACCCGCCCGCCCCTGTCGACAACGTGTCAGGTCAGTGGGCGCCGCACCTGCACCCGCCCGCCCCTGTCGACAACGTGTCGGGTCAGTGGGCGCCGACCGCACCCCCGCCCCTGTCGACAACGTGTCAGGTCAGTGGGCGCCGCACCTGCACCCGCCCGCCCCTGTCGACAACGTGTCAGGTCAGTGGCAACGTGTCGGTCAGTGGCAACGTGTCGGTCAGTGGACTCTCGATCAGGTCAGTGGCAACGTGTCAGGTCAGGGAGCGCTCGATCAGGTCAGTGTCAGGTCAGGGAGCGCTCGAGCAGGTCGGTGAGCGCTCGATCAGGTCAGTGAGCGCGGTGATGGCGGCCGTTCGGCTGGCACGCCATTCGACAACTGATCGCGAGGTCGTGCGTTCGCATCTCGCAGCCCGCTGGGTTGCCGTCAAGAGCGTAGCTTTCCCAAAGTGATTTCTGGTCAAGTAGGTTTCTGTCACTATATCCAGTCAACTCTCATACCTCTGTCATGTGGGTTCCATGTCTGTCGGCGGCACTGTGGGTGCAAGTGTCACACCAAAGTATGGAGAGCTGCGCCCGTGACTGCCGTTCCACCGACGGCGGCCATTTGGGGGGGGCGACCGCCTAGCCATGGCCTAGCAGCAGCATGTGTCGTAAATCTCCAGGGTTCTTCTAGGCCAGTAAGCGCCCACTGGGGTCCGACGTTTTGTCACACATTTGTGTTGTATGGGGCAGGTGGAGTGAGGTTTGGTGTTGCCGGCAGGTGTGTCGTTCTCTATGGCTTCGGTAGTGCGCCCTCGAACACAGCAGACCGTTGCTGAACTACCACACATGACCTGTCGACTTGCTACTGATTCGGAGACCACGGCTGGGTACCTCACGGCCAAATAAGCGATGGTGACCTTCCAAATTGTGACGTGTACAGGCTGTAGTAGCTGTCATACCTGACCTGACCTGACACCCATGGTATGCCCGGGGCTGCAGAGTGGCCAAATTGAAAAATTGTGTTGCAAAATAACATGCGACAATAAAAATGTTTAAATGTTGTCAGTACTTTGTTTTTGTTTGCGTCTTTCACCGCTCAATATATCCGGTAACTGGAGCTTCATGATGCCTAAAGTGCAGCTGACATTTCTTGCCTTCACTTGCAGATTTTTACAGATCTGGCGGGGACCATATATGCCTGAAGTGATCTAATTTAGTTGTCTTCCACGTGCATGTGTGCAACTCGAGTGCTTTTATTTACATTGATAACAAAAGTAATAATATATCATCCACATTCACACCCAGGTGGAAAGAATTTGATCGCAGGTCAGGGCAGGGCGGGCACGTTTGGTGTTCACAGGTCAGGGCAGGGCGGGCACGTTTGATGTTCACAGGTCAGGGCGGGGCGGGCACGTTTGGTGTTCACAGGTCAGGGCAGGGCGGGCACGTTTGGTGTTCACAGGTCAGGGCGGGGCGGGCACGTTTGGTGTTCACAGGTCAGGGCAGGGCGGGCACGTTTGGTGTTCACAGGACAGGGCGGGGCGGGCACGTTTGGCGTTCGATGGCAGTCTGAACCATCTCGTTAACTCACTCGTCGTTGCGGCGTGCTGCTTGTTGGCGTTATGTTCCCTTCCCCTCCCCCACTGTGAACCTATCACCACCCACCGCCCTTCCAAAAAAAATGTTGGCGAGTTAGCCCAGTCTTGGCTGGGTTGCCTTATTTCCAAAGTCTCACCGAGTGCTGTGTTGTGATTCGCAGTGAACAAGGTGTTCTACCTGGCCAACTCCAGCTAGCAGGCGCCGTGCGCTGACGCGGACCGGCGCTACGTCACTATGACGTCACTGGTCGGCGCTGATTGGCGCAGACCGCGTCCGCGGTGCGTCGACGACCAACGCTGGCTTACTGCCGTCGCGGATCTGAATGGCGCGTAATCTGTTCGCTGACACTTTTAAATTAGCCGTCTTGTTTTGTGTGCTCGGAGATTCGGCTGCGGGAAGCGAATGCCTGTGTGTTGTTTCATCACGCCTAACGTGAGTCGTCTTTCCGGCCGTTTTCTTACTTGGTTTGTTGCGTTTTAGCTGGACGTTGGAGAAGGTTTTGTGTTTACCGTTGTGTAAGCAGCACACGTAGACCAATGACGTTGTTGACTGTGTGGCGTTTGTCTCGTTCGAGCTTCGGTTGCTGGGTGGCTGGCGTCGGTGCTTCCGCACTCTGCGGGCGGTACCCTGCCCCGGGGTATCGCCTGAGGCCCCACCCGCCCCGCGGTCCTACAGGTGGCGCCAGGTGTTGGGCTATTCGGTGTCGGGAGCGTGGTAAAGTTGTGGAGCGCTCGTGAACTGCAATCCTGCTGCACCTCCTGTAGGGAGATGGTTTCGCAATAAATGAACAATAACTCGATTTACTTTGTTTCGACGAGCGTGGCCGTGTTTTTTTTTACTGACGAGCAGTTGTCATTGCGTCGACTGGCTGCATGACCACCGCAGTCGATGCGCCCCCCCCGTCGGGAAAGTTCGTGCAGCGTTGTTGGGTGCTCGCAGAGCCCGGGTGCCATTTCGCCGTCTGGTGTAAATGTCGCGACGGACGACGAAACCAAGTGCGCATTGTCCGGGCGTTACACATGACTCCACACGTGTTGATGTTTAGGTATCGGGAGGATATTTCGTGCAGCAGCACGAACAGTACAGCAGCACCACCCGGTGTCCGTACGGCGGTGGTAGGATGTACACAGACGGTGGGGAGGCGCAGGCCACAGGTAGCGCTCCCTACCTGGTATCTGGTCAGGTCATTTACACATATATATATATATATATATATATATATATATATATATTCCTATCTATATATATATATAAATATACATATATATATATATATATATATATATATATATATATATATATATATATATATATATATATATATATATATATATATATATATATATGTATGTATGTATATATACAGATATATATAGGTATATGTATATAGTATATAGGCATTTATATAGTGTACATATACACTCATGTGTGGCTCCCCAGCCATATAACGGGGGGCGAGTGGTCTAGGGGTAAGATGCTCGTCTCACATTCGAAGATTGTGGGTTCGAGTCTCGCCTGTCGCTACTCTTCGCCCGCGACCAATCGGCGTTAGACCTTGGCGACGCTATATGACTCAACGGTGGACGTGTCGTAAAGACCAATAACCAATAACTAGCCATATAACGTGATGTTGCATAAACAAGGTCGACGTTCTGTAGGAACTGTAGGAACACAGAGCGTGTTGAAGAAAAATACAAGCTGAGAAGTACTGAAACATCTTGGTGATCCTCAGGACGTGCCTGCACTGCGCGAGAAGCACCTTTCGAGCCGGGGACGGGCACGCGCCTTGAATCTGCGACGAAGTTGGTTGGGCATAGTTCAGCACAGTTGGCTCCTCGGAAATTGTACAAAACGACACCCGTGTTTGTGTGCCTTGTGTCGACACCACGATCTGGGCACCGCCGTGCTGTTGGCCGGCCCTGCGGTGGGACGGCTGGAGCGGTGGGACGGCCCTGGAGCGGTGGGACGGCCGGGCGGTGGGACGGCTGGAGCGGTGGGACGGCCCTGAGCGGTGGGATGGCTGGAGCGGTGGGACGGCCCTGGAGCGGTGGGACGGCTGGAGCGGTGGGACGGCCCTGGAGCGGTGGGATGGCTGGAGCGGTGGGACGGCCCTGCGGTGGCACGGCTGGAGCGGTGGGACGGCCCCGGCGGTGGGACGGCTGGAGCGGTGGGACGGCCCTGCGGTGGGACGGCTGGAGCGGTGGGACGGCCCTGCGGTGGGACGGCCCTGCGGTGGGACGGCTGGAGCGGTGGGACGGCTGGAGCGGTGGGACGGCTGGAGCGGTGGGACGGCTGGAGCGGTGGGACGGCCCTGCGGTGGGACGGCTGGAGCGGTGGGACGGCCCTGCGGTGGGACGGCTGGAGCGGTGGGACGGCCCTGCGGTGGGACGGCTGGAGCGGTGGGACGGCCCTGCGGTGGGATGGCTGGAGCGGTGGGACGGCCCTGCGGTGGCACGGCTGGAGCGGTGGGACGGCCCCGCGGTGGGACGGCTGGAGCGGTGGGACGGCCCTGCGGTGGGACGGCTGGAGCGGTGGGACGGCCCTGCGGTGGGATGGCTGGAGCGGTGGGACGGCCCTGCGGTGGCACGGCTGGAGCGGTGGGACGGCCCTGCGGTGGGATGGCTGGAGCGGTGGGACGGCCCTGCGGTGGCACGGCTGGAGCGGTGGGACGGCCCTGCGGTGGGACGGCTGGAGCGGTGGGACGGCCCTGCGGTGGGATGGCTGGAGCGGTGGGACGGCTGGAGCGGTGGGACGGCCCTGCGGTGGGATGGCTGGAGCGGTGGGACGGCCCTGCGGTGGCACGGCTGGAGCGGTGGGACGGCCCTGCGGTGGGACGGCTGGAGCGGTGGGACGGCCCTGCGGTGGGACGGCCCTGGCGGTGGGACGGCCTGGAGCGGTGGGATGGCTGGAGCGGTGGGACGGCTGGAGCGGTGGGACGGCCCTGCGGTGGGACGGCTGGAGCGGTGGGACGGCCCTGCGGTGGGACGGCTGGAGCGGTGGGACGGCCCTGCGGTGGCACGGCTGGAGCGGTGGGACGGCCCTGCGGTGGGACGGCTGGAGCGGTGGGACGGCCCTGCGGTGGCACGGCTGGAGCGGTGGGACGGCCCTGCGGTGGCACGGCTGGAGCGGTGGGACGGCCCTGCGGTGGGATGGCTGGAGCGGTGGGACGGCCCTGCGGTGGGACGGGGGTGGGACGGCCCTGCGGTGGCACGGCTGGAGCGGTGGGACGGCCCTGCGGTGGGACGGCTGGAGCGGGGGCTCCGGCGTTGCATGCACAGACACCAGCAGGTTGAGCCAAGCACTTGGGACTCTTGAGCAAACCAAGCACATTCCATCGAGAGTCTACTAATGTTTACCTGTTGACAATGCAGTGCGTGCATCATTATTTCTCTGGGCGCTAGATAACCACTAGCAGTTCAGGCGCCCTTAAGCCCAAATAAACAAACAAACAAACAAACAAGCATCATTATTTCTCAACTACGTATTCGCTTAAAACGCTACACTCGACTAAAAAGTGTTCCATTGAAATGAAATTCGCCCGTGGTGTGTTTCTCAAATTCGCGCCAAATTCCAAATGTCCGGTGTGGAGCGTATCACATTGCACAGTTCGATATTCACCGGCAGGTCATCTGGCAAAACTGTGTTGCCGGATATTAAGAGCATTCGTGTTGAGCTGGAAAATTGATAACAGAACAAAAGTAAAGAACACAAGAACAGAACACAATAACCAAGAAAATCATTATCGGGACCTCACTTATAAGACATCGCTCTTTTGATTAAAAAGGCAATCATAGATCATTAAGCCCCGCCGTCTCTGGGGAGTCATTTTACGCCCCCTACCGCCTAAGATTTTCCGCGGATAGTTAGAAAACGGAGAGCGGGAGCGCACTAAAATTTGGCATACCTTTTCCCACATCAATTTGACATGTGTGAAAATGTTAGTCAGGTCATTCACGGTCACCGGGGTAATCGGTGCCAAGTGAGGTCATCTCCAAAAAAGTTCAACCAGTCGTCACGCTTTAACGGGTAAAGATATATCAATGTAACTTTCAGATTTGCTTACCTTTAGAGGCGCTACAAAACGCACCAGATTAATTTTTGAATATTTGTGCTTTTCATGACATATGTTTTGCATCTCTCCCTATTAGGGCTAAAGTCGAAGATTCTGGTTAAGGAAAGCACTTTGTGTGAGGCTAAGTTTATTTAAAACAGCTTTTCTCGGTGCTACCTACCCATTAGAAATATCAAAAATATCGGACACTCAAACTTTTTGTAACTTCAAAAAATTGAAGCTTGTATTTTGGGGTGGGCAAAGATTTTGGGACCAGGGTTCACTTCGCCTTCCTTTTCTCATCCCAAATAAGGTTTGTTTTTAAAAGCTTCCCCCACAGTGAACACCCCAGAGCCAAAGACATGACGTCAGTCGTGACCAACATAAACCCTCCCTTGTGACGTCTTTTTCTGCAGGGATGCATTTTTGGTGGTGGTCTCAGGCCCTATTATTAGGCCTTGCGATGACACCTCTTTCGTTTCCGTGCGACGCTAAGTTTGGAGATTAGAGGGGGCTTATGATGCCCCCACCAGAGACGGGGTGTGAAGATCTGACCGAAAAGACGAGGGCGGGTTAAGCCTATCGTCATCCACGTAACTCACACAAATCCATCGCCCGTGGGAACGTTGAGGTTTCAGTCTTGTGCTGGGGATGGCTCAATCATAACTTGTAGGTGATGACCTGCCATGATCTCATCTTGGTAAAAAATTTGGCCTGAAGATGTCAGAAAGGTGAGCAAATCAAAATGTGCCATGCATTTTAGAGTGTCGCGCTTCATTTGTTTGGCTATCGCCTTGTGGAGGAAACATCGCGGGCAAGTGTACGCGAGACCGCCGGTAGGAGGATTCAAACGCCATCGTCAGATGCAAGGGAAAACAACATTTCTAACAATTTGTGCAGGGGACAAATCCACACATTGACAGCATCCCGAGGCGTCCATTGCTGGAAATCATTGGTGGCACAATACCTGGAGGCGATGGGAGCATCGATAAGGATTGTGGAGCTATCCGTCGTTTCCGTGTTATAAATTAGAGTTATTGAGGGAGGGTCAAGCCAGCATTTGGAAGGTGGAAGAAGTCCCCAAACTATACCAAATCAACATCCATGGTGGTATCTACAGATATACAGATGGTATCTACAGATGCAGATCTACAGATCTACAGGTGGTATCTACAGATTGGAATCTACCGCCAGCTCCCTCCTGCCATCGGAACATACCCTCTGGGTGTTCTGATGTCGAGCAGGTCCGAGGGGAAAACTTCGACAGATGTTGCGATGCATGCGCGCGTCTCCATCGACGGCTGAGCTCGCGGCGCAGATGCAGCGCCTTTCGGTGATGTCAACCGGAAATCCTCACGCCAGCGATCTAGAGCTCTGTGGAGCCGGTGACGTCATCGCCTCGATATCCCACATCGGACCCCCCACGTCCACCGCAGGCCGGACCACCTGGTGCACCATCGGTGGGAATTTCCCGAGCGAAGTCGGCCGATCTCGTAAAACTGCCCCGCCCGGCCCCCCCTGTTTTTTTGTTGGGGAATTAATCCCGTCGCTACCATGCCTGTACCTGTCCGCCTGTCCGCCTGTCCGCCTGTCCGCCTGTCCGCCTGTCCGCCTGTCCGTCTGTCCGCCTGTCCGCCTGTCCGCCTGTCCGCATGTCCGTGTCCGGTGACCGGACTCCGGCCTGTCCGCTGTTTAGTGCGCGAATTAATCCCGTCGCTACCGCCTGCCTGTACGCTGTCCGCCTGTCCGCCTGTCCGCCTGTCCTGTCCCCTGTCCGCCTGTCCGCCTGTCCTGTCCGCCTGTCCGCCTGTCCGTCTGTCCGCCTGTCCGCCTGTCCTGTCCGCCTGTCCGCCTGTCCGTCTGTCCGCCTGTCCGCCTGTCCTGTCCGCTTGTCTGCCTGTCCCTGTCCAAGCGAGCCGGTTGTGGATCAGACCTGAGCAGGGGCGTCTCCAGGGGTGGGGTCAAGTTTAGCCGTGGCACCCCCGAGACGCTCAGATTGTGTATGGCAATCACTGGAACTTGATGAAATGCCCCCATCCTCCTCACAGTTTCCGGATAAGAAGTCCTGGTGGCCTCCGTGGGTATCTGGCAGAAGATGGAACTTTCACACGTATGTGCAGGTGCTGCAAAACCGGACTTGAATGGTGAATTGGTACGCTCCCATCAAGATGATTATGATGATGATGATGATGATGATGATGATGATGATGATGATGATGATGATGGTGATGGTGATGATGATGATGATGATGATGATGATGATGATGATGATGATGATGATGATGATGATGATGATGATGATGATGATGATGATGATGATGATGATGATGATGATGATGATGATGATGATGATGATTGCGCTGCTACGGCTGGCACCTGTCTTCAAATGGTTTGGGGAAGGCGGCTGTCCCCTCGTGATGTTGACCTGGTCTGACCCGTGTCCCCCGGACTTGCGTGGCCCCGTGTAAAGTTGCTTCTCCAAGCGCCTGGACCCCCACAACACAATCCCCTGTACTACGTCTGCAGTGGTTACAGCTGTGAATCGCATAGTTGACGTAGCAAAGACAATTAACCTTCTACCAGAAAATATGCGTTTTTCTCGTGTTTGCACGCGCACAAGAGGGCCTCTCACATGACGTGAAAACCGGAGTGGATTCCGCTCTCCCTTAGATCTCTGAAACTAGAAACGCGAGGTTTAGAGGAACGAGTGCGGCTGCAGTGAAATCTGCAGTATAACTTCTACAACCCTAGGTCAATGAATTCAGAGTCAAATGAGATCGACCGAACAGCCGCCGCATCGACGTAACCTTCGAGGCGGCAGGTCGGTCGACTTTGCACCTCCACAGTTCCTATGCTCACCACCGATTTCATAAATTACCTTTGGACACGATGAGCTTATCAATTTGCAACGTCACAAAATTTCATCACAATATCCTCGCTAGTTTATGAGATATGTTCGAGACAAGCATGAGTGGTGGGCCGATTCCGCCCCCTCCCCCTCCCCCACCCAGCCCCTCCGGTAAGAGGGTTGAAACCTACAGGATGCCGGCTGTACCAACACCGGATGCCGGCTGTCTTCGAGTGTTGAAGCGAGCAGAGCCACTAAGGCTGATCGGAAGCACTTTGGCCCAATTGCTCTGAAAGGATGAGGATAAATATTCCCTTTAATTCCCCTTTATTTCTCACCTGATCTCATCAATTAGGAATTAGGTTCGTGCGCTTTAGTTAATCATTTTATTTACATTAACAAAACCACTGGCATCCTGGAAGGCCAATTACTGCTGCAGACCAGTCGACATACATATAAACCGGTGAAGTGAGATATATTCATTGTGTGATATATTCATTGCAGCTAATGTGATCTGATCAGAACTACGGCGACAACAGAACTTATTAAAACAACATATTAAGTAGTCGCGTGGATAATTGATGCAAATTTGTGGCGGAAGCATAATTATAAACGCATCATAAATGCACCACGATAAACAAAACATGTTAATAACAGACAAGTGAAAGAACAGGAAAGATAATTTCTGAATGTCACAAGTCCGAACACCATGTGTATTTATGTATGAAACTTACAGTGACATAAAGTGATGGAAAATAAATCAACCGATGCGCGTGTGTTCTGGAAGCTGAGGTGGAAGCATAGGCGTAGGCATGCAAAGGTTCTACGCATATAATATGTCTGGAGGCTTGGTGTAATTTTCGGAGTAGCTGAACTGATGCAAGTTCGTTCTTCTCATGCAACGAAGAAGACTGCAACCAAAGTCACAAATCACTGGTGTTGCGTCGGCTGGGGGAACAAAACGATATGAAGATGGCAACTGGGATCTTCGTTACAAGTAGCAAAAGTGAGTTCGGTGTATTCGGCAATTCCGACGGGCACCTTCACTTTTGGCGGCACGGTTTCCCAGCATTATTGCGTGGCGACACTATGCTTCTGCTTGATGCTGCACCGGCCACACCAAAACTACGCGAGCCTCTCACCTCTAGCTTTCATGCAACGCCTGCATCTCTGATGAGGAGTCCTGCGGTCCCAGGTTATATCAGGCGTGAAGTCGTGCCTGAAGCCGGATTCATTCCCCTGGGAAGCTCTCCGCAGATCGACATTGCTAAGGGGTCATTCAGAGTTAAATGGGAGGATATGTCAAGGGTCAGCTTGTGCGAGGTCAGGTTGGAAGATGGAGTGGAAACCTGTGGTGATCTGACGTTACGTAGATGATGGTCGACCAACTTGTCATATGCATGGGGACAACTTCAAATCACAAGTTTCCGGGAATTCACGACTGGTAAAATTCTACCGTACCCCAGATCTGCTTTACACGGGCTTCCTTTTCGACCACAAATATACCTTGAGAAACGGTCAAGAAGCGGGATTTTCTCGACATGCGCGACGGTAACCGCCTCACCGACATAACGCCCGGAACGTGACCTTTGTCACCACAAGCTCGGTGTTTATAGGTGACGCTAGCGTGCTCCCGGCGCCCGCCGGCCACCGCTGCCCTAGTATCTGGCGTCGCCGCCAGGTGGCAGGTGAGTCGACGGCGGGCCGCTGTCGGCCTTGTCGGCCCGGGAACTCAGAACCGTACCGGCCGGCAGCCGGGTGGGAGGTGCCGAGTGGCCCGTTCCTCTGCCCGCCCGCGCTGTGCATACGGGGAGGGGGCGGCAGCGGTGGGCGTCTCCAGGTGCGATACGTGGCTCGGTGGAAGCTACCGCTGTGGACACCGTGTGTAGATTTTGTGGACACCCAACTTGTACGGCGTGGATGTCCGACGTTAAACACGTAGACATTGCACGTGATTGGCGGGCGAACACACTGAAACGATCACACTTTCTGATCGATTGATCATCTCCTTTGGACCTGTGTGTGGATCGAGTGGACCTGTGTGGATCGCGTGGACGATATACCTGCGGGCGGCACCACATCGCATCCACCATGCGGTCAAGTGAGGACCTGCGGCGCTGCGTCTGGGTCATACTGTCGAGCTGTCTGCTGACCCCGGCCAGGTCAGGTCAGGTCAGCCCGCCCGCCTACCTGCTGGACATGTACGACCAGTTCACCCGAGGTGGAGGAGCCGACGGGAACACGGTGCACGCGCTACTGCCTCTTCGAGGTGAGTACTTCTGCTCCCTGAGATCGAAACGGTAGACGAGTTTACGGCGGAAATTTGTTTTCGGGTCTTCAACGCTGTCAAATATTCGCCAAATACCTACGTGAGGGATGAGTGCAGTGTAGAGTGAAGCAACAAAGTTAAATGATAATTACTGGTGTTTATTCAGATGGAGTGAGTATGCGAGGGAAGCGAGCGAACGAATGCAGTCTTAAAAACGGCACCAATTCAGTTCCTGTTGTGTTTGTTTGGAGGGGTGCAAATATGTACTTTCATTGATTATGATTGGTTGCACTGATTATCTAAAGCTACATTCCATAATAATTGTGACATGATACCTTGGTCAAGCTAAGTTAGAATGCACCAAAGGTCCCAGTTTGAGATTAACGCAAAATATTCAAAACATCAAAGTATTAGGCTTGATTTGATCGACCAGGTATAACTCTGCATGTTGATGTACAAAAACATCCTCCGCTTGGAGGTCTAATGAAAATAAAATTCAATACAAAATCAGCCAGGCAAAATAAGTCCTGAATGAATGATCGCCATAAATCGGAATAACGCTGTCAATATCCCACCAACCACGTGAGCACGTGAAGTTAACTTGCAAGGGCACCTCCGTTTTCCCGCACATGTATCACTCATAGCTTCTGAAGCCCTCTTCTGGATGGGTTTTCGTCGCAAACTAAATATGACCCGTCCTGATGCTGTCCCCGAGCCACGAGCACGTCCAATTCATCTGCTATGGCACCTCCGTGTTCTTGGAATACAGTTTAGGAAGACAAAATGAGTGCTGAATGCATTATGGCCATGTACCAGAACGGAGCAACCACAGCCACTGGACATCGACCTGCTGAGGAGAAGCTCGGCGCCTACTGCCACCTGGCGGCAAGGCTGGCGGAAGAACAGCGTCTCTCCAACCTCAAGGCACAGAGGACGAATAATCGCACAGACAAAGCTCGCGACGCTCACTCACGATCATCTGCATGTCTCTACTGGTAGATTGAAATCTTATCTGAGCAACGTCGCTGAAAATAAGTATTCCGACACTGAAGTTGTTTCTACTAATACAATTGCTTGTCGATGCTATGTTATATTGGACCATTACACTATATCTGTTCGCTCTGTGTTGGTGGACCGCGTTGCCCGTCATCGACGAGTTCTTGGAACAAATTTCCGCTGTAAGCACGTAGTCTTATTAAGCCCGTCTTCACACAAAGATAGCTCGTGATTATCATCTCGAGAAACGCATGAATATCGCACAGACTTGGGCATAAGTAGGAAGGGCAGGGCGTCGCTCTTAAAATCGAGTCGGCTTCACTGTGTTACCCGGGATCTTCCTCCGGTCCTGCATTTCTGTTTAGTGGTGCGATTTCTTCTCTTATCTATTCATGAATCAGCACACATTCCACAGATATTTTGCAGTGCGTCACCGTGCATCTCAGCCACAGCATCCTCAGCCTCAGTCTCATCCTCAGTCTCATCCTCAGCCTCAATCTCATCCTCATCCTCAGCCTCAATCTCATCCTCATCCTCAGCCTCATCATCAGCCTCATCCTCATCCTCAGCCTCATCCTCATCCTCATCCTCAGCCTCATCCTCAGCCTCAGCCTCAGACTCAGACTCAGACTCAGACTCAGACTCAGCCTCAGCCTCAGCCTCAGCCTCAGCCTCAGCCTCAGCTTCAGCCTCATCCTCATCCTCAGCCTCAGCGTCAGCCTCAGCCTCAGCCAGAGCACGCTCTATTGGTCGGCACTGGAAAACAGAATCGGCGAGATTCGAACAGCACACAAATGGCAAATAAGTGGAACAACTGGCGGTAGTTTGCGGAGATATCAGCTGTTTGCGAACAGCTGCTTGTCTTCATGAACTAATCGGCTTTTGGTTACGTAACGTTACACTTTTATGATACCCTAGGCGTTCAAAAATATATGACTAAATATTCAACAGCTTCCAAGCAACTTGCATCGCTGTAGACATTACCAATGTCGAACCGACCACGGGCCCTCGCAATAGACATTACCAATGTCGAACCGACCACGGACCCTCGCAATAGACATTACCAATGTCGAACCGACCACGGGCCCTCGCAATAGACATTACCAATGTCGAACCGACCACGGGCCCTCGCAATAGACATTACCAATGTCGAACCGACCACGGGCCCTCGCAATAGACATTACCAATGTGAACCGACCACGGGCCCCGCAATAGACATTACCAATGTCGAACCGACCACGGGCCCTCGCAATAGACATTACCAATGTCGAACCGACCACGGGCCCTCGCAATAGACATTACCAATGTCGAACCGACCACGGGCCCTCGCAATAGACATTACCAATGTCGAACCGACCACGGATCCGGCGTGCCACGTTTGTCGCCGGAAATGGCATTGTCACGGTCGCGTCGATTGTGTGCTATTCGCCTGAGCCAACTCATGGGATCGAGGAGTTTTGAATGGTTTGTGGAGCTTCGGATATGATTGTGGTGCCGATGCAATGCAGAAGTGGAGCTTCGTGGAGCTTCGGATAGGATTGTGGTGCCAATTCAATGCATAAGTGGAGCTTCGAACCGGATGGAATTGCCAATGGAACAGGTCCATTGATGAAAAGAAACTATTTCTGTCACAAATTCGCGAGCAAGTGAGAATATTTCTTACATCTGTTGTTCATTTGCCCCATCCGTTCATTTTACATTCATTTTACCCGAGTATGGATCCAGGGGAGGGACACTGAGAATACTTATCACCTCCCCCCACCATGAAAGGAAACGGCGCCCCCTCACGACTTGGCACCCCCTTGAAGGTACTCTAAGACGCCTCTTGGCAAGGTTTTGCGGTGTCATTCTAAGTTGTGTCATTTTCAACCAGTGGTGTCCCTACGAGAAAGACCCGCCCTCTTGGAGGATTTCTTCGCCCCTCTCCTATACAAATTTCGGGATCTTTCGCCAGTTATATCTGTCTAGAAGACGTTTCCTACACGGAATCTGCATACTTCGGTTGGGGGAGGCGGAAGATTCTGTGTCGGAAGAGGTGCACGGCTAACGCTAGTGCTGACGCTGCACGGCAGCTTGCAGGCACTCTGGGTAAGTCCAGGAAGACCCAGAGATGAAATGGCCGCGGTGGCCGCGGCGGGTATGGTAGCCGATTCAAAGTTGGCCAGCAAAGTAGGTTAAAGTTAACCAGTAAAGTGGGCTATAGTTGGCCAGGAAAGTGGGTCAAAGTTGGCAGGCAAAGTGGGTAAACGTTGGCAGGCAAAGTGGGCCAAAGTTGGCCAGCGAAGTCTGCCAAAGTTGGCCAACAAAGTGGTCCTGGTTAGCAGGCCATTACCCGACGGCGTTCCCGGTTCGCAAACATTGCAAAGGGAAGAGCTTCCTTAAATCGTGGTGCTGGCCATCGTGTCATCGTGTCATCGTGTCATCGTGTCATCGTGTCATCGTGTCATCGTGTCATCGTGTCATCGTGTCATCGTGTCATCGTGTCATCGTGTCATCGTGTCATCGTGTCATCTTGTCATCGTGTCATCGTGTCATCGTGTCATCGTGTCATCGTGTCATCTTGTCATCTTGTTATCGTGTCATCTTGTTATCGTGTCATCTTGTTATCGTGTCATCGTGTTATCGTGTCATCGTGTCATCTTGTTATCGTGTCATCGTGTCATCGTGTCATCGTGTCATCTTGTTATCGTGTCATCTTGTTATCGTGTCATCTTGTCATCGTGTCATCGTGTCATCGTGTCATCTTGTCATCTTGTCATCTTGTTATCGTGTCATCTTGTCATCGTGTCATCGTGTCATCGTGTCATCGTGTCATCGTGTCATCGTGTCATCGTGTCATCGTGGTGCCCTGTCAGACTGACGGCACCGCTCTTGAGGGTCCGCAGGAGATTGCAAATGGTACTGCCGAAGTCGCGCTCAGGAAGCTTGTCTTCGGAGCCGGTGCACCGCGGTGTTGACAGCCACTGGGGATATTGTACGGGTTATGTTGTAAGCTCATTAACATAGCCCGACGCGATGCAAATTATCGCAAGCCAGTTCGACGAATCATCATTTCGCAGGACTCGAAAAAGTTGGGAAGAATTATCCGAGTGATGAAATGGTTTGATATCCACTTGCTCACACATGCCTAAACGGAAGTCAGCCTACGGAAGTCAGCCTACGGAAGTCAGCCTACGGAAGTCAGCCTGCGCCTTATTTTAGTGTATGCTGCAAAGTTTGTCATGCAGTCGTAGAACGCATATATGATTATATTGCCTTCGAAGTGAATTTGTCCATCATATTCCTCCTTGAAATACTCGCATGTCCTTATGCCGAAGAACAACGCCATGCTAGCCACAGTGCACTATGCATATGCGCGTATCCACATCAACATGCGCGCTACGTAGCCTAGATCCATCTGGCAGCCTTCTAATAATATTAAGCCATCATCGCAATTACCACAGAAGAAAAACCCAATGACCCTTGCAAACCCTCGGCATGAATTTCGTACTGCAGAGGGGATTCGAAGATGCGAATGAGATGAGCTGAAAAGTATTCGAGAACAACACCCTCTGTCACGGGGCTGTGTGGAACCATTGCTACAGAATGAATAAAGCCACGTTTTCGTGTCGGGAAGTATTCTCCCAGCTATGGCTATCTCAGTCGTCACCTGCTAGCCCGGTTTTCAAAGGTGCCGATAGTCGCAGGCTTTTCCACTCCAGAGAGAAGATTCTCAGCACGGCACGGCAGTGAATATTCGCCGCTCTTCTTCACAGCGCGAGCCCAATTTAATATGCGTACTCCCGCTCGGCTCCGATCTCGAGAGCATCGATGAGATTGCACCGCCCGCGGAGCCGGCGGCGCACAAGCTCGTCGATGCCCACGCAAAAGCCCTCGCATCGGGTGTTCATGCAAAGCGGAGACGGAGTACACCATCAGGCGGAGCGGCGGGGAAAATAGGAGCCTCCGTAAGCTGCTCAGTTAATGCGGGCGACCGAAATAATGACCCATGGGCGTCGACACGGCGGGTCGTTACCGCCCACGTGGGTGTCGCACACCCGCCATACATTTGGAATCTGGAGCAGTGTGAACCTACGTCAGTTGGGGGCGAGTCCATGATGTTGAGTCCGTCACCGTGGCGAACTGAGGAAATATGTCCTCTGGCAAGCTGTGACGGAGATGTCGGACAATAGCGGGGAAAGACACCGTTACATGGAATACGCCGTCGCTGCTGTGGCCACACTAAAAGCAGCTGGAATCATGATACCTCTTTCTAGCCACCGGCTGCCCTTTCCTACGCTGGTTTGTCTATTCAAGAAATGGACTTGCGTTATTTTGGTGGTAAATTCAAATATATGTACAGCAGTATTTTCGTACTGTGATGTACATTCTGAGCAACAAAATTAGAAAACAAAGCCTTAAAAGATATGTATGTTTCGATATATAATATACATAATATATTTATAATATATGTTTTTTTGCATCATAAATGTATTTTTAATTGTTGTTTTTCACTGTTATCATTGACACACCACAATGCAGCTGACCTACACTGTTCAGTTTAAATGGCTGGCCACCACGTTTCATGCTTCTAACCTAATAGCCGAAAGTTCCGTCGTATTTTGAAGCTGGCAATGTTTCGTTTTCGTCATACGCTCCGGGATGACGACGCACCCGCCGCTGACAGGCAGCTACCGGTGTTAACCCGCCACTGACAGGCAGCTACCAGTGTTAACCCGCCGCTGATGGACAGCTACCAGTGTTAACCCGCCGCTGACAGGCAGCTACCAGTGTTAACCCGCCGCTGACAGGCAGCTACCGGTGTTAACCCGCCACTGACAGGCAGCTACCAGTGTTAACCCGCCGCGATGGGCAGCTACCAGTGTTAACCCGCCGCTGACAGGCAGCTACCAGTGTTAACCCGCCGCTGACAGGCAGCTACCAGTGTTAACCCGCCGCTGACAGGCAGCTACCAGTGTTAACCCGCCGCTGACAGGCAGCTACCAGTGTTAACCCGCCACTGACAGGCAGCTACCAGTGTTAACCCGCCGCTGACAGGCAGCTACCGGTGTTAACCCGCCACTGACAGGCAGCTACCAGTGTTAACCCGCCGCTGACAGGCAGCTACCAGTGTTAACCCGCCGCTGACAGGCAGCTACCAGTGTTAACCCGCCGCTGACAGGCAGCTACCGGTGTTAACCCGCCGCTGACAGGCAGCTACCAGTGTTAACCCGCCGCTGATGGGCAGCTACCAGTGTTAACCCGCCGCTGACAGGCAACTACCAGTGTTAACCCGCCGCTGACAGGCAGCTACCAGTGTTAACCCGCCGCTGACAGGCAGCTACCAGTGTTAACCCGCCGCTGACAGGCAGCTACCAGTGTTAACCCGCCGCTGACAGGCAGCTACCAGTGTTAACCCGCCGCTGACAGACAGCTACCAGTGCTCGCCTACACCCGCCGCTGACAGGCAGCTACCAGTGTTAACCCGCCGCTGACAGGCAGCTACGAGTGTTAACCCGCCGCTGACAGACAGCTACTAGTGTTAACCCGCCGCTGACAGGCAGCTACCAGTGTTACCCGCCGCTGACAGGTAGCTACCAGTGTTAACCCGCCGCTGACAGGCAACTACCAGTGTTAACCCGCCGCTGACAGGCAGCTACCAGTGTTAACCCGCCGCTGACAGGCAACTGCCAGTGTTAACCCGCCACTGACAGGTAGATACCAGTGTTAACCCGCCGCTGACAGGCAGCTACCAGTGTTAACCCGCCGCTGACAGGCAGCTACCAGTGTTAACCTGCCGCTGGCAGACAGCTACCAGTGTTAACCTGCCACTGACAGCCAGCTACCAGTGTTAACCCGCCGCTGATAGCCAGCTACCAGTGTTAACCTGCCGCTGACAGGCAGCTACCAGTGTTAACCCGCCGCTGACAGACAGCTACCAGTGTTAACCCGCCGCTGACAGGCAGCTACCAGTGTTAACCCGCCGCTGACAGGCAGCTACCAGTGTTAACCCGCCGCTGACAGGCAGCTACCAGTGTTAACCCGCCCTGACAGGCAGCCACCAGTGTTAACCTGCCGCTGACAGGCAGCTACCAGTGTTAACCCGCCGCTGACAGACAGCTACCAGTGTTAACCCGCCGCTGACAGGCAGGTACCAGTGTTAACCCGCCGCTGACAGACAGCTACCAGTGTTAACCCGCCGCTGACAGGCAGCTACCAGTGTTAACCCGCCGCCGACAGGCAGCTACCAGTGTTAACCCGCCGCTGACAGGCAGCTACCAGTGTTAACCCGCCGCTGACAGGCAGCTACCAGTGTTAACCCGACGCTGACAGGCAGCTACCAGTGTTAACCCGACGCTGACAGGCAGCTACCAGTGTTAACCCGCCGCTGACAGACAGCTACCAGTGTCAACCCGCCGCTGACAGACAGCTACCAGTGTTAAGAGCCAGGGGGAAAAGGAAATATGAAGTTTTTGCACACAAACAAACTGTTTCGGTAATTTTGTTCCTCGGGAGTGCTTTGGTTTGCAGCAACTTGGCTAGCTGCAGGCAGGGCTGTGGAAATCAAAACAGTTCAACAGTTTAACAGTTCTAGCATAACCGTTAGAATTGTTTTAATCGATTTCATCACAAACAGCACGAGATAACGTTATCTCGTGCGGTTTGTGTTTAGGTCAATGGCTATATGTTCCATTGACCAACATCAAACTAAAATGTCATCCAATTTCTCATAATCTTTGTCTCCCTCAACGGAAAAGCTGTGTGTCAACCTTGCTGTCAAGTGTGCGTTTTTGTCGCCTTTGCAATTAATGATGATCACATTAACACATCAGTCCCCCGGATAAATGCTTCACTTCAGTGGACGCGACTACAGGGCTTATTGCATATTGCATATAACGAGTATAACAAGTTGTAGCATTGCATTCAACAACGGGAGAGTTCAAGGTTCGTCCGGGTTCGTTCTGACTCGTCCTGACTATTCCGAGCTGGTCTTTGTTGGGAAAGTGTTCGCTATGCCTCTTCTAACACCATGCCGTCTTCTTCTTGTTGTTGACTTTCACCTGCCATGTAGTGGTGCCCGCGCTCTGCAGATGGCACAGATGACGGGATGCCCCTTACAGGTACATCTCTCACGGTCACATCTGCAGCGGTCGCATCTCTCATAGACTGACACCCATCCTCCCGTCACATCTCTCACCACCGCACCCTCCCGTCACATCTACCACCGCACCCTCCCGTCACATCTCTTACTACCGGATCCTCCCGTCACATCTCTTACCACCGCACCCTCCCGTCACATCTCTTACCACCGCACCCTCCCGTCATATCTCTCAACCACCGCACCCTCCCGTCACATCTACCACCGCACCCTCCCGTCACATCTCTTACCACCGCACCCTCCCGTCACATCTCTTACCACCGCACCCTCCCGTCACATCTCTTACCACCGCACCCTCCCGTCTCGTCCACATCCGCGGCGGTCGCATCTCCGGCGACTCGACAACGAGCCGGCGAGCCGCACCACACCACACCGAGCCGGCGAGCCGCACCACACCACACCGAGCCGGCGAGTCGCGGCAGACACACGAGTCGAGTCGAGTGGCTGTTGAGTGGCTCTTGAGTGGCTGTCGAGTGGCCGCCGCTGACTACACACTCGTCGCGCTTCTTGTGCGTGCGCAAATGGCGGCCACTCGTGGCGCGCAAACAGTGGGCCCGCCGCCACCGCCGGTCGCAAACGGTGCCGGTCGCCCTGGCTGACGGTGGTACACAAGCATGGCTAAAGGCCGCCGCTGTTGGCGCTGATCCTGGAGCATCCGAAGGGACCCCCAGGGGAGCCAGTCGGGCCGTCGGAACATCCAGACTGCTTCCAATGCCTGACATGATGAGAGAGACGGACACGGACACGGACACGGACACGGACACGGACACGGAGACGGAGACGGAGACGGAGACGGAGATGGAGATGGAGGAGGAGAGAGAAATCTGGAAGGTGGGGTATCACTGGAAAGTCTGAACTAAGCTCAGCTCTTCAATAGGTGGCAGAAAGTCCCCAGTTAGCTGTTGTTACCTCCTCACCGGTCTCAACCATCTCCAAAGGACTACACCCCTGTTTCCACCCCTGGTACTGGATCTCTGGGGGGGGGGGGGTCGCCGCCGCACCGGTGCGGGCCCTGAACCCGCCCATGCGCCGGGCCAGGGCTGCTGTTTGTCAATGCCGGACGGACGGTCGCCTAATGTGTGTATTTTCGACCTGCGTGTGTCTGTTTGAGGGCCACCGCCGGTGTGGGGGGAGGGGGGGGGGGGGGACGTGGTCCGAGATCTTGGACGCTGGCGGTGCTCTTCTGTGCTCTTATGTGTTGTTATGTACGTCCGTGTGAGCTCTTTGTGTGGGCGTAGAACACGAGCATTCGGCTCTTGCATGGGGGGCACTTAGCAGATGTTCCACGCTGCGTTGCCACTCCACGCTGCGTTGCCACTCCACGCTGCGTTGCCACTCCACGCTGCGTTGCCACTCTTTCGCGCCGAACGGTCGTACTGGAACAGGAAGTGGGCGCGGTCGGAGAGTCCCGAACCCGCGACCTATCGGTTACAAGACGGATGCGTCTCACATGTGCTACAAGTGATGGTGACGTCATGTCGACCGACAGTGGTCGGAAGAGGTCAGAGTTGTCTCTGACAAACCGGCTGTTTGTCTGCCGAGCAGTGTTTGACTCGGCCCAAACTGGGGCAGTTGCGAGCAGAGCTCAGAGTCGCGGTGATCATTACGACTCTGCTGACCGCTCTCGACCCGTCTTGTGGAGCTGGTGCGCGGCTCTGCGCGTAGCGCGGTGATGCTACACTTTTCGACGGACGGCTTTGTCTTTCACATGTTGTGCCACATGCTGTGCTACATGTTGTGCCACATGCTGTGCTACATGTTGTGCCACATGCTGTGCTACATGTTGTGCCACATGCTGTGCTACATGTTGTGCCACATGCTGTGCTACATGTTGTGCCACATGCTGTGCTACATGTTGTGCCACATGTTGTGCCACATGTTGTGCCACATGTTGTGCCACATGCTGTGCTACATGTTGTGCCACATGCTGTGCTACATGTTGTGCCACATGTTGTGCCACATGCTGTGCTACATGTTGTGCCACATGTTGTGCCACATGTTGTGCCACATGTTGTGCCACATGCTGTGCTACATGTTGTGCCACATGCTGTGCTACATGTTGTGCCACATGTTGTGCCACATGCTGTGCCACATGCTGTGCTACATGTTGTGTCACATGCTGTGCTACATGTTGTGCCACATGCTGTGCTACATGTTGTGCCACATGCTGTGCTACATGTTGTGCCACATGCTGTGCTACATGTTGTGTCACATGCTGTGCTACATGTTGTGTCACATGCTGTGCTACATGTTGTGCCACATGCTGTGCTACATGTTGTGCCACATGCTGTGCTACATGTTGTGCCACATGCTGTGCTACATGTTGTGCCACATGCTGTGCTACATGCTGTCTACATGTTGTGCCACATGCTGTGTCACATGCTGTGCTACATGTTGTGTCACATGCTGTGCTACATGTTGTGCCACATGCTGTGCTACATGTTGTGCCACATGCTGTGCTACATGTTGTGCCACATGTTGTGCCACATGTTGTGCCACATGCTGTGCTACATGTTGTGCCACATGCTGTGCCACATGTTGTGCCACATGCTGTGCTACATGTTGTGCCACATGCTGTGCTACATGTTGTGCCACATGCTGTGCTACATGTTGTGCCACATGCTGTGCTACATGTTGTGCCACATGCTGTGCCACATGCTGTGCCACATGTTGTGCTACATGTTGTGCCACATGCTGTGCTACATGTTGTGCCACATGTTGTGCCACATGTTGTGCCACATGTTGTGCCACATGCTGTGCTACATGTTGTGCCACATGCTGTGCCACATGTTGTGCCACATGCTGTGCTACATGTTGTGCCACATGTTGTGCTACATGCTGTGCTACATGTTGTGCCACATGCTGTGCCACATGCTGTGCTACATGTTGTGCCACATGCTGTGCTACATGTTGTGCCACATGCTGTGCTACATGTTGTGCCACATGTGCACACATGTGCTGTCGACTTGTATACTTCCGACGATGCCTTGGCCCCCAAAGTTGGACTGTCCTTCCCCCATAATTTCAGCTTTTAACATGGAACTCTATGAGGTTCCCCATCCATTTGGGCCCGCCAATTGTTACCATGTAGTTTGTCCGCTGCTGCCCCCGATCGTTGCCAGAAATCAACGTCCCCGCACGCCGGCACACTGAGCAGGACGGGCTGGGCTTGATTTCCAGCTGGCACGCTCCATGTCCATGTCCATGTCCATGTCTATGTCCATGTCCATGTCCATGTTGTCCTGCGTGGCCGTAAGGCCGAGGTGTCAGCGTGTTCGGAGACTCGGATATGGTCCGGAGGGTGTGAGAGCCATTGAGCTCCGTACTGCCACACCCAGTGTCTGACCGCCTCGGCGGTCGGCTCGTCAGATCCCTGGATGTCCTTGGCATCAGTCGTCACCAGCATGGGTGTCGGCTTCTGAAAATTATTGGGATGGCGCAATGCATGAAGGCAAGGGACGGGCCCAAATAGATTGGGGGCATACCACATAGGGTCCGATGTTAAATGTTTAAGTTATTGTGAGGCACAGCCAACATTAGGGGGAAAGTGCCCTCCCAGAAGCATGGAAAGCTACACCGCCGATCACCAGTCCGAGTAGGTCACCGCAGTCCATTGTACACGTGTTTTTGTTTGTTTAGTCTTTACGCAGGCAATGAGCTTGAAACACATTGGAATTCAACCAAAATCCTTGCGAACAGCCAGTATATTTTTGCAAAATATCGCCGAAATGGAAAATCGTCGGAGTCTGGGTAGCAAAGACGCAGCGAAGAGACCTACCCCCCCCCCCCTAGAAGCCAATAGTACACTGGATCGAACAAGCAATTTTGAGGTTTTCATTATGCAAAACCAAACATTTTCGGCGGACTTCCATGCTGAAAGCGTTCCCTGTTGCATTACGTTGTGTTTTGGTCGGGCCCTCCTTTTGGAAACTCCAGGCCGCGCCACTGCTGGGCAGCCTGGTCGGACCAATCAGGACCGGCCACGACCGGTGACGTCACGACCGGTGACGTCGACAGCGGCCGTCAGCTGACGTAGACAAATCGCTGGGTGATTTTACCTCCTGTATGGGACCTTCACCTGTCGCCGGCACTGTGGAAAATGGTCAAAGACGTTATCTTCGCACACGGTCAAGAGGCAGCTGACGGTCGCAGGTGACACGCGGTACCGCTGTCTTGAGCTGCGCCGAAGGCCAGGCGGTACCGGTGATTTGATCTGTGCGGAACGCCAGGCGGTACGGCCGTTCTTAGCTGTCTGGGACCACAGCCGTACCCCCGTTCTGAACTGTCTAGGACCCCAGACGTACGGCTGCTCTGAGCTGTCCGGCACCCAGCCGCTCGGCCTTGCCGCGCCTCGATCATGTGCGCCAATACGCGTACATCATTCCAGTCTTATCGCCGCCGTAAAACGTACACGGTAAATCAATTTCATTGGGCGGTCCGACCGTCCGGCCGATGCCGCTTCACGTGATGTCGTCATTAGCCGACGTCACTGGCTGACCTGGAGTCGCTCCGTGATTAACGTCACGTGATTAATTTTGCGTCTTTAATTCGCTGCAAGAGCACGTGTAATTGCTGCGAAGGCTCCGCCCACGCATGCAAATCAGAAGAAATGTTCGGATAGGATTACAGGAGGGATAAGATTGTACTGAGGTGGTGTATTAAAGTGTGAGGTCACTGATCAGGTCAAATTAATGGTTTAGGCTTGCAGCATGCGTGCATTATGCGTGCAATATGCGTGCAGCATGTGTGCACTACGCGCGTGCAATGCAGTACTAAGATGTGCGTGGCAGGAATCTGGAATGATGTGCGTGGTTTGTTTCTGAGAAATGCTTCCAGTGTGAAGAGATTGCTGTGAGCGCACCACGGCACAACAGAGATGGTGTCCATAATAACGTGCTTGGCATATCATGACCGTGCTGCAAACAGTGACGGATCCAGGAGGGTGGTCTTCGACTGGTTTGTGGAGCAATTTCTTTCGTCACCGATTGCGATAAAAAAATCAAATTTGAATAAGTAGTATTCAGTGGGTCCATTTAGGACAACATGGTTATCATAAAATGTATTAGATATTCAAAAAATGCTACTTTAGTTCTAACGTTCGGAAATAATCGGCCTTTTCGGGGCATGCCATTGTGTCCCATACACCCTTGATCCGCCAGTAGTTGCAAACAGCCCACGATAATATCGGTGGCCGGTATGCACTTACCTTCGCAGGTATTTTGTCTTTCGAGACAGAGAGCAGGCAGCGTAAGAAGCGTTGCAGCCGTTTCGAAGGAAATGGTGGGTATCTGAAGATGGCCACCATTCCCTGTCTCCCTTGAGAATATATCTTCCTCGTTTTGTCATCAAAAATTTACTCGGCGTCAGCGATTTCCCGGTACCTTCGCAGCTATCTTTGGACTCGGCGGCTCCTGTGGCTCCAGGTCATTGTGTCTCAGGCGACACATCATCGTGTGGTCAGGCGACGCACCCTCGTGTGATCAGGCGTCAGGCGTGGGTTAATCCGACCACTACATTTGCCCCCAACTAATACGATTGAAGAGTGGTTACACCAACTGGGAGGAGTGTTGCCGGCAGTACGGGTTATGCTTCGGAGCGTCTCGTTGATTTGATGGCGGTGCGTGTCTACACGGCGGCAATTCCTCCTCTGCATCACCTACATCATGGCCAGGGGCGGATCCAAGGAGAACACAGGGAGCATGTGGCCAGTCGCAGGTGCAGGGGCATGGGTCCTTCTCCCCCACCCCTACCCCACTACCTTGGAAATTGGTCCTCAAAATCGGTGGCGCTCCTCCAGCCAAATTCCCGTATATTGGCGGGTCAAGTGGATGAAAGGGGCATTACCACACCCTCAGACACAGATTTTTGCTGTTATTTTTCCATTTAAATTTCACGAAATCTAAAAATATTTATGCCATCGATATTGTCTTCAGCAGACCGGACGAACGTCAGCTGCTCAGATCACGTCTCAGAACAGTTCTTTTTAACGGATATCTGTCTTCTTCTTCTTCTTTTTGAGGGGGGGAGAATTCCCCCTCCAACATGTCCTTCGGGGTCCCCCCCCCTCCCCATCACAATTCCCGGAGCGTCCCCTGTTCGTGCCCGCCGAACGCATTGCACGAGGCAGACGCCCGACTCTGCCCAAGGTACCATCATTGCCTGAGGCAGACGCCCGACTCTGCCCAAGGTACCATCATTCCACGAGGCAGGCGCCCGTCTCTGCCCAAGGTACCATCATTCCACGAGGCAGGCGCCCGTCTCTGCCCAGGGTACCATCATTCCACGAGGCAGGCGCCCGTCTCTGCCCAAGGTGCCATCATTGCACGAGGAAGACACCCGACACTGCGCAAGGTGCCATCATTGTAGGAGACAGGCGCCCCACTCTACTCAAGATAACCATGATCGGCTGCAACATCCAACTGCTGGCCGTTCCGAGAAGCTGCCGGCGGCGGGTCGTGAGACGGCCGCGTCTGACCGTGTGACCGGCCAGGTCATGACCGTGTGACCGGCCAGGTCATGTGTTTCAGCGATCGTCTGACACACATGTGGCGCACCGGTGTGCCGGCAAGGTGTCCAGGGAGTGGTCGAGGCGCGCCACTCCCCGGGAAGGTGTCCAGGGAGTGGTCGAAGCGCGCCACCCCCCGGGAAGGTGTCCAGAGAGTGGTCGAGGCGCGCCACGCCTGGACGCCTCCAGGCTGGGGTCCGGAACGCTGACAAAAACAGAACGCAAATTGAACGTCCGCCAAGAGCGGAGGAACACGATCTGTCTGGTGTGAAAATGGTAGTAGGTAAGGTTTCGAGAGGTAAACAGAGAAGCATATCTACGTGGTAAGCTTTTGTTCAATCGTTTAATGATTAAAAGTCATTATAATCAATTCGCTAAACGTTGCTTGTGTATGTGTATGGGTGTATGCACATTCGTACAACCAATGCGAAATATTTAATATACTTATAGTTTAACTTCGATTAAACCGTTGCGGTTAGTGGAACCGGGATGTTCAGAAACGTAAATAGTCTTACATGTAATGGCATATACGAGTGGCGTAAGCATTTGAATGAAGAGGACCGTGGTATTAGCAGAATAAAACAAATATATTTTCGAGGTGTTGCTGAGGCCATTTGTTGATGACCACAAACGCATGAGTGTGCATCGGAAACGTTTTGGCATTGGCTGTTGCTGATGTACGTGGCTGGAGATGACTGATGGGTCGGGTTGTCACCTGGTTGTCACCTGGTTGTCACCTGGTTGTCACCTGGTTGTCACCTGGTTACCCCTGGTTGTCACCTGGTTGTCACCTGGTTGTCACCTGGTTGTCACCTGGTTACCCCTGGTTGTCACCTGGTTGTCACCTGGTTGTCACCTGGTTACCCCTGGTTGTCACCTGGTTGTCACCTGGTTGTCACCTGGTTGTCACCTGGTTGTCACCTGGTTGTCACCTGGTTGTCACCTGGTTACCCCTGGTTGTCACCTGGTTGTCACCTGGTTGTCACCTGGTTACCCCTGGTTGTCACCTGGTTGTCACCTGGTTGTCACCTGGTTGTCACCTGGTTGTCACCTGGTTGTCACCTGGTTGTCACCTGGTTGTCACCTGGTTGTCACCTGGTTGTCACCTGGTTGTCACCTGGTTGTCACCTGGTTGTCACCTGGTTGTCACCTGGTTACCCCTGGTTGTCACCTGGTTGTCACCTGGTTGTCACCTGGTTACCCCTGGTTGTCACCTGGTTGTCACCTGGTTGTCACCTGGTTGTCACCTGGTTGTCACCTGGTTACCCCTGGTTGTCACCTGGTTGTCACCTGGTTGTCACCTGGTTGTCACCTGGTTGTCACCTGGTTGTCACCTGGTTGTCACCTGGTTGTCACCTGGTTACCCCCTGGTTGTCACCTGGTTGTCACCTGGTTGTCACCTGGTTGTCACCTGGTTGTCACCTGGTTGTCACCTGGTTACCCCCTGATGCGCTGCGCTGTAATGCTATCTCATTTTCCCTATTCGATCTGAAAATGTGTCTTGAAAAGAGTGACTTGAACCGCCTGGCTTCGTTAGAGATCTCCAGCTCTGCGTATGTAACACAGCCCTTAACAAGGAGATTTTGCGCATTGGAGCATTTACGACTGTTGAAAGGGTGCATATTTGGCCATTGGACAGGGATCTTTACTTTGCATCCGACGACCGCGAGTTCCGCCATCGAGAGACGTGCTGTGCCGTGTCGCAGTCGACTCCGACCACCCATCACCTTCCCCCACACACACACTGACCCATAACCTTCCTCCACACATACGTATACCCCAACCTTCCTCCACACATGCGTACACTCATCGCCTTCCTCCACACATACGATCACCCACCATCTTCCCCCACACATACGACCACCCACCACCTTCCCCCACACATACGTGTACCCCAACCTTCCCCCACACATACGACCACCCACCACCTTCCTCCACACATACGACCACCCACCACCTTCCCCCCACACATACGACCACCCACCACCTTCCCCCACACATACGTGTACCCCAACCTTCCCCCACACATACGTGTACCCCAACCTTCCCCCACACATACGTGTACCCCAACCTTCCTCCACACATACGACCACCCACCATCTTCCCCCACACATACGACCACCCACCACCTTCCCCCACACATACGTGTACCCCAACCTTCCCCCACACATACGTGTACCCCAACCTTCCTCCACACATACGACCACCCACCACCTTCCCCCACACATACGTGTACCCCAACCTTCCTCCACACATACGACCACCCACCACCTTCCCCCACACATGCGTGCCCAATTTGAGGACATGAAAAGAGAGTCGGCCGATGACGTCGACACGCACATTTTCGCCAATTTCGCCCCACAATAAGGCCCTGGACACCCCCCTGACTTGGTGAGGATCTTCGGCCTTGCTTTCAGCCGTGAACTTGTTCAAGCAAACGCTACCGAATCTGCACACACGGTGACGGGGTGATCCCACCTCACGAGGTGACGAGGTGATCCCACCTCACGAGGTGATCCCACCTCGTGAAGTGACCCCACCTCGTGAGATGGGACCCCAAGGTGACGCTCGTCGGCGCGCTCGTGGTCCCCGGAGAGAGACGGCCAGGTCGCTCGTGGTTCCCGGAGAGAGACGGCCGGGCCCAGCCTGCACGCGAGAGCCGGCAGGTCAGGGGTCAGAGGTGGGAGGTCAGTGGGAGGTGGCGCAGTTGCCGACGCCGGTGGGCGCCGCTCCATGCTGTGGCGGCGGTGGCGCAGCTCAGCTATCGGCCGGCACGAACTGACGTCTGATGGCCGGGGTCACCGAGGTACGTCATCAGTGGCGGCCCGGTTTGGTTCGCACGCCGACGCTGGCCTGTGAGAAGACAAGAGACGAGCAATAAAGTCTCGAAACACATTTCCGCCAATTGAAAAGAAAGTGACGTTAGTTAAGGTTTGGCCTCCAGAAAAGTGCTTACGGGCTTCCCGGTAGTTGTGTATCTGCCGCATGGGACCGATTCGACTTGTGTCCAACAGTGACTATGGTATACTATATATATATACGTGCGACTATAGTGTCCTGTAGGACCGACTCGACCTGTTTTGGAACTTCCCGATGTATGTATATGTGCACCAAATGTCGGCTCACAGCCTTAACAGTAGCCAATAGGGACGCTGATTAAAGCTCTGGACATTTCCATCTCTGGGGACCGACAACTTCCCACGTCTTAGCTGCCAAGTCTAGTTTGTGTTCAGGACTGAGGAGCCCAAAGTTGAACCAGGTTAATGGAGTTCCCAAGCAGCGAGGACTTTATATGTCATTAGTCTTACGAAGCTGACGGTTGCCAACGCATGCGTATCCAAACCTAAAACAATAATCACGGACAGTGATTCATCACCTGTTATTCAGCATCCTGCGAATCACGAAGATATATCACAAGTGTGTGATGGATCCACCACGGGGATCTATCGCAGTGACATTATGGATCCACTACGGAAGACCTGACGCAGTAACACTATGGATCCACCACGAGAGACCTGACAGTGACACTATGGATCCACCGCGGGAGACCTGACACAGTGACACTATGGATCCACCGCGGGAGATCCATCACAGTGACATTATGGATCCACCACGGGAGACCTGACACAGTGACACTATGGATCCACCGCGGGGATCCATCGCAGTGACATTATGGATGCACCACGGGAGACCTGACAGTGACACTATGGATCCACCGCGGGAGACCTGACACAGTGACACTATGGATCCACCGCGGGGATCCATCGCAGTGACACTATGGATCAACCGCGGGGATCCATCGCAGTGACATTATGGATCCACCACGGGAGATCTGACACAGTGACACTATGGATCCATCGCGTACATTATGGATCCACCACGGGAGATCCATCGCAGTGACGCCACATCGACAGTCAGCTGGCGGCTGATCGTGACGTCCGGACACCACCGGCGCAGATATGTGTCATCTGAGGGGGGAGGGGAGGGGACTGTGGGTACACGGCCATCGACAGCACAAGAGGTTTTTTCAGTGGCCATCCCATGTGATATTTTGAAAAGGCGAATCGTTTTCCCGTCGATTTGAGTTTGCTCGTCTCGATTTGGAAAGCAAGAAACGCCCATGAAATACTACGGGCGTTGCATGGGATGATCACTTACCCACCCATACATTTGCTGTTATTGAATCCCCGCCAAACAGCCAAAAAAAAATGTCATGGAATCCCCACCAAACAGCTAAAGCTGTCGACGGATCTGTATCGGGTACCGAACTTCAACAAACGGTAACCAATGCTCGAGTTTTCACACGACTGTGTTTCGTATGAAGGAAGCGTGGCGATTGATTAGCTTTCGCTACGCTGGCAACACAGCGTGTGACGTGACATCTGGGACTGGAATAACCTGCCGACTGGAAGGACAATTGCTCTCCTTCCCACGACCACCCCCACCGCACCGCAATCCCAGTCCCAGTGATCGGAAACCGCCTTCATTGAGGGGGGAATGTCGGCTAAGCTAACAAAATGCTTCATTTAACGCATATTTGCCGGAGCAGCTTCGCCCAGCACAGCGAAAATTATTAAACTGATTCGTGGTGGCGTCTGGTTCATGGTTTCTTCTTCTTGTGGGTGCCCCGCATTACCGCTCGCCCTCTTCCGGTTCCGACTGACAGCCGGAGAGCACAAGCACGCGCATTTGGCTCGGCCTGACGAACACTTAATTTGCTTGAATTTAATTTTTTTCATTTCTCGATTGATTTAGTGTATTTTTTGGTGCTGGGGGTGGGGGTGGAATCCGCCCCCCCCCCCTTGGCTGCGCTTCTACGCATGGGTATCATTGTGTGAAATTAAAAGAGGGCCAATGGATGCCTCCGATGGCATTTACCCCGGAGAGCGACGCCATCGCGTCGGCTGAAAAACTCGTTGAGCGGGTGGCGAGGTACATGGGTAGGTGGCGCTCGGGAAGGCCGCCCCACAGGCCCAATGGTTCAGCTTCGATCTGATTGGGGGCCAAATCAATGTTCGGGGGTGAAAATAGTAATGATTGAGGGAGACCAGTTGCCTCCTGAGCGCATACGAAGCTACACCCCCGGGCAGGCGGATCGTCGGGCCGACCAACGTCATCGGCTTCTGATGACGCCGATACAATCAGCTGGTGCGACTCAGCTGACTTCACCAGCTGACTGCAGCCTGCGCAGACTGGACTGTGTCGGCCGGAGGGGGCGGTCAGGAGCGGGTCCAGCGGCGGTGAGCCGACAGCTGCGGGCTCTCCCACTTATGCGACACAATTTTTAGTGGTGCCATGCTCAGCGACCAGAGCAGCACCACGAGGTCAAAGTTGGGCTTCCAAAGGTCTAAGTTGGGCTTCCAAGAGGTCAAAGTTGGGCTTCCAAGAGGTCAAAGTTGGGCTTCCAAGAGGTCAAAGTTGGGCTACCAAGAGGTCAAAGTTGGGCTTCCAAGAGGTCAAAGTTGGGCTACCAAGAGGTCAAAGTTGGGCTTCCAAGAGGTCAAAGTTGGGCTACCAAGAGGTCAAAGTTGGGCTTCCAAGAGGTCAAGTTGGGCTTCCAAGGGGTCAAAGTTGGGCTTCCAAGGCTTGGAGTGTGAGGTCAAGTTGGACTTCAAAGGGTTCAAGGTTGGGCTTCCAAGGAGTCAAAGTTGGGCTTCCAAGAGGTCGAAGTTGGGCTTCCAAGAGGTCAAAGTTGGTCTACCAAGAGGTCAAAGTTGGGTTTGCAAAAGGTCAAAGCTGGGCTTTCTATGGCCGCTAATGATCAAAGACTGGTCGAAGCGGCCCAACAAGCCCAGATAACAAACAAACAAACAAACAAACAAACAAAACAGACAGTTGGGATGCCTCCTGATCCGCTGTCTTGGAACCGCGCCTGGCAGCTGTGGACGAGGATCCAGCAGACTGGGCGTGGCTTAAATGGGCTGGGCGTGGTCGGCTATGACAAAGCCGACGGCGGGTGTGGCCGCCAGCAGTAAGTGAAGCTAATGCTTTGGCCGACGACCGACCCGCACTGAACACCAGCGGATGAAGCCATCAGCTGCCATCGTTTGCTACCGATTGAGACCCGTAACCATGGCAACCCGTCAAAGCGTCACTACCGACGCCGGTGTCACGAACAGACACAGCAATTTATCAGCATTGAAACATTTGGAGTGTGACTGCTTTATTTATATACGCAACTGTTACATAGTATAGTCTTCATTCCTTCTCCTTCAAACCAAAAAGAATCTGCGAAATTGAGAATACATTGGTAAATGTTCGTTGAAGAAGTGCGACGCCCGAGAAGAATCACGTACAGGGAATCGACAGGGATGCAATGGCAGAAAATAGGTAAAGTATATAAGGTTCGATAGGCCATTATTTCCATGTAGCGTAGCGACCGTGGCAGAGATAAGGTTGGCTGAAGACACATTCCGATCTCTATGCCTTCCTCCCGTCCGCTTCTACAATCGAAAGATTGTGGGTTCGAGTCTCACCTGTCGCTACTCTTCGCCCGCGACCAATCGGCGTGAGAGATTGGCGACGCTATATGACTGAACGGTCGACGTGTCGTAAAACCAATAACCAACCAATCCAGTCCGCTTCTCCTTGCACCCCAAGCCGGTTCAGACGCGGTCAAATCATCAATCCACTTCCGTTTCCATGGGCAGAACGTCCTGACATTTCAATTACCACGTGCCGATTAGTATCACCAGATGAATGATCCGACCGAAATTAATCCAGATCCCAGCGTGAAATCTGTACAAATGCCTCGTTGTCGATGCCACACAGATCAACGCCTGTCCGCTCCCCCTCCCCGCCAAGCTGGATGTTCGTGTGACCACACATGCCGTGCCCTCTTCCCGCCGTGCAGCGTTTCCTTGGAGACCGTTTGTTAACCGATCACTTTGCGATGACCGCACCACGCTGTTCCTCAACGCTGATTGGTGGGCTTGCGTCAGGGTCGAGCCACGCCGACCTGGGGGGAGGGGAGGGAAGGGGGAGGTGACGGAGACGACAACTCCGCCGCCTGTAATTATGTGATGCGACCAAGTCCCCAGCCTGTAATTAGGTGATGCGACCAAGTCCCCCCGTCCTGTAATTAAGCGACAACAGTGCCGATCGAGGTGACCGGTGGGCCCTGGGAGGTAGGCGGTGTACTGCTCCCCGACTCTACACCATCCCGGTAGGCGGTGTACTGCCGACTTAACCACAGTGCCGGGGGTAGGCGGTGTACCGCCCCCGACTCTACACCATACAGTGCCCTGGGGGGTGGGGTGTACTGCTCCCCGACTCTGCACCATACAGTGCCCTGGGGGAGAGGGGTAGGCGGTGTACTGCTCCCCGACTCTACACCATACAGTGCCCTGGGAGGTAGGCGGTGTACTGCTCCCCGGCTGTAGGAGGGTGTCCTGTGGGTAGGCGGTGTCCAGGACACCTCCGTAGGCGGTGTCCTGCTCCGATAGAGGGCGTGGTGTGGGGGATGGGGTACTGCTAGCCAGTTGACAGTATGCAGCAGACGAGTGTAGAGAGTGTAGCATGACACGGTGACCACTACTCAGCACATACCAGCACATATCACATAACACAACAGCAGACGAGTGTAGAGAGTGTAGCATGACACGGTGACCACTACTCAGCACATACCAGCACATATCACATAACACAACAGCAGACGAGTGTAGAGAGTGTAGCATGACACGGTGACCACTACTCAGCACACACCAGCACATATCACATAACACAACAGCAGACGAGTGTAGAGAGTGTAGCATGACACGGTGACCACTACTCAGCACATACCAGCACATATCACATAACATAACAGCAGACGAGTGTAGAGAGTGTAGCATGACACGGTGACCACTACTCAGCACATACCAGCACATATCACATAACACAACAGCAGACGAGTGTAGAGAGTGTAGCATGACACGGTGACCACTACTCAGCACATACCAGCACATATCACATAACATAACAGCAGACGAGTGTAGAGAGTGTAGCATGACACGGTGACCACTACTCAGCACATACCAGCACATATCACATAACATAACAGCAGACGAGTGTAGAGAGTGTAGCATGACACGGTGACCACTACTCAGCACATACCAGCACATATCACATAACACAACAGCAGACGAGTGTAGAGAGTGTAGCATGACACGGTGACCACTACTCAGCACATACCAGCACATATCACATAACACAACAGCAGACGAGTGTAGAGAGTGTAGCATGACACGGTGACCACTACTCAGCACATACCAGCACATATCACATAACACAACAGCAGACGAGTGTAGAGAGTGTAGCATGACACGGTGACCACTACTCAGCACATACCAGCACATATCACATAACACAACAGCAGACGAGTGTAGAGAGTGTAGCATGACACGGTGACCACTACTCAGCACATACCAGCACATATCACATAACACAACAGCAGACGAGTGTAGAGAGTGTAGCATGACACGGTGACCACTACTCAGCACATACCAGCACATATCACATAACATAACAGCAGACGAGTGTAGAGAGTGTAGCATGACACGGTGACCACTACTCAGCACATACCAGCACATATCACATAACATAACAGCAGACGAGTGTAGAGAGTGTAGCATGACACGGTGACCACTACTCAGCACATACCAGCACATATCACATAACACAACAGCAGACGAGTGTAGAGAGTGTAGCATGACACGGTGACCACTACTCAGCACATACCAGCACATATCACATAACATAACAGCAGACGAGTGTAGAGAGTGTAGCATGACACGGTGACCACTACTCAGCACATACCAGCACATATCACATAACACAACAGCAGACGAGTGTAGAGAGTGTAGCATGACACGGTGACCACTACTCAGCACATACCAGCACATATCACATAACATAACAGCAGACGAGTGTAGAAAGTGTAGCATGACACGGTGACCACTACTCAGCACATACCAGCACATATCACATAACACAACAGCAGACGAGTGTAGAGAGTGTAGCATGACACGGTGACCACTACTCAGCACATACCAGCACATATCACATAACATAACAGCAGACGAGTGTAGAGAGTGTAGCATGACACGGTGACCACTACTCAGCACATACCAGCACATATCACATAACATAACAGCAGACGAGTGTAGAGAGTGTAGCATGACACGGTGACCACTACTCAGCACATACCAGCACATATCACATAACATAACAGCAGACGAGTGTAGAGAGTGTAGCATGACACGGTGACCACTACTCAGCACATACCAGCACATATCACATAACACAACAGCAGACGAGTGTAGAGAGTGTAGCATGACACGGTGACCACTACTCAGCACATACCAGCACATATCACATAACATAACAGCAGACGAGTGTAGAGAGTGTAGCATGACACGGTGACCACTACTCAGCACATACCAGCACATATCACATAACACAACAGCAGACGAGTGTAGAGAGTGTAGCATGACACGGTGACCACTACTCAGCACATACCAGCACATATCACATAACACAACAGCAGACGAGTGTAGAGAGTGTAGCATGACACGGTGACCACTACTCAGCACATACCAGCACATATCACATAACACAACAGCAGACGAGTGTAGAGAGTGTAGCATGACACGGTGACCACTACTCAGCACATACCAGCACATATCACATAACACAACAGCAGACGAGTGTAGAGAGTGTAGCATGACACGGTGACCACTACTCAAACAGCACATACCAGCACATATCACATAACACAACAGCAGACGAGTGTAGAGAGTGTAGCATGACACGGTGACCACTACTCAGCACATACCAGCACATATCACATAACACAACAGCAGACGAGTGTAGAGAGTGTAGCATGACACGGTGACCACTACTCAGCACATACCAGCACATATCACATAACACAACAGCAGACGAGTGTAGAGAGTGTAGCATGACACGGTGACCACTACTCAGCACATACCAGCACATATCACATAACACAACAGCAGACGAGTGTAGAGAGTGTAGCATGACACGGTGACCACTACTCAGCACATACCAGCACATATCACATAACACAACAGCAGACGAGTGTAGAGAGTGTAGCATGACACGGTGACCACTACTCAGCACATACCAGCACATATCACATAACACAACAGCAGACGAGTGTAGAGAGTGTAGCATGACACGGTGACCACTACTCAGCACATACCAGCACATATCACATAACACAACAGCAGACGAGTGTAGAGAGTGTAGCATGACACGGTGACCACTACTCAGCACATACCAGCACATATCACATAACACAACAGCAGACGAGTGTAGAGAGTGTAGCATGACACGGTGACCACTACTCAGCACATACCAGCACATATCACATAACACAACAGCAGACGAGTGTAGAGAGTGTAGCATGACACGGTGACCACTACTCAGCACATACCAGCACATATCACATAACATAACAGCAGACGAGTGTAGAGAGTGTAGCATGACACGGTGACCACTACTCAGCACATACCAGCACATATCACATAACATAACAGCAGACGAGTGTAGAGAGTGTAGCATGACACGGTGACCACTACTCAGCACATACCAGCACATATCACATAACACAACAGCAGACGAGTGTAGAGAGTGTAGCATGACACGGTGACCACTACTCAGCACATACCAGCACATATCACATAACACAACAGCAGACGAGTGTAGAGAGTGTAGCATGACACGGTGACCACTACTCAGCACATACCAGCACATATCACATAACATAACAGCAGACGAGTGTAGAGAGTGTAGCATGACACGGTGACCACTACTCAGCACATACCAGCACATATCACATAACATAACAGCAGACGAGTGTAGAGAGTGTAGCATGACACGGTGACCACTACTCAGCACATACCAGCACATATCACATAACATAACAGCAGACGAGTGTAGAGAGTGTAGCATGACACGGTGACCACTACTCAGCACATACCAGCACATATCACATAACACAACAGCAGACGAGTGTAGAGAGTGTAGCATGACACGGTGACCACTACTCAGCACATACCAGCACATATCACATAACATAACAGCAGACGAGTGTAGAGAGTGTAGCATGACACGGTGACCACTACTCAGCACATACCAGCACATATCACATAACACAACAGCAGACGAGTGTAGAGAGTGTAGCATGACACGGTGACCACTACTCAGCACATACCAGCACATATCACATAACATAACAGCAGACGAGTGTAGAGAGTGTAGCATGACACGGTGACCACTACTCAGCACATACCAGCACATATCACATAACATAACAGCAGACGAGTGTAGAGAGTGTAGCATGACACGGTGACCACTACTCAGCACATACCAGCACATATCACATAACACAACAGCAGACGAGTGTAGAGAGTGTAGCATGACACGGTGACCACTACTCAGCACATACCAGCACATATCACATAACACAACAGCAGACGAGTGTAGAGAGTGTAGCATGACACGGTGACCACTACTCAGCACATACCAGCACATATCACATAACACAACAGCAGACGAGTGTAGAGAGTGTAGCATGACACGGTGACCACTACTCAGCACATACCAGCACATATCACATAACACAACAGCAGACGAGTGTAGAGAGTGTAGCATGACACGGTGACCACTACTCAGCACATACCAGCACATATCACATAACACAACAGCAGACGAGTGTAGAGAGTGTAGCATGACACGGTGACCACTACTC
The DNA here is from genome assembly GCA_034440615.1 of Ashinkailepas kermadecensis. Taxonomy (NCBI): domain Eukaryota; kingdom Metazoa; phylum Arthropoda; class Thecostraca; family Neolepadidae; genus Ashinkailepas; species Ashinkailepas kermadecensis. Next base: position 671,154 of record JAOTOM010005125.1, on the reverse strand, counting down.
AGCACATACCAGCACATATCACATAACACAACAGCAGACGAGTGTAGAGAGTGTAGCATGACACGGTGACCACTACTCAGCACATACCAGCACATATCACATAACACAACAGCAGACGAGTGTAGAGAGTGTAGCATGACACGGTGACCACTACTCAGCACATACCAGCACATATCACATAACACAACAGCAGACGAGTGTAGAGAGTGTAGCATGACACGGTGACCACTACTCAGCACATACCAGCACATATCACATAACATAACAGCAGACGAGTGTAGAGAGTGTAGCATGACACGGTGACCACTACTCAGCACATACCAGCACATATCACATAACATAACAGCAGACGAGTGTAGAGAGTGTAGCATGACACGGTGACCACTACTCAGCACATACCAGCACATATCACATAACATAACAGCAGACGAGTGTAGAGAGTGTAGCATGACACGGTGACCACTACTCAGCACATACCAGCACATATCACATAACACAACAGCAGACGAGTGTAGAGAGTGTAGCATGACACGGTGACCACTACTCAGCACATACCAGCACATATCACATAACATAACAGCAGACGAGTGTAGAGAGTGTAGCATGACACGGTGACCACTACTCAGCACATACCAGCACATATCACATAACACAACAGCAGACGAGTGTAGAGAGTGTAGCATGACACGGTGACCACTACTCAGCACATACCAGCACATATCACATAACATAACAGCAGACGAGTGTAGAGAGTGTAGCATGACACGGTGACCACTACTCAGCACATACCAGCACATATCACATAACATAACAGCAGACGAGTGTAGAGAGTGTAGCATGACACGGTGACCACTACTCAGCACATACCAGCACATATCACATAACACAACAGCAGACGAGTGTAGAGAGTGTAGCATGACACGGTGACCACTACTCAGCACATACCAGCACATATCACATAACATAACAGCAGACGAGTGTAGAGAGTGTAGCATGACACGGTGACCACTACTCAGCACATACCAGCACATATCACATAACATAACAGCAGACGAGTGTAGAGAGTGTAGCATGACACGGTGACCACTACTCAGCACATACCAGCACATATCACATAACATAACAGCAGACGAGTGTAGAGAGTGTAGCATGACACGGTGACCATATCAACTACCACTACTCAGCACATACCAAAAAAAGGACCACTACTCAGCACATACCAGCACATATCACATAACACAACAGCAGACGAGTGTAGAGAGTGTAGCATGACACGGTGACCACTACTCAGCACATACCAGCACATATCACATAACACAACAGCAGACGAGTGTAGAGAGTGTAGCATGACACGGTGACCACTACTCAGCACATACCAGCACATATCACATAACACAACAGCAGACGAGTGTAGAGAGTGTAGCATGACACGGTGACCACTACTCAGCACATACCAGCACATATCACATAACATAACAGCAGACGAGTGTAGAGAGTGTAGCATGACACAGGTGACCACTACTCAGCACATACCAGCACATATCACATAACATAACAACAGACGAGTGTAGAGAGTGTAGCATGACACGGTGACCACTACTCAGCACATACCAGCACATATCACATAACATAACAGCAGACGAGTGTAGAGAGTGTAGCATGACACGGTGACCACTACTCAGCACATACCAGCACATATCACATAACACAACAGCAGACGAGTGTAGAGAGTGTAGCATGACACGGTGACCACTACTCAGCACATACCAGCACATATCACATAACATAACAGCAGACGAGTGTAGAGAGTGTAGCATGACACGGTGACCACTACTCAGCACATACCAGCACATATCACATAACATAACAGCAGACGAGTGTAGAGAGTGTAGCATGACACGGTGACCACTACTCAGCACATACCAGCACATATCACATAACACAACAGCAGACGAGTGTAGAGAGTGTAGCATGACACGGTGACCACTACTCAGCACATACCAGCACATATCACATAACACAACAGCAGACGAGTGTAGAGAGTGTAGCATGACACGGTGACCACTACTCAGCACATACCAGCACATATCACATAACATAACAGCAGACGAGTGTAGAGAGTGTAGCATGACACGGTGACCACTACTCAGCACATACCAGCACATATCACATAACACAACAGCAGACGAGTGTAGAGAGTGTAGCATGACACGGTGACCACTACTCAGCACATACCAGCACATATCACATAACATAACAGCAGATGCAATAACTGCCGGGGACACAGTTTGCTGTCGACGAAGGAGCTACAACGAATAGTAGACACCGCAAACAGTATTGGTAAACAGTGGACATTATCGGCAGGAGGTAGACTATCTGGACAGAGGGGCGGGAATGGCCGAGTGTTGAGCTTTGGATACAAAGGTCCCGGGTTCAACACTCGCACCACTCGGACATTTCCTAATCCCGCGGCACACCGACGAAATAGTGTGGGCAGCGCCATAAGCATTGTTGCATAAAGTGCGTCGTAAGCCACCCAATACAAAAATATCTGGACAGACAGTATATCAATAAATATGAGGTAACATAATGAGGTAGTAGAAGTAGGAATAGAGATACAAAATACACAGCATGTCGAGAAAGATGACAAAATAGACAGTTCAGAGATAAATAATGAGCGAGAGAAAAGATGGACAGCGAACCAAGAACAGGTGGCATGGGAAAGCGGTAGTCACGGTGGACTCGGGTAGACAGTATAGCACGGGTCAGACGCTGTCGTCACACGGTGGGCGGCGATGTGTGACGTCAGACGTGTGTGAAGTTCGGTGACGTCACACTCGTGCGTGCTATGCGGGGAATTGCACCTCAGCATGACACTGTTTTACCACGATTTTACTACTGAGTTTCCATGAATATAAATAATACTCGTGTGTACTGCGACGATCCACTGCGCCAAACCTGGTCCCATGGATCAGGCATGCTTGGAAAATCGTTAAGTTAATCTTTAAGAGTTAATTAATTAAGAAAATCGTTAAGCCACACATCTGGCTTAAGGGTTTTGTTGTTAGCCATCAATTCGTGACAGCCTGGTAGTGTCTGATGTTCTGTAAGTGATAACCTGGACACGTTTTCAGCTGGATACTCTTTTAGCTGGACACTTCCAGCTTGGAAACTAAGTACCCAAGCAATGATACTTGCTTAGATACGTCCCTAAAACATCAAGTTTCTTCAACAGGAAATTCAAATTATAAACAAATGCACGAGTATAGATATTCAACACTATTCACACCCATAATACGTGCGAAGCCAGGCAAAAGGCGGTGATATCAACCGTCTCAACCACCTGCGATACTTTGCATGAATGCACAGCTACTTTCCGGCTGAATATCGTGGCGGCCGCGCCGCTGCCCAGGCGCAACGTCGGCCCGACACAAGCTAATGCAAAGGTGGTGTCGGCGCCGCTGCCCTGGCGCAACGTCGGCCCGACACAAGCTAATGCAGAGGTGGTGTCGGCGCCGCTGCCCTGGCGCAACGTCGGCCCGACACAAGCTAATGCAGAGGTGGTGTCGGCGCCGCTGCCCTGGCGCAACGTCGGCCCGACACAAGCTAATGCAGAGGTGGTGTCGGCGCCTCTGCCCTGGCGCAACGTCGGCCCGACACAAGCTAATGCAGAGGTGGTGTCGGCGCCGCTGCCCTGGCGCAACGTCGGCCCGACACAAGCTAATGCAGAGGTGGTGTCGGCGCCTCTGCCCTGGCGCAACGTCGGCCCGACACAAGCTAATGCAGAGGTGGTGTCGGCGCGGCGGCGCGTCTCCGGGCGCGTAATTGCTCGAGCGATTACCGGCCTCGTCGTAATGTGACGTCAGGTTCCGGGCCGGGCCAGAACGACACGGGAACACGTGTCGGGGACACGGGCCAACTCGGCGGGCCAGTGGAACGACACGGGAACACGTGTCGGGGGACTGGCCAACTCGGCGCGGCGCAGACTCAGGGATGGCGCCACAACTGGCGATGTTACTGAAGATAAGCACACACGTATGGCCGTCTGGTGTGATTAATGGATAGGTTGTCATAAGCGGAGGTCGCTCTATTATGGCGCTAGCTCCGCGAAATGTATTAAATGTATTAAACCGTCAACGATTGTGCGCCGTCTGACACGCGGGCCCGTTTCAGAGGAAATTTTACGAGTCCCTATATCCCATCGCATTAATGTTATGCCAAGTCCAATGTTCTATTATTCGGTCCATCGGGATATTATATTCAAAAGGCAATTATAAATTGGTCAATCTAGGTCGCCGGTCGCATGCGAATAGGTGGAGATATTACTTTTTGTCAGATGATGCCAAACTGTGGCGGATCCTATTATCTGCTCCATGTTTCTACGCAACAGTTTTGTCAAGATGTACAACAGGCAGGAAACGAGCATGCGTTGATTCAGGACCTCTGGTGTGGCTCAGTTTACACACATAAGATGTTGAATTGCATACTATGACATGCGATTAAGTGACATGTAGGTTTCTAGTGTAGGTTTTCGTTTGGTGCGGAATCTAGTGAGAGCAAACGCATACGATTTTGAATTGCATATTATGACATGCGATGGAATGACATGTAGGTTTCTGGCATAGGTTTCTTTTCGTGCGGAATGCAGTGAAGGCAAACGCACGCCTGAAGACCAGAACACTTCATATTTCATGTGACATGTGACCTCGGGTCAATGCACGCTACGTTACCTCAATGGGAGCATGCCATTTGTGTGTGTTGCTGTTGGTGGCAGTCTCCTGTCAAGTGCAGCTGAAGCTGAAGTAAAAACGCCGCTGAAGCTCACTTCGTGAAGTGTGTCTAAGCCGGAGTTGAAGTCGTTCTGGTGACGCTGCTGCAGCTATGCCGTTTGTAACTTACATTACCGTACCGTCTATACTGCCTTACTGACACATACCAATCGCAACCTTATTTATAAAAATAGTGCTGTAGTAGCGTAATTGTAGGGCTGCAGTTGCGTAATTGCGTAACTGTGGTTGTAGTTGTAGTTAATGGTGAATGTAGTTGCGTAATTGTAGTTCTGTAATTACGTATTTGTCGTGCTGTAGTTGCGTAATTGTAGCGTTGTAGTTGTGTAATTGTAGTGCTGTAGTTGCGTAATTGTAGTGCTGTAGTTGCGTAATTGTAGCGTTGTAGTTGCGTAATTGTAGCGTTGTAGTTGTGTAATTGTAGCGTTGTAGTTGTGTAATTGTAGTGCTGTAGTTGCGTAATTGTAGTGCTGTAGTTGCGTAGTTGTAGTGCTGTTATTGCATGCTTGTAGTGTTGTCGTTGCGTAATTGTAGTGTGCACACTTCTGTCAAACAGTAGCAAAGCAATCCGCAAACTTGCTCAGCAAGCTCCACAAAGAACAAGGTTGTCATGGCACTAACTAATTGATCCAGAGGAGGGCAATGCAGCCGTCACATTCATTTCTGTGAGAAGGGGGCCAAGCGGTCATATGCCCACCCCTTTTCGGGGCCGGGCAAATATCCTCACTGAGTGCAGCCGACATGTATTTTGCCCCTCCAACCGAATAGAGGTATTTTATACCTACTGATGCGACCGCGGTGCAAACCTCCCCCCCCCCACACACACACATTCAACACTAATTCACCAATACACCCGCCTGGATTTGGCACTTTGTCGAAGTTTGCCAAAAACCGACCAGCTGTCCACCCCTGCCCCCCCTCCCACAAAAAAAAAGTTGGCTGGATTCGCCAGTGACGTCATTGTATGGCGTCATGGGCAAACCGACAACGGTTTATTTGTTGCCAGCATCTGATAGTCCGAACGTATTCCGGGAGTCTCGCTCTGGGCTCAGTCGGCAGGACTTCTAATGGGCTCAGGACGCTGGACTTCTAATGGGCTCAGGGCGCTGGACTTCTAATGGGCTCAGTCGGCAGGACGCTGGACTTCTAATGGGCTCAGTCGGCAGGACGCTGGACTTCTAATGGGCTCAGGGCGCTGGACTTCTAATGGGCTCAGTCGGCAGGACGCTGGACTTCTAATGGGCTCAGTCGGCAGGACGCTGGACTTCTAATGGGCTCAGGGCGCTGGACTTCTAATGGGCTCAGTCGGCAGGACGCTGGACTTCTAATGGGCTCAGTCGGCAGGACGCTGGACTTCTAATGGGCTCAGGGCGCTGGACTTCTAATGGGCTCAGTCGGCAGGACGCTGGACTTCTAATGGGCTCAGTCGGCAGGACGCTGGACTTCTAATGGGCTCAGTCGGCAGGGCGCTGGACTTCTAATGGGCTCAGTCGGTAGGGCGCTGGACTTCTAATCGCAAGATCGTCGGTTGGGATCCGAAAACCGACGGGCGTACCAAGTCCGCCCTCGGCAAACGGACGTGCGAGGTTGGCGACGCTACATGGCCTGGCAGTTGAATTCGTCGTAAAGAAACCAAGGGCTCTTCTTCTGAACACATCCGGCTCATAGACACATCGAGCCAACATTTGTCAGCATCTAGCGGCTCTATTTTAATGTTTACCAAAACAAACCTCCGACACATATCGGGCTGCATGGCCTGGCATAGTTGTCTGACTGTATTTTGAGAGATCTTCACTACCGAAGATATGAAGCATGCGCTGTTTTTTTGTTTGTTTCAAAGCTATGATGAATGGAAAGAAAATGCGGAACGCCTGACACCCCCCCTTCGCATCATCACCGAAAAGGCCGGGCCAGCACCAACCAGACGCTGCCTGAAAATTAATTTAATCATTGTTTTATTCCAAATGAAGTTTTGCGTCGAACTTTACTCGTGTTCTGTAGGAAGAAAAGATAACGAAAATCACGGCCAGGTAGTTTTTGTTAAGGTTCTTAGCTCCGTATGAAGCGCTTTATTCTGGCTTTACCTCACAGTTCCCAGTTCCCCGCCCCTTCTCCCGATACCGTACCCCATGAGATCCCCTGTTCCCGTCCACTTTCCCTTCTCTCCTGACTCCTGTCTATGGCCCCGACTCCTGGCTCCTGACTATGACCCCGTCTCCTGATTCCTGACTATAACCCCGTCTCCTGGCTCCTGTCCATGGCCCCGTCTCCGGGATCCTGCCTATGGCTCCGTTTCCGGTCTCCAATCTGTGACCCATCCGGTCCCCTGTTTCCAGTTCACTTTCCCCACTCTCCTGTCCACAGTTCCGTTTCCTCTGTCCCAGTTCCCGCTTCCTCTGTCCCAGTTTCTGCTTCCTCTGTCCCAGTTCCCGTTTTCTCTGTCACAGTTCCCGTTTCCTCTGTCCCAGTTCCCGTTTCCTCTGTTCAAGTTCCCGTTTCCTCTGTCCCAGTTCCCGTTTCCTCTGTCCCAGTTCCCGTTTCCTCTGTTCAAGTTCCCGTTTCCTCTGTTCCAGTTCCCGCTTCCTCTGTCCACAGTTCCGTTTCCTCTGTCCCAGTTCCCGTTTCCTCTGTCCCAGTTCCCGCTTCCTCTGTCCCAGTTCCCGTTTCCTCTGTCCCAGTTCCAGTTTCCCGACCCTTGTCCCCTGTCCCCTGCTCCAGTTCTGGTGCCGGTGTCCCCCTCCCCTCCCCACCGAAGCTACATGCAGACAGCCAGGCAGTCGACACCACCCACCGCAACTGCGCATTAAGGCTCACCTGAGCCGGTTCTGTAGCCGGCGGCAGCGGCCCCGGGCGGTGTGGAGGTCACGCGCGCGTGACCTCTCGGAGCCGGTGGCGGTCGGGGTCACGACCCCAGCCGGCACGAGCTGACTTCGCGTCTGGCCCGGCCGCCGGGTTACAGCCGCGCTGCCGAAGGTACCGCTGGTATCGCCAGCGGCGTGCTGTGTGGACTGACAGCCGCTGCTGTTGGAAAGGGGGGGGGGGAGTGTGTGTGTGGGGTGGGGGGGGGGGGCTGATCCTGAGGGTGCAAGCAGAATTTGAAATTTGGTGCCTTGGAATTTGGAAGTTGAGATTTGGAAAATACCGGAAATTGGTCGGACACAAAGACTCGGCCAACAGCATGCTTTTTGGGATGACTTAGCGGCATGCCGGCTGTGCAAAAATTGTAACCCGACCTGCCCTCCTCGATGATTATAAAATTTCACTCGCCAGTAAGTACGAAGCATAACAAATGATCTGAAATATTAAACCTTAGAATCTCCTTATTTTGCAGTGCATCCTCACGAGTGAGACTGACCAATACTTAGCGTTATTGCTCTTTTTGAGCCGCCGTGACCTGAGACGAGCTGCCGTTGACCGCAGCCCTTGCCCCCCCTCCGAAGTGACGCTCTGCTGGCCTGCATTGATGCCCAACACCGGGGCAAATATATCAACTGACTGGCTTAGTTATTCTGAGCATAGGTGGCATAGTTCAAACGGAGGTACACCAACCATAAATGGAGCGTGTCATCGGTGATTGATGTGCTCGTTTTATTGCACCGTGTTCATTGTGTTTTCGTGAGTGAGCTGTGTTCACTTGAATTGCAACGCTTATCTGGTGAATGCATGTCGCATACATGAATGAGAATGTACTGCACCTACAGGCACGTGCCGAAGCTGTAAGACCAGCTTAGTGGCGCCGTACGGCTCCAAGGTCCACTCAATATGTGGTTAAGGTGCGTAGACTGGTGCACCTCGGGTATACCAGTCTACGCACACCTAAGAGACTGGATCAACAGAATCGAGGCAATGTTGAGCCTCCGTCACGCTGTTCGGAATGCTTTGTGAGACCTGGCACGTGGAGAAGGGAGACCCGGCACGTGGAGAAGGGAGACCCGGCACGTGGAGAAGGGAGACCCGGCACGTGGAGAAGGGAGACCCGGCACGTGGAGAAGAGAGACCCGGCACGTGGAGAAGAGAGACCCGGCACGTGGAGAAGGGACGCAATATTTCCTCCTGTTCCAGACGGGAACGTCGTGCTACTTTGAGTCAGTGGCGTGGGTGCTTCCTTTAATTGAACCCCTTGAACGTGGTTACGCAATCTCATCATGAATCGCCAATAATTAATATTATTTTATATTATTGTACAATAATAATAATAAGAATATTATAATTAAGGAAATCATTCATTTCTTGAAAGGAAGAATAGACTGCTACTTCGGTGTGAAAAGTTCTGGTTCCTGGCTGTAAAATGATCTAGCATGTAAAAGGTCCTGACACTTTTTCATGATATTCGTATGCCATTGTGAAGTAAGTGGCACCGTTGTGTCAAATAAGCCACCGGACGCCTGCCCGGGTACCTTTCTTCAGGCTATTCAAGCAATCCCCGATTGGCCAAACACGCCGATCGGCCCATGGAAATCGCACACATCTGCTGCCCGAGTACGATGTGGCTGGGAAAAAGTGCTACCAACGTCTAGCAGCCAGCCATTCATTCATACACACACGCACACGCACATGTACACGTACACACACATGCACACACACACACACACACATGCATACGCACACATGCACACGCATACATGCACACGCATACATGCACACGCATATACGCACACACACATGCATACATGCACACGCATACATAAAGTCATAAAGTGTTAAGGCTTAATAAAAGGCACAGGGGCCCATCTGGGTTAGGCCTATCTAGAAAAGGTACTTGAAATGTACATACGCTCACCCCAATAAATCCCTTATCTCAAGTTCCTAGGGAGCTATATATCCAAGCCTATCTAGCACCATTCGCTTGCTATTGCATAACACACTCAACAATTACAAACTCCTCCAATCATACCCATTGTGCTACCATAGCCAATCTCATCAGTATCACATCCCGAAGGAAGGTGCTGAATCCACTGCTAGGTACACCCTATATAAAGTTATAAAGCGTTTAGACTTAATAAGAGACCAAGGGCCCATCCAGTTAAGTCTGTAAATGGAAGATATCGTAAGCCTGGTAAAAAGACCCACCCGAACCATCCCACATCCTGAAGAAACCAGTCCACCAATATCCCACACACCTATCAATGCCCATCTACCCTAGCTATCCAGCCCTATTCCCCTGATCCCTCTTAACACATGTGGATTGAATGCCTTCTCAATAATTTTCAGACTGCATCCATGCCTTAAAGGGGTCTGTGCCGTGCACACTTACTTAACATAAATCTCACTCCTTCCACACAAATTAGAACTCAAAAACAAGATTTTCCGGTCTAAAAAATTTATCCACCCTACTTTTAAATACATTCAATGAGGAACTCTCCACAACATCAGCAGACAGCCCATTCCACTGATCAACAACCCTTTGACTGAAGAACTGTTGTCGCTTAACTGTCCTACACATACATTAACCATGCACACATATGCACGCACATACACACGCGCACCGTTGATGTATCCATTCCATTTGATCTGGTAAGCGACCCCGGCTGGTGCAAATTAGTTGGCCATTGCTCCCGACATTTCTCACAAGCACGGGAATAAAGTCGGCTCGGCTTTGGCACAATATAAATTTCCGGAATTCCGGTCGTACTGAACTTCACACGATCGACTTCCTGTGGACAGTACATTCCAGAATGACCTTGGTCCGGGAAAGTGTATTTCATTGGCCACATGAGGCGTTATTTATGTTCTCCATGCTGCAAGATATAAATATGACATTAAATCGTGTTCAGTCTTCAAATCTTAAGGTTGTTTCACACCAAGAGTGACGGATGGCCCGGTTACATTTCGTGCTGAAGCAATATAAACTAAACACTTCTTATTCTAAAATAGTTCGATGGTATCCGCTTGAAGAAATATTTCATCCGCACAGAAATCTGAATATGTCGCTTGCTAAACAGTGCCCAATATATACAATACATAATAAGATATCATGCAACATAGGCCGTACGCCCAACAACTTGGGATTCTCATTGAAACAGGTGTAATTTAATCCAGTGATTAATCGATTTGTCAATCAATCTGAACTAAACAAGCAAGTGCCGTCCCGGGATTTGTCGCCCCGGTAGCTCAGTTGGTTGGAGCGCTGGCCTGCATTTGTCTCCCACGTCCTGGCGAGACAGAGCTCGAGTCGCTTCACGCGCTCACCTTTATCCTCCGGCTGGGAGGGTCCGTTGGCAAATGGCCCGATAAAGTCGAGAACGAGCTACCGGGGCGGACGTATTGGTGCATTTACAGCACCTTAAGCGCTTGGCCAAATGTCTACCGCAGACCTGCAATTCATGGATCGGATGCTGTGACCAGGGCTTACGCAGCAAGCTCAGTTTAGCAGCTGGACTCTTGTCCATAAAGCAAGTCTACACTGACAAGAATTATAACTATAGTTCTAAAAAGGGTAAAATTTGGTAATTCTATCCTTTCGGACAAGAGAATGTTTCGTTGACATAAACCTCCCCTCTCCATTCGCTTCATCCTTTGCAACCGAGCTCCTTCCAACCTTTCTAGCTCATTATGTGTTCCGAAGTCCGAAATACACAGCGATCAATCGTTGCTTGTCGACAGGAGTCCAGTCCTTGCTCACTGAACTGCCAATGTTGTTTGGCCGACTGAGGCATGCAAGTCGGGAACAGCGTAGACCCGTGTTCCTCACTTCATGGCTGCAGGGCAAATGGCCACGCGACGACCGCACAAGCGAATTCCTATGGCTGGGACGCTGGGCCGTGGTCAACCTGGCAGACGGTCACGTGGCGCATAGCTGTGAAGCGGCGCAGCCTACTCTCCCAGTGGCCAGCCATAGTAAGGGTGTACTGGAACATATTTCCGTGACCGCATGTATCTACCAGTGAACGAAAATGTCACGTGCTGAAAAATAGGAAAACGATGTACTAACATACCTTTTTTAACATAATTTAACATAATTTTGTTTTCCAAACATCTTCATGAATTTTGTTTCAAGTAAAAAAACCGACGATGTTGCGTCTTATTCACTCTCTTGATACAAACATGACTTCCAAGTAGCCAACTTAAAGTTGACATCCTTTTGGTATCAAATTTGGACATCTTGCGGCGAATAATCGATGGCAATGAGACGCAAATTCAGCTTAAAGCTAAGGCTTTTCGTTATATTCGATACTTTAAACATCACTTCTCTATCTCATCTTATCTCGTCATTTCGTCAATTACGTCATCGACATCGATCATTCAAATGTCACAGCATTACAATCAGCATCTTGCTGTAATTTCGGAATTAGCTCGCTGTTGGCATGTGGCACCTGAGATTTGCCGACGCCAGCTTGATCAAAGACTGAGAATGTGGGACGTGTTGCGACCGAATCAAGTCCTTCGCATCTCTGATTCAAATTGTCAGCGAATTCAACACCTTCAGGTTCCAGATGGGGCCCAACAGCGGGGCGCGGGAACGATCTTCAAGATAAGTGGCGAGACGGTGGTCGTCTGCGTGCGACTTGCCTTGTGACCACTAGCAAATGGCGACAACACTCGTTATTTGCATTCATCTTACATGACGATCAGAAGCATTACAAGCGCGTCGGCGGTCGTAGATCGAGATAGGTTGTTGGTTTTTGTCACCTCAGTCACGAGACCGTCGGCGAGTGCCAGCTCAGCGGCGAGTCCAGCCGACTGGTTCGGGGTGTGCAACTTCCGGTACACTGCCCTCCCCCCCCCCAACTTCTCCAAATCCCGGCCGAAGTACACGCCGAGACAGACGGAAATGCTGTTGAGCGAGGCAAGCGGAGGAGGCGGAGGAGGCGGAGGAGGCGGAGGAGGAGGCGGAGGAGGCGGAGGAGCCGAGTGCGCTATCGACAGCAAGGAGTGTTTCTCTTCGGTATGGCGATCCACAAGACACGTCATACCGACCCCTTCAGCCTTTGGAGGCCACGGTCGGATCCCCCCCCCCCCCGGCTCCGCCCTTGTGCGAGCTACCAGCATGCATCGCATCGCTAGCCTGCGTATCAACTTCAGAACATGAAGATTGGGCGGGGTATCTTCCTGCAGTTCCTCAGTTGTCTGGATGGTGTCAGATCTCACCGGAGACAAATCCAGGTGGGGTCCAAATTTCCACTTCCAGTGCCATTCGGCATTTACCGAGTCCACCCGCGACCAATCGGCGTGAGAGGCTGGCGACGCTATGTAGCCTGGCGGTTGAATGCGTCGTAAAAGAACCCAAGGTTCTTCTTCTTCTTCCAGTGCCATTCAAGGTTGTTCACTCTCTTGACTTGAAGTTGTATTTTTTTCTTCTATCAGTCACTCCGGGTTTACATGGGACGCTGAAACTGAATTTAGCGTAAATTGTATCCCCAAGTGAAAGGGAATTACACCTTCCGACATCATTTCGAAAGTTTCCAAAACGAGGTCCGCACTTCGACATCATTCAGTCCTTCATCTATGGATTAAAACGTAACGCATCGTATATCGTTAGTATGGCGAGATACTGCAGGAATCATTGCTCGAGCATCTAAACCACGCATTATATGTGTTATTTTTGCACCGTGAATGACTGCACGCGAAAATCATCCATTTTTAGTGACCTTCAAACTGACTTCAGTGGTCGACCTCCTGTCAAACCTCAAGTACACATATCTGACACCAATCGCGAGAGCACACTCGGCGCATTACCTTGGCCGTCCGTCAGCTATGTCGTCGGCGCTGGCCGCTCGGTCACGATCGGTGACTGCTGTACCCCCAGCCGTGGGGTACAGTGAGCCATGTCGTCGGCGCTGGCCGCTCGGTCACGCTCGGTGACTGCTGTACCCCCAGCCGTGGGGTACAGTGAGCCATGTCGTCGGCGCTGGCCGCTCGGTCACGCTCGGTGACTGCTGTACCCCAGCCGTGGGGTACAGTGAGCCATGTCGTCTGCGCCGGCCGCTCGGTCACGCTCGGTGACTGCTGTACCCCCAGCCGTGGGGTACAGTGAGCCATGTCGTCGGCGCTGGCCGCTCGGTCACGCTCGGTGACTGCTGTACCCCCAGCCGTGGGGTACAGTGAGCCATGTCGTCTGCGCCGGCCGCTCGGTCACGCTCGGTGACTGCTGTACCCCCAGCCGTGGGGTACAGTGAGCCATGTCGTCGGCGCTGGCCGCTCGGTCACGCTCGGTGACTGCTGTACCCCCAGCCGTGGGGTACAGTGAGCCATGTCGTCGGCGCTGGCCGCTCGGTCACGCTCGGTGACTGCTGTACCCCCAGCCGTGGGGTACAGTGAGCCATGTCGTCGGCGCTGGCCGCTCGGTCACGCTCGGTAACTGCTGTACCCCCAGCCGTGCACCGGGAACGTGGCAGAATGCGGAAGGGGCGGGTGTGGAGGGGGGGGGGGGGGGGTCAGCTCAGCACGGGCGGTGGTCCGTCACAATCGGCACGTCAGTCGGTGTGTGACTGTATGGCGGTCAGGCATGCACGGCTGCAGTGATCTGGTCAGTTGCAGTGTGTGTTGGTCCACACCACACCAGCGGACCACACCTTACCTACACTATACAGTACTGTATATACTGGTCACACCCAGCGGACCACACCTTACCTACACTATACAGTACTGTATATACTACCAATATACTACTTTATCTACACTACACCTACACTATATATACTACTACTGCTATTCTACTGTATCTACATACACAGCAGACCGCATTTTACTTACACTGTGCAACACTATATATACTACTACTACTATACTACTTTATCTACACATACAGCTGACCGCATTTCACCTACACTATGCAGTACTATAAATACTACAATTATACTACTTTATCTACACATACAAAGGATCGGATTTTACCTACACTCCAAAAGCAGCGGATTTTGCGGATTTTATCTGTACATGAGATCGGGTTTTACCGACACCCCAAACGCAGCGGATTTTGCGAATTTTATCTGCACTCGAAGCACGTGAGATCGGATTTTACCGACACCCCAAGTCCACGTGTCTGTGCAGCACACACTGCTGGCTGTCTGTCTGTGCAGCACACACATTGCTGGCAGACATTACGTACTATTCGTGGAATACGTTTTTTGCGGGCGGGTGTGGTGATCTGATGACATTTCAACAAAGGACAGATCAAATGTGGACTATTTTTGGTCACAGCTTGTCATGACAGACAATGCTCTCAGATATACTCTGTGTGGTCGCACTAGATATACTGTGTGTGGTCGCACTAGTGACTCCTTCAGCCAGACGGCTCAATGATGTGGGGACGGGCGCACTCGTGTCCCCTTCAGCCAGGTTCAGGATGTGGGGAAGGGCGCACTCGTGCTCCCTTCAGCCAGGTTCATGATGTGGAGAAGGGCGCACTCGTGTCCCCTTCAGCCAGGTGCAGGATGTGGAGAAGGGCGCACTCGTGCCCCCTTCAGCCAGGTTCAGGATGTGGAGAAGGGCGCACTCGTGCCCCTTCAGCCAGGTTCAGGATGTGGGGAAGGTCGCACTCGTGTCCGCTTCAGCCAGGTTCAGGATGTGGAGAAGGGCGCACCGTGCCCCCTTCAGCCAGGTTCTGGATGTAGGAAGGGCGCACTCGTGCTCCCTTCAGCCAGGTTCATGATGTGGGGAAGGGCGCACTCGTGTCCCCTTCAGCCAGGTTCATGATGTGGGGAAGGGCGCACTCGTGTCCCCTTCAGCCAGGTTCAGGATGTGGGGAAGGGCGCACTCGTGCCCCCTTCAGCCAGGTTCAGGATGTGGAGAAGGGCGCACTCGTGCCCCTTCAGCCAGGTTCAGGATGTGGGGAAGGTCGCACTCGTGTCCGCTTCAGCCAGGTTCAGGATGTGGGGAAGGGCGCACCGTGCCCCCTTCAGCCAGGTTCAGGATGTGGAGAAGGGCGCACTCGTGCCCCCTTCAGCCAGGTTCAGGATGTGGGGAAGGTCGCACTCGTGCCCCCTTCAGCCAGGTTCTGGATGTAGGGAAGGGCGCACTCGTGCCCCCTTCAGCCAGGTTCAGGATGTGGGGAAGGTCGCACTCGTGTCCGCTTCAGCCAGGTTCAGGATGTGGGGAAGGGCGCACCGTGCCCCCTTCAGCCAGGTTCAGGATGTGGAGAAGGGCACACTCGTGCCCCCTTCAGCCAGGTTCTGGATGTAGGGAAGGTCGCACTCGTGCCCCCTTCAGCCAGGCTGAGGATGTGGGGAAGGTCCCACTCCCGCCCCTTCAGCCAGGTCCAGGAGTGCACCTGGTGAGACCACGCAGCCCCACATTTCATCATTTCATATTGCAGATCCACGTCAGACACCGCAGGCAGAGGGGACGAGTGGTCTAGGGGTAAGATGCTCGTCTCACAATCGAAAGATTGTGGTTTCGAGTCTCACCTGTCGCTGCTCTTCGCCCGCGACCAATCGGCGTGAGAGATTGGCGACGCTACATGACTCAACGGTCGACGTGTCGTAAAACCAATAACCAACCAACCAACCACCGCAGGCAGAGTTCTGTCGAGTATGTACAACACAGATGGAAATCCCACCTTCCATGTCAGGCCAGTGACCACCTGGACACACCTGGAAATCCAATGCGCTGAATCCCTTTCATTTTGCAGATAAGCCCGGGACGAGGTCTCACGCCGTGCCGTTTTTTTTTCCGCGAGGAATCCAGGTGTGTCTCAGCCGAGAAATCCAGTTGCGTCTCAGCCGAGGCACAGCTGGATCCATTTGTGCCGTCGCGTGCGCCCGTAGCGATCCAGACTGACCACGGAACATGGCGACACAGACTGACCACGGAACATGGCGACACAGACTGACCACGGAACATGGCGACACAGACTGACCACGGAACATGGCGACACAGACTGACCACGGAACATGGCGACGCAGACTGACCACGGAACATGGCGACACAGACTGACCACGGAACATGGCGACACAGACTGACCACGGAACATGGCGACACAGACTGACCACGGAGCATGGCGACACAGACTGACCACGGAGCATGGCGACACAGACTGACCACGGAACATGGCGACCCAGGCTGACCACGGAACATGGCGACAAGACTGACCACGGAACATGGCGACACAGACTGACCACGGGACATGGCGACACAGACTGACCACGGAACATGGCGATCCAGACTGACCACGGAACATGGCGACACAGACTGACCACGGAACATGGCGACCCAGGCTGACCACGGGACATGGCGACGCAGACTTACCACCACGGGTAATGGCGACCCAGGCTGACCACCGACAGACCGCACGGACAGCCCGTGTCCGTGCGGTCTGTGCGGGGTACGCCGCACATCCATATGCCGGATCATCGGCCGTCCGGTCTGACGCGCCGTCGGAGGAGCCGCCGCCGGGCCGGCGTGTGTCGGTGACGTGTGTCGGTGACGTGTGTCGGTGACGTGTGTCGGTGACGTGTGTCGGTGACGTGTGTCGGTGACGGGTGTCGGTGACGTGTGTCGGTGACGTGTGTCGGTGACGTGTGTCGGTGACGTGTGTCGGTGACGGGTGTCGGTGACGTGTGTCGGTGACGTACGGTGTGTCGGTGGGTGTCGGTGACGGGTGTCGGTGACGTGTGTCGGTGACGTGTGTCGGTGACGTGTGTCGGTGACGTGTGTCGGTGACGTGTGACGGTGACGTGTGACGGTGACGTGTGACGGTGACGTGTACCGGTGACGGGTGACGGTGACGTGTGACGTGTGACGGTGACGTGTGACGGTGACGTGTGACGGTGACGGTGACGTGTGACGGTGACGTGTGACGGTGACGTGTGACGGTGACGTGTGACGGTGACGTGTGACGGTGACGTGTGACGGTGACGTGTGACGGTGACGTGTGACGGTGACGTGTGACGGTGACGTGTGACGGTGACGTGTGCCGGTGACGTGTGTCGGTGACGTGTGTCGGTGACGTGTGTCGGTGACGTGTGTCGGTGACGTGTGTCGGTGACGTGTCGTGCGGGTGACGTGTGTCGGTGACGTGTGTCGGTGACGTGTGTCGGTGACGTGTCGGTGACGTGTGTCGGTGACGTGTGTCGGTGACGTGTGTCGGTGACGTGTGTCGGTGACGTGTCGGTGACGTGTGTCGGTGACGTGTGTCGGTGACGGGTGTCGGTGACGTGTCGGTGACGTGTCGGTGACGTGTGTCGGTGACGTGTGTCGGTGACGTGTGTCGGTGACGTGTGTCGGTGACGATGTCGGTGACGTGTGTCGGTGACGTGTGTCGGTGACGTGTGTCGGTGACGTGTGTCGGTGACGTGTGTCGGTGACGGGTGTCGGTGACGTGTGTCGGTGACGGGTGTCGGTGACGGGTGTCGGTGACGTGTGTCGGTGACGGGTGTCGGTGACGGGTGTCGGTGACGGGTGTCGGTGACGGGTGTCGGTGACGGGTGTCGGTGACGTGTGTCGGTGACGTGTGTCGGTGACGTGTGTCGGTGACGTGTGTCGGTGACGTGTGTCGGTGACGTGTGTCGGTGACGTGTGTCGGTGACGGGTGTCGGTGACGTGTGTCGGTGACGGGTGTCGGTGACGTGTGTCGGTGACGGGTGTCGGTGACGGGTGTCGGTGACGTGTGTCGGTGACGGGTGTCGGTGACGTGTGTCGGTGACGGGTGTCGGTCGGCCGGTGTTGACGTGTCGCCAAATACCGCGTATGACATGACAGTTGATGTCGGGCGTCAGCGGCGAGCGATGACAGACGCGCCGCGTGCGCGCCGCCGACTCAGATGGGCAGATGGCGGCGGCAGCATCCGGCTGACTGTGAGGCTCGTGCGCCGCGGCACAGTATCGCGCCATCTGGGGCGCCGCGCCGGCCCGCCGCGCCGGCCTGCCGCGCCGGGACGTGTCTGCACGGTGTGGCTCTGCCGCCGGGGGAGGGGCACTTTGGGGAACACGTGCATCGATAATTTGACAACTGCGCCGCCGACTACCGTGGCGCCCCCATCCTTTTCTTCCTTTTCTTTTGATTTTTTTCCATGCTTGGTGACAAGAAATGATCACTTGGGGAGTGTGAGACGAAAATGCCAGTGCAGGTGCAATCACTGGTAGAATTACCTGAGCCGGATCTTATTTGCAGCATTTGGAGCTGGAATTGCGGTCACTTCACCCGGACCACTTGATCCGAGTGGAGGATTCAGAGGATTTGGCACGTTATCTTTGGAGGAATATACCACCATCATCTGGAAATTTAATAATGTTATGGGTAAATTCCACAACTCCGACCAATTTCTTTTTCGACATATTTTCTCGCCGTTGTATCCCTGGTGATAATGTCCTACAACATGCCATGGGATCCAGAGGGGGGGGGGGGAAGGGGCTATTGACATATTCCTCCGAACGTCGTTACCCAGGAACGGTCGACTGCAGCCTCTCCTCTTCCTCTCTTCCTCTTCCTCTTCCTCTCTTCTCAGCCAAAGTCACCTCGCTGGAAAATCTACACCTCTTGGTGAGGTCTGAGTTCACCTCGTTGATTTTGAGCAATTGGTTGTGTTCACTCTGGATATGGTGCCCGGCCCACCAGGCGAAGGCCCTGCTGCATCAAAATCCCGTGACTTGTCCTAACTTCTGCCAGCTATAGTTCTTAAGTTAAGTTTAAAAAAAAAAAATATTTTACAAACATGCTTTAGGGTTCATAAAGTCACAACGTGCAAAAAAAGAGTCACAGGGGTCATCTGGGTTAAGCCTGTAAAGGGAAGATACTATAAGCCTGGACGAGAAGATACTCAGCGCCCCAACCAATACCACATCATAAATTCCAAAGAAGCTGTCCACCAACATCCTACACACCAACCAATACCTATCTAGCACTATTCACCCGGTTCTGCGTAACACAAGCGTGGATCAGTATCGTAGTGCCCCATCAGTATCGTAGTGCCCCATCAGTATCGTAGTGCCCCATCAGTATCGTAGTGCCCCATCAGTATCGTAGTGCCCCATCAGTATCGTAGTGCCCCATCAGTATCGTAGTGCCCCATCAGTATCGTAGTGCCCCATCAGTATCGTAGTGCCCCATCAGTATCGTAGTGCCCCATCAGTATCGTAGTGCCCCATCAGTATCGTAGTGCCCCATCAGTATCGTAGTGCCCCATCAGTATCGTAGTGCCCCATCAGTATTTTTTTCAACTCCTTCCACGCCTGCTTAAAGGGGCCTGCACCGTGTACACCCTAGCATAAACATCACTGCATCCACCACTAATTAGAACTAAAAAATAAGACTCTCCAATCTAAAATATTGTTCACCCTATTGTTAATACGTTCAATGAGGGTCTCACCACAACATCAGCAGGCAGCCTATTCCATTGATCAACCACCATTTGGCTGACAACCTGTTGTCGCTTAAACTGCCCTACATCTTGACTTGTCTAATCAGAAATGATGACCCCTATGTGGTACTCTAAATAGAAGAGCATCATTCAGATAGACATTATCTAACCCTTTAACGATTTTGTACATTTCAATCACATCATCCCTTAATCTCCTATACTTGAGTGAGTACACATCGAATGCCATAAGCCTTTCTGCACATTCTCAGTTACCTAGTCCACTGATGCGTATAGTGGCTTTGCGCTACACTCTTTCTGGCATATCTAACATATCTGTCTAAGTAATGTCTTCATGCCTGTTCATAATATCCGAAGTGGGGCCACACATAATATTCTAGGTAGGCTAAGCACAGTTTTTCATGACTTCCTTGCTCTTATATCTCACACTCCTATTAACGATTCCCAATTCTTAATTTTAAATAAAAATTATTAACGATTCTGATTGCGCTGTTCCTAGCGGGGGTACATTGTTGTTCTGCCTGGAGGTCATTTGAAACTAACACACCTACGCCTCGATCCTCTTCAATAACATCAAGTTGAGGGGATGAGTGGTCTAGGGGTAAGATGCTCGTCTCACAATCGAAAGGTTGTCGGTTCGAGTCTCACCTGTCGCTACTCTTCGCCCGCGACCAATCGGCGTGAGAGATTGGCGACGCTACATGACTCAACGGTCGACGTGTCGTAAAACCAATAACCAACCAATAACATCAAGTTCCCTACTTCCCATTGTACACCTGAAAGTCTCACCTCCAGACCCCAGATGCACGATTTTCCAAATGATATCCTCGTGTGTCAGGCGGCCGACGGGACACGCGGCTGCCGGCTCAGACGTGGCTCAGGCGTGGCTCAGGCGTGGCTCAGACGTGGCTCAGGCGTGGCTCAGGCGTGGCTCAGACGTGGCTCAGACGTGGCTCAGGCGTGGCTCAGGCGTGGCTCAGGCGTGGCTCAGGCGTGGCTCAGACGTGGCTCAGACGTGGCTCAGACGTGGCTCAGGCGTGGCTCAGGCGTGGCTCAGGCGTGGCTCAGGCGTGGCTCAGACGTGGCTCAGACGTGGCTCAGGCGTGGCTCAGACGTGGCTCAGACGTGGCTCAGGCGTGGCTCAGGCGTGGCTCAGGCGTGGCTCAGGCGTGGCTCAGACGTGGCTCAGGCGTGGCTCAGACGTGGCTCAGACGTGGCTCAGACGTGGCTCAGACGTGGCTCAGACGTGGCTCAGACGTGGCTCAGGCGTGGCTCAGACGTGGCTCAGACGTGGCTCAGACGTGGCTCAGACGTGGCTCAGACGTGGCTCAGACGTGGCTCAGGCGTGGCTCAGGCGTGGCTCAGGCGTGGCTCAGGCGTGGCTCAGGCGTGGCTCAGGCGTGGCTCAGGCGTGGCTCAGGCGTGGCTCAGACGTGGCTCAGACGTGGCTCAGGCGTGGCTCAGGCGTGGCTCAGACGTGGCTCAGGCGTGGCTCAGACGTGGCTCAGGCGTGGCTCAGACGTGGCTCAGACGTGGCTCAGGCGTGGCTCAGACGACAAATTGCCCGGATACAGATTTGTGACGGCAATTGCACCGTCGGGAGCGCCGGCCCGCCGGTACTCCAACACCGACGGCAACACCGCCGGCAACACCGCCGGCCCGCCGGTACTCCAACACCGACGGCAACACCGCCGGCAACACCGCCGGCAGCACCGCCGGCAGCACCGCCGGCAGCACCGCCGGCAGCACCGCCGGCAACACCGCCGGCAACACCACCGGCCGCCGAGCCACTGGCCATCTGCCAGGTGCAGGCCGTTGCGGTGCGCGCTATTTGGACATCCAGATCTGTCCTGGAAAGCCGACGTCTCTGTTGCGGCACCAGGCTAGCGTCAGGTCGGCGTCAGGTCGGCGCCAGGTCGGCGTCAGCTCGGCGTCAGCTCGGCGTCAGGTCGGCGTCAGCTCGGCGTCAGCTCGGCGTCAGGTCGGCGCCAGGTCGGCGCCAACAGTGAAGGCACGTGATGACCCCGACATGGTGTTGGATGCACGTGGCCTGCACAACACGAACCGCGTCAGCCTTTTTGCTGGTTTGCACGTGGATGCACGCGCAAGCACCCCACGATGTGCAGGCATGCAGCAGCTCATCTAACCGCTGACCTCCTGGCGCCCTCGGATCGGCGGCGCCACCGACTTTGAATAGAGGGAGGGAAGGGGAGGGGAGACGATCGTTCTTGGATCTGTTCTTTCCATGCAACGGCCTCGGTCGTAATGTTAAGCTTTGTGATGTTAGAGGCTGACACGCCCCCCCTCCCCTCTGATGTCGTCCAGGCCGCCGCGGATTATCACGAATGAATGAGTCAGTCAACGGAAATGGATACGTTGCTCCCAAATAATTTGTCCGTGCTGCAGTACCAATTGCTAAATTTGCGTCACTTGTTCTGCTTTGCACCGCCAGTAGTTTTCTCTATTGACAATAGGTACTGTTTCTTTTGTTTTCAAGGGCAATCTTACTGGTAACACTGGCATATCTGAAGGGGCGCAGAACCATTTTATCTCCCCGCCATTACTCCCACTGTGGACAGACAGCGCCCCCCCTGATTGCAAAAGGCGCCTATCGACAGACGCTCGAATTCCCCCCCCGTTAACGTAGCGGCCGGAGTCGCACCTCTGAGTAGAAAAGACGCCCATCCTGGAACCCGAGTTCAGCCGTAGAAATGTCGGAATCAGTGCCCCGAGGGCCCTAATATATTCTACCGAGACGGCGTCCGAGCTATAACGCAGCAGACCAAGACCGGCGGCACGTGCGGGCGGACGGCCTGGCACTGACGGCTGGGGACGGCTGGGGACGGCTGGGGACGGCTGGGGACGGCTGGGGACGGCTGGGGACGGCTGGGGACGGCTGGGGACGGCTGGGGACGGCTGGGGACGGCTGGGGATGGTTGGCCCGCCGCCGCCTCAGTTGAGGCGGCGGCCGCGGCCCAAAGACCTCGGTCAAGGTCTGCACATGGACGTATTCAGGTACAGTGAGCAGTGTACGTCGATGTGGCATACGTTTTTGGGTAATGTCGGGTATTGAAGGGAAATGTCGCACGTGCGCCGCAACTGTCAGCAAATCCGGGATTTCCCACCACATTTTGATTCGGAAATCCTACATGTATCCTGATTTCCTCGCGAATGGTCATGGAAACGCTCCTTGTAATCCTGATTCAATTCATTGTGGAAATCCAATCCCAATTCACACCTGCCATGGAAACAAGGCTAATAATCATCCCAGCGTAGCATGGCAACATGACCTTCCGTGCAACGCCTAACACAGCACAACACTGTGTCACTAATATGCCCTTACCTTCACATGTATTCACATGCTTCAGAGTATCACACGCTTCACAGTATTCACAAGCTTCACATTACCACACGCTTCACATTACCACACGCTTCGCATTATCACACGCTTCGCATTATCACACGCTTCACATGTATTCTTATGCTTCACATTAGCACAGGATTTACATGTATTCACAAGCTTCACAGTAGCAAACGCTTCATATATATTCCCAACATTCACATCATCACACGCTTCACATGTATTCACACACTTTACATGTATTCATATGCGTCACATTATCAAACGCTTGACACGTCTGCGACTTCACCACCACCGTGCGGTGGTGGGCGGGGACACCCGACCACAGCGGACGCCGGCGCGTTATATGTTATATGGGCGCTATATGGGCGCTATGTGGGCACTATATGGGCGCTATGTGGGCGCTATGTGGGCGCTATGTGGAGGCTGGCGGACGCCTCGGCGTGCCCTTCAGCTGGATCGGGCCGATATAAAACTTCTCAAGAGTTTTCCTCCCGATGATGGTGTGCTGAGCAGCTTCTTGATCACTTCGGCAGCGACTTCCGCGTGTTGACCTGGAATAATTTGGCGGTGATATATCGCGCCGGACCCGCCGCCGCTCCAGGAAGCGACGGTTCGCCGCCGACCCGAGCTGAGAGCCGCCGTCGGTCGGTTGGCAACACCGATCACAACAGCTCGGTCGGGTGGCAACACCGACCACAGCAGCCCTGTCGAGGCGCCAGACTGAGAGAGGGTGTGCCGGAGGTGCTGACTCAGGTGTACAGCAGGGTCAGGTGTACAGCAGGGTCAGGTGTACAGCAGGGTCAGGTGTGCAGCAGAGTCAGGTGTACAGCAGAGTAAGGTGTACAGCAGGGTTAGGTGTGCAGCAGGGTCAGGTGTACAGCAGGGTCAGGTGTACAGCAGGGTCAGGTGTGCAGCAGGGTCAGGTGTGCAGCAGGGTCAGGTGTACAGCAGGGTCAGGTGTGCAGCAGGGTCAGGTGTGCGAGCACTCCATGACCAATGAGACTAATGGAAAGCCCGATAATCGGTACACGATACACGTTTAGCCAGACACGACGTGGAACTAGCGGACCGGCGCCGACTCGCTGTGGCGCCGACTCGCCACTCGGTGGCTCGTTGCGATGGCCGGAGCGGCTCGTTGCCGGAGCGGCTCGTTGCCGGAGCGGCTCGTCGCCGGAGCGGCTCGTTGCGATGGCCGGAGCGGCTCGTTGCCGGAGCGGCTCGTTGCCGGAGCGGCTCGTTGCCGGAGCGGCTCGTTGCCGGAGCGGCTCGTTGCCGGAGCGGCTCGTTGCGATGGCCGGCTGCCAGCGGCCAGCATCTGAAACATGCCGGACGATATGCGTGACAACATTCGTGATATTCGTGATATTGACATCACGATATTCGTGATGCCAATATCGGACGGCATGCCGTGGGCGGACGGCAGGCGACGCGCCGTGACGGTGCTCAGGGACTCCCTGCAGGACAGCGTCCCTGAGTAGTCCCTATATCCCTATACCTATATATCCCTATGCCCGTCACGGACTCGGCGGCGGCTCGGACCCTCTCCAGGTCTGGGCGGATGAGCGACGCCAGCTGAACCCCAATGTCCGAGGAGCACTCGGTCAGGAGGGCGGCAATGACAGCTGTATGTAGCGGGTCGTCGCCGGGGCCGTCCTCTGCCCTACCTCGACCTCAGCGGCCGGGTCGGAGACCGACGACCGTGGGAGTGGGTCGTGCGCTCTGTGGTCCACTCCGTCTGCCGGCTGGCGGCGAAGGTGCAGCCGCTGTATTGTTCTTTTCGCCTACATCCGCTGCAGCCGGTGGTTTTCGGTCTCAGTCATCTCATCAGTCATCAGAGGTTCTCGATCTCAGGAACACAACAACGATGCTGAACATCTTGTCGCATCTCGGAGCGAAACAAGATTGTGGCAGCGAGCGTCACGAGCGCCTCCTCGTTGTACGCTTTGAGTGATGTTAAGTAGAAATGATACGTTCAGTTGGAGTCATGGGACTTGCATGCCCTGAAATCTGGATGTTCCTTTCCGTGTTTTCCGAAGCATGCTTCGACGATGATGATATCGTCGAAGTTGTGTGGGATCCTCCAACCAAGCTGTGATAGGCAGGATCGGATCCAGGAATTTTCATGGGGATGCACTCGTCTGAATCAGGACTATTCCCTCGGAGGAGCAGCATTCCCTCGAAGGAACACCACTCCGAGAGTCCCCAGGAGGGACACCACTCCGAGAATCCCCATGAGGGACACCACTCCGAGAGTCCCTCGAAAGGGCTCAACCCTGAGGATCCCTGGAGCGGCGCCTTCAGCTAAGCATTCGTTGAGCAGGAGAGGGACGCCTTTCCGTCTCCGAGGAGCGTATTTTATTATCAGAGGGCAGCCTTTTGCTGACAAGTACGTTGGCCTGGAGAGGGGAGTGCATTCGAGCACCCCCCCCCTTGTTGGGGTGCCTTTTTCCGTTCAGAGGAGCACCACCTTTCGGTGTGGGCACATGCCCCCACACTCTGTATCTGCTCTAGACGGTGGGTGAGACGACTACCGTAGCATTGAGAAAAGTTCCAATTTTTGTTTGCATTTTTACATCGTGTAACGCTGTCACCTTGCACGCTTTCCAACACCAGCTTTTTCAATCTCCCTCGATTGTGTCAGAAAGGGACGAGTGGTCTAGGGGCAAGATGCTCGTCTCACAATCGAAAGGTTGTGGGTTCGAGTCTCACCTGTCGCTACTCTTCGCCCGCGACCAATCGGCGTGAGAGATTGGCGACGCTATATGACTCAACGGTCGACGTGTCGTAAAACCAATAACCAACCAACCAATCGATTGTGTCGGACACATAGGCGTGGCCTGTATCTGTCAGATACATAGGCATGGCCTGTATCTGTCAGATACATACGCATGGCCTGTACTGCGGGCCCGACACCTCCGACAACCTTTTCCATCCATGGTGCCGGCAGAAGTGTCGGTCCATGGTGCCGGCAGAAGTGTCGGCTCATGGGAACAATATGGAGGTGGGAGGAGGGGTCGCGGCAAGCTCATTAATTAAATGAAAATTGAGACTGAGGCAAGGTATTGAGAGATTCTGCCGTGCTGTCAGAGACAAAACATATGCTGGTCAGGAGAAAGCGCCACGAATTTCTCAGGCAGTTTAGCATTTGGGGACACAATTCAGCATTGGAAATGACAAATCTGCCTCCTAAAACATCCATGACAGCCCAAGAGGCGGGACAAGAAGGACGGCAGGGTGTGGTGCCCTCATTTGATAACATCATTTTACGAGCAACCCCATGATGTTGATCAGCGAACGATTTCAGATGAATCGCGATACTTCGATAGTGTTCTTTTAACACGCGCACTAGAGGGGGCGAAATCCGCCCACCCCTCCTGTTTTTCGTACATGACTCCAGATGTTACCGGTCGATATACGGTATTTTGTGTACCTGCTTAGAAATGACCGGCGCGTCGTTTAAAGCAAGAAAAACGGAAATCGGCCGAACAAAATTTTCGAGTTAAAGTTAAAAAAAATCGTACCGCCAGACCATAAAAATCGGCGCTGATGCTCTTCCCGTATATCCGGAAAGGGGAAGTGTTCTTGGCAACACTAGCGACTTGTTTTATGTATATTGATATGCTATATAGTTTGAAGGTCATGTTAGGTCACCGAGGTCAAGTCAGGTCAAGTTCATGACAGGTTAATGGAACCAAACTTAGTCAACTGGAGTGTTGGCATAAATGCACTACTGTTTGTCATTGTGTACCCAAGCGTTTCCATACTTTATTCATGTACTTCACTCCTTTCTTCGCGAAGCCGATTGCGCCGAGCTGCCCGACGGAGCAGTCGGGCGGGCGGCCCGGTTCCGGTAACTGGAACAGGTAACTGACCTGATAAAGTGCTGATATATAGGTGACTGAGGTCAAATGTCGAGTCTAGCATCTGTATTGCAACATTAGTAATGTCCAAAACATCATTGATGCCCATTTTGGAGCATTTAAACACAATCACAGCGATTCATAACAATGACAAGCCAAGCCACGCAAAACAAGAAAATTTTGACAAATGTGACCTCAAATGACCTGGAATATATTGACCTAAGGCCATGCAATCTGCACATAATAGAGTTCACTACCGTACCCATCCACCATGCGAATTTGGTTCTCCAGGTTTAATAGGAACCGATATTTTAGCGGGGGGGGCGGAATCCGCCCCCCCCTCCAGTGCGGGTAATTTTCAGAGGCCCTCCAGGGCGCGTGTTAAACGTTCTTCACTTCAGTGCCCATGAGAACCTTCGACCCTCTGCCTCGGTTTGTCAAAACAGCCTTTCCCTTTTCGGATGCTTCCTCCTGCGCTGGAGATACACAATTCATCACAGAGACAGCCGGGACTTAGCGCCTGTCTCTGGCGAAATTACATAGTCGCAATTTCGCTCGCTACCGCCGATCTTGTACCCGGACTGTCGGGGAAGGTCGCCCCGGTAATGGCCCGGGTCGTCGCACGTCAGTCGTAAAGCAGCCGACCGTCACGGCTGCTGTGTGAAGACACTGCAGACGGAGACCATTTGCCTGCGCGCCGCGACTGTTCAACTTTCCGCTCCATTTACCCGCCCGGTACATCCCTCTGCTGTACAGCAGAGAGATGAGCCGGACGTCAATGTGTCGCAGGCGGGGTGTTCAGGCCGCTCCATTTACCCGCCCGGTACGCTGTACAGCAGAGGGATGAGCCGGACGTCAATATGTCGCAGGCGGGGTGTTCAGGCCGCTCCATTTACCCGCCCGGTACGCTGTACAGCAGAGGGATGACCGGACGTCAATGTGTCGCAGGCGGGGTGTTCAGGCCGCGCACGGTTTCCGTGCCCGACACGTGTCAGCACGCGTCGTCGCACCAGCACGTGCCAGCACGTACTGGCACGTGCGGCACGTGACGGGCTGTACCGCCGCACGTGGTCTGCAGTCCCGCGGCGACATTACAGTATACTGGACGAGCCGCACGTGCCGCCACAGCACGTGCGGCACGTGATGCGCTGCACCGCCGCACGTGGTCTGCAGTCCCGCGGCGACATTACAGTATACTGGACGAGCCGCACGTGGTCTGCAGTCCCGCGGCGACATTACAGTATACTGGACGAGCCGCACGTGGTCTGCAGTCCCGCGGCGACATTACAGTATACTGGACGTGCCGCACGTGATGCGCTGCACCGCCGCACGTGGTCTGCAGTCCCGCGGCGACATTACAGTATACTGGACGAGCCGCACGTGGTCTGCAGTCCCGCGGCGACATTACAGTATACTGGACGTGCCGCACGTGCCGCCACAGCACGTGCGGCACGTGACTGGCCTGACCTGGTACTGAGGGCCCGTAGACTACTGATCGGCTGCTGGGACTGAGCCGGGACCTGTGCCACCTCAACCTGGGCTACAGGTTCAGGTCAAGGGCACCCAGGTCCGATTGCTCAGGTTGTTTTTGTCGTGGAGAAGTAGGGAACCCCTATGCCCTTACTCAATACTCAGTCTACGTCCTTTCCCGATGCACCTTAAAGCCCAATGGGAATGTGGACGTCCTTTCTCGATGCATCTCCATGGGGGAGGGGAAGCGCACATGTCCCCCGTGTCCCCACCCCCTCTCGGACCCGCCCTTAGTCAAGACCAGTTTTGGATCACGGACAGCACCATGTGTCTAACGCGGACCTCTTGAAATCTGAGCAAACCATGGCTCCGATGTTTAGTGAAAAGCTACACATAAGAGGAAGCGTGGTAAACAATTATTGGTATTTTCTCGGCACCGTCGTTCTTATTTTCTCGGCACCGTCGTTCTTCCGCACCATCAGACATTAGCTACTTCCAGAAAAGAAAACAAACTCAGATGCAATCGTAGCCAAATACTGTTTCCGTGAAGTTATTGCCTTGTGGGAATAATTACAATCTCAACAGCAGAGGTACACATACGAGTAGCGCGTCTGCGTGTCGCTGGTTAGGCCCTGGAAGTGTTCGCTCCAGCGTGGGAATACTCACTCTCACCGTGTAGACAGCGTTGCCAGTTTTTCTTCATCGAAACCCGATCCCCGTAGTAGGAGGCGACAGCCCATCTCGGCAAGCATAGTGTAGTGTTTCCGCCCTGGCCGCCGCTACCTCTATCTACCCATCCGTACACGTACGGGAACCACCACCCGCTGGGCAGGCCAGGTGAATTAATCTCGTCCAGCCTCGTATCGGGCTCCTCCGGCCAGGAGATCCCGCCTGAAGCGGATCAAATTACCTTGCCGCCAGCGCTGCCACCTGGGAGTTTTTTTTTCCTTTTCCAGATGGATGGACCCAATGTGCGATAGTATCAGGACGTGGAGTGTGCGCGTGCAAGGGTGCGGGAACCAGGGGAGGGCGCAGGGCGAAATATAGCCCAAGCAGCTGACGAAACCAAAAATCCCGACTATACACACAGAGGAGGGCGCAGAGCGGACAGCGGGCCCCCTACTTTGAACGAGTCCAACATTGACCCCATGGGTGTTGCATGGCAAGAATCGACTTCCAATGGCTCGTGCCCGGCCGACTGTGAGACAGTTCCCGTGCTGCGGTACGCGTGTGAGCGAAGTGAGGCATGCAACTCGGCGGTGATGGCGAGAACTGTGTGCTGTGGACGGACGTCAGCAGGCCATTGGAAAGGGGATGCGTTGGGGACGGCTTCGGAGTTGTTCGGGGCAAACCACGAATCAATCGAAAATCTGGCGGTGTTTCGTAATGGTGCTCAATAATTCCGCCAGATTAGCCATACCTAGCGCCAAAATTGGCGTCAGGTTCAATGACCGGCTGGTGGTCACTATAAGTGGCGGATCCAGGAGGCCAACGGGGTCATGCCCCACCGTACGGATTGACTGCCTTTAGCAACATTAGCATCTATTCACGATTTGCGGAAAACATACACGCACTTTTTATCGAAAATGATGTCTAAATCTTAATTTCAGGTCCTAACCTATCCAAATCTAATGAACTTTTTTTTTCTTCACTTGACGGCAAATTTATATCCCCGTCCCAAGCCAACTAAAACTGACCGGCTGGATCCGCCTCTGTCGCAATGCTCTTCCAATCGTCGCAAACGTCAGCACGAGCGCTGATCGGCGCAGTGCTGAACGTCAGCGCTGATCGGAGCGGTGCTGAACGTCAGCGCTGATCGGAGCGGTGCTGAACGTCAGCGCTGATCGGCATCACACGGGACCGCAGACGACACAGTTTTCCCCAACATCAAAAACTGGGTCGCTTAAATCCGGTGATGTTTCGGTTTTGCGAGCGAAATTGGTTTAATAATCGGGACAAAAGGCTTCACCTACCGCCCCCCCCCAGCTTCGACGGTCCGACGTTTCCCGTGCTGGTCGGTTTCTGAAAGTCACGCACCTTGATTAGTGTCTAGGACGTTAATCACCTAATGCTTAACAGCGTGTGAAGCTGTTTGGATACTTGTCGCATGCTGAGTTACTCTCCAACACATGTGGAGATGCTCTCCAACACATGTGGAGATGCTCTCCAACACATGTGGAGACGCTCCCCGACACATGCGGAGACGCTCTCCAACACATGCGGAGACGCTCCCCCAACACACGTGGAGACGCTCCCCACCACATGTGGAGATGCTCCCCACCACATGCGGAGATGCTCTCCAACACACGCGGAGACGCTCCCCAACACACGCGGAGACGCTCCCCGACACATGTGGAGATGCTCCCCAACACACGCGGAGACGCTCCCCCAACACATGTGGAGATGCTCCCCAACACATGAGCGCGGTCGTGGCAGTCGTGAGCATCAATGCACTTCACCACATTCATTTTGATTGAGACCAAAATTTGCTCCCAGGGTAGTCTGACCCGGAATACGGTATGTGCAAACTTCATCCCGATTCCACCAACGGTTTTCAGCTATAGCCTCCGGCATTGTTTTTAGGTCAAATAACATTGGTTGGTTTGACGATCGAAATCTCATCAATAAGAAACAGAAAGGGTGGCAAATGATATATACTTCAGAAGAAAAAGGATAAACTGAAGCAATTCCGAAGGAGGAGGGTGACGGCGGGTCCCCGACAATGTGCCGGGAGGAGCCAACCATTGGCGTGGTAAGCTTTTAATGCAAAGAAGGAAAGCAGCCTACTGACTGAGTAATTCCCTCCCCATTATGATCCCGCACTCTTAGTGACCCTGTGGCCACGAAACAGTTCGAACATTCTACTGCCAGCCGTGCTACCCGACACTCTATGTGTGTGTGGGGGGGGTCGACCGCGTATGCCGGAGGGGGGGGGGGGAGCAGCACCGACTGCTTGATATCACCGATCTACTGAGTTGACTGCTCCGTCGGCGGCCGGGGTCCGACCATCCGGGCAGCACAGCTCTGACCGCACGTCGCACCTTCACGGACCTGTGACCTGCCCGTCTCACAATCGAAAAATTGTGGGTTCGAGTCTCACCTATCGCTTACTCTTAGTATCGCTACTCTATCGCTTCGCTACTCTGGAAAGAGCCCACGCGAATCCTGGTCACGATGCTTGCGGTGGAGCTCCGATCGGGTGCCGTGCGCGGACTGGGACGTTGCGGAGGTTCGACTCGGATGCGACGGGCGGGGTGGGACGTGGTTGTCAGCGCTGGCAGCTGGGGGATGAGACACCAGCGACAGCACGGTGGTGATGGTGATGGTGATGGTGATGGTGATGGAGATGGTGATGGAGATGGCGATGGCGATGGCGATGGCGATGGCGATGGCGATGGCGATGGCGATGGCGATGGCGATGGCGATGGCGATGGCGATGGCGATGGCGATGGCGATGGCGATGGCGATGGCGATGGCGATGGCGATCGTGATCGTGATCGTGATCGTGATCGTGATCGTGATCGTGATCGTGATCGTGATCGTGATCGTGATGGAGATGGTGATGGTGATGGTGATGGTGATGGTGATGGTGATGGCGATGGCGATGGTGATGGCCGGATAACGGATAACGGATAATGGATGACGCAGTAGCCGTCTTAACACCAGACCGTGCATGGCGTTAGATTGGAATTGCATCTTATGATTGCATTTGTAGTTGCGTTTATGCACTGAACAACATGTCGTTTTGCCGTTGGTTCGCTCCATTGTGTGCTCCATTGTGTTCGGTTTCCGGTTCCCTGTGAATGTAAAGTACAGATGAATATGTTGTTTTCCTTGCAAATGGGACACTTCATGTTAGCTATTTATTCGAATTCAACTCCTACATGAAACTGATGTTTACACTGACATTGCCTGCACACATCACTGAACTAATCAACGCATACAATGAAGCATTATTTCCCGTTACATATATATATATATATATATATATATATATATATTTCTTTGTGTGTTTATCAGTAGTTTTTATACTTTGTGAGAGCAGTCCTTCCTCCTCCACCCCCACCCTAATTCTCCAGTGTGCCGCCATATGGAGGCTCCTGTTCAAAATTACTCCAGAAAAGTCCTATGAGCTACTTGCCAAAGAGCATCTGGGTGCATATCCAACTTTTTACAATGCACTACTCGAGTGAAAGGAAGAACGCACCGAAACAAGCTTTCCGATAACGAGAAAGAAGAACTTCCCTTGATAAAATAATTTCCCTTGGAATAGAAAGTATTATACATCTCCCCTATTAAGTCATACTTTTCCTACCCTCAGTCGCATCTCCATAAACTCTACAACTTATTAAGTTTATAAAAATGTTCATGAGATGGCGCCACAAGCGTAATATAGCTACGCTAAGTACGCTTCGTTTACGTCACGTAGCTACGTTTTGGGATTGGATCGTGCTGCTTCAACGATGTCTCGTTCCAACCATTCTATGTTCGTGCCGCGAACCCACCAGATGGTGGACCCCGGATAAACACGACTCTGTCACCTGGCCACACCGACCCTGTCTGACACACACCGACCCTGTCTGACACACACCGACCCTGTCTGACACACACCGACCCTGTCACCTGGACACACCGACCCTGTCTGACACACACCGACCCTGACTGACACATACCGACCCTGTCTGACACACACCGACCCTGTCTGACACACACCGACCCTGTCTGACACACACCGACCCTGTCTGACACACACCGGCCCTGTCGGACACACACCGACCCTGTCTGACACACACCGACCCTGTCTGACACACACCGACCCTGTCTGACACACACCGACCCTGTCGGACACACACCGACCCTGTCTGACACACACCGACCCTGTCACCTGGACACACCGACCCTGTCTGACACACACCGACCCTGTCTGACACACACCGACCCTGTCTCACACACACCGACACTGGCTGATACACACCGACCCTGTCTGACACACACCGGCCCTGTCGGACACACACCGACCCTGTCGGACACACACCGACCCTGTCGGACACACACCGACCCTGTCTGACACACACCGACCCTGTCTGACACACACCGACCCTGTCTGACACACACCGACCCTGTCTGACACACACCGACCCTGTCTGACACACACCGACCTTGTCTGACACACACCGACCCTGTCTCACACACACCGACACTGGCTGATACACACCGATCCTGTCTGACACACACCGGTCCTGTCGGACACACACCGACCCTGTGACACACACCGACCCTGTCGGACACACACCGACCCTGTCTGACACACACCGACCCTGTCTGACACACACCGACCCTGTCGGACACACACCGACCCTGTCTGACACACACCGACCCTGTCGGACACACACCGACCCTGTCGGACACACACCGACCCTGTCTGACACACACACCGACCCTGTCTGACACACACCGACCCTGTCGGACACACACCGACCCTGTCGGACACACACCGACCCTGTCGGACACACACCGACCCTGTCTGACACACACCGACCCTGTCGGACACACACCGGCCCTGTCGGACACACACCGACCCTGTCTGACACACACCGACCCTGTCTGACACACACCGACCCTGTCTGACACACACCGACCCTGTCTGACACACACCGACCCTATCGGACACACACAGACACTGTCTCACACACACCGACACTGGCTGACACACACCGATCCTGTCTGACACACACCGACCCTGTCTGACACACACCGACCCTGTCTGACACACACCGACCCTGTTGGACACACACCGGCCCTGTCGGACACACACCGACCCTGTCGGACACACACCGACCCTGTCTGACACACACCGACCCTGTCGGACACACACCGACCCTGTCTGACACACACCGACCCTGTCTGACATACACCGACCCTGTCTGACAAACACCGACCCTGTCTGACACACACCGACCCTGTCTGACACACACCGACCCTGTCTGACACACACCGACCCTGTCTGACACACACCGACCCTGTCTGACACACACCGACCCTGTCGGACACACACCGACCCTGTCGGACACACACCGACCCTGTCTGACACACACCGACCCTGTCGGACACACACCGACCCTGTCGGACACACACCGACCCTGTCTGACACACACCGACCCTGTCTGACACACACCGACCCTGTCTGACACACACCGACCCTGTCGGACAAACACCGACCCTGTTGGACACACACTGACCCTGTCTGACACACACCGACCCTGTCTGACACACACCGACCCTGTCGGACACACACCGACCCTGTCTGACACACACCGACCCTGTCTGACACACACCGGCCCTGTCAACACACCGACCCTGTCGACACACACCGACCCTGTCGACAACACCGACCCGTCGACACACACCGACCCCGCGACACACACCGGCCCTATCGGACACACACCGACCCTGTCTGACACACACCGACCCTGTCTGACACACACCGGCCCTATCTGACACACACCGGCCCTGTCGGACACACACCGACCCTGTCGGACACACACCGACCCTGTCGGACACACACCGACCCTGTCGGACACACACCGACCCTGTCTGACACACACCGACCCTGTCGGACACACACCGACCCTGTCGGACACACACCGACCCTGTCTGACACACACCGACCCTGTCACGTGACACACACCGACCCTGTCACGTGACCGGCAGTGACGCCGACCAGCGGTGTCCAGTGGTTATCGCCAAAACACGGGAAGCGTTTCAGCGTTGGCGCGACAGACGTGGAGCGGCCGGCACGCCAGGGGCGGGGCGGAGCGCGGTGGGGCGGGGCGGAGCGGGGCGCCAGCGATTGGCGATCACTCATAAGTGATCGGCGTCGATTTGACCCGACGAGGCGCGGCCGGCAGGGACGCGCGCCCGCTGCCCGAACCTCTGGTGAATCTCCGACGGATCTGTGGCGGATCCTGAGTCGTTTTGTGTCAAATGACGGCTGCGGATATCCGGGGGTGGAGGCCGCGACAGCTCGTGTGCGTCTGTAGCGCGTGTGAGCACGTGCCGTAACGGTGCGGACACGGCAACACCTCCGTGTGAGCACGTGCCGTAACGGTGCGGACACGGCAACACCTCATTCCCGGCTCCATTCCGTGTGAGCACGTGCCGTAACGGTGCGGACACGGCAACACCTCATTCCCGGTTCCATTCCGTGTGAGCACGTGCCGTAACGGTGCGGACACGGCAACACCTCATTCCCGGCTCCATTCCGTGTGAGCACGTGCCGTAACGGTGCGGACACGGCAACACCTCATTCCCGGCTCCATTCCGTGTGAGCACGTGCCGTAACGGTGCGGACACGGCAACACCTCATTCCCGGTTCCATTCCGTGTGAGCACGTGCCGTAACGGTGCGGACACGGCAACACCTCATTCCCGGCTCCATTCCGTGTGAGCACGTGCCGTAACGGTGCGGACACGGCAACACCTCCGTGTGAGCACGTGCCGTAACGGTGCGGACACGGAAACACCTCATTCCCGGCTCCATTCCGTTGGTGCCGTCGGCTTGCCAGGGGGGAGTAGTCTGGAGGGGTAGGATGTGCGACTTCCAACCGAAAGGTTGTGGGTTCGAGTCCCACCTGTCGCTGCTGTTCGCCCGCCACCCATTGGAGTGAGGGACTGGCGACGCTGTGTGACCCAACGGTCGACGCGTCGTAAAACCCAGCCTGAAGCCTCCACCACCGTCGGTTTGCCAGGAATAGGATAATAATAATATGAAGGATAAAGAACAGGAACAATAGTAAAAGGAATAATAAGAATGGGAATAATGATATTAGGAGTCATAATATTAGGAATAATAGTAATAATAGGAGTAATAACCTTATGGAAGCTAATAATAAGAATAATGATAATAATACAACTAATAATATTAAGTAATAATAATAATAGGAACAATAGTAAGAGGAATAATAATAATAGGAATAATAATACTAGGAATAATAATACTAGGAATAATAATAGGAATAATAATATTAAGCATCATAATAATAGGACTAATAATAATAGGAATATGGTAATATCGTCAGGCAACCGATTTCAGAAGATTGCGTGCATCCCACAAAGCGCAAGAGCGGTAGTTAGTTAGTTATATAGCTTTAGTTGTTTGGGCTTCAGGGCGCCTTCCGCGGTCATGCTGCGCCCGCCCATACCTCAGACGGCCATCCAGAGGCGGATGAATGCGGTGCCGGGCTTCAAGTCGTGGGCAGGCGGCGCAAATGACCTTTATGGTCCGGCACGCCTCTGAAAATCATTCCCCCCCCCCCCCTAAAGTCGTGGGCACCGTCCACATGGCGCTGTTGTGCTACCAAATGTGCATGCCATGCGTGCCAGTGCGTGGTGTGTATCGCTGAAGACGACGCTCCATGATAAGAACTCCATTAGTCGCCGCAGTTGGCCCACGCAAGAATCGTCGCCAGAACAGCACCGAGGGACGCCGCCTGGACGGGTCGGAAGTGATGTGGGCGCTGGTCAGCATCAGAAGGACACGAGGTCACAGCACAGAACACGGCGAGCTGTCAGTGCTGCTCGACACCTGGAGCACTGAGGCAGGGTGACGCTGGGTGGTGATACTGGGGTGATGACGCTGGGGTGATGACGCTGGGGTCGTGATGCTGGGGTGATGATACTGTGGTGATGACGCTGGGGTGATGACGTTGGGGTGATGATGCTGGGGTGATGATACTGGGGTGATGATACTGTGATGATGACGCTGGGGTGATGACGTGGGGTGATGATACTGTGATGATGACGCTGGGGTGATGACGTGGGGCGATGATGCTGGGGTGATGATATTGTGGTGATGACGCCGGGGTGATGACGTGGGGTGATGATGTTGGGGTGATGATGCTGGTGACGCTGCCGCCCAATGGGTGGCCGGGCCAGCTTCCACACGGCCGTGGTCACCATTGGGACGGACGTGATTTCTTGGGTTTCCACTGGGACCTTTCAGGATATTATCGCAAACAAGTTTAAACTGAATGCTTGTGGGAGTGAATTTGCGGGAAAAGTGAGCAGCTAACTTATTCGTGTCTCGGCTATAGCTGGCTGCAGCTGACTACGTCCGTCAGCTTGCTATGTCCATCAGCTGGCTACGTCCATCAGCTGGCTATGTCCATCAGCTGGCTATGTCCGTCAGCTGGCTATGTCCGTCAGCTGGCTATGTCCGTCAGCTGGCTATGTCCGTCAGCTGGCTATGTCCGTCAGCTGGCTATGTCCGTCAGCTGGCTATGTCCATCAGCTGGCTATGCCCGTCAGCTGGCTGTGTCCGTCAGCTGGTTATGCCCGTCAGCTGGCTGTGTCCGTCAGCTGGCTATGTCCATCAGCTGGTTATGTCCATCAGCTGGCTATGTCCATCAGCTGGCTATGTCCGTCAGCTGGCTATGTCCGTCAGCTGGCTATGTCCGTCAGCTGGCTATGTCCGTCAGCTGGCTATGTCCGTCAGCTGGCTATGTCCGTCAGCTGGCTATGTCCGTCAGCTGGCTATGTCCGTCAGCTGGCTATGTCCGTCAGCTGGCTATGTCCGTCAGCTGGCTATGTCCATCAGCTGGTTATGTCCATCAGCTGGTTATGCCCGTCAGCTGGCTATGTCCGTCAGCTGGCTATGTCCGTCAGCTGGCTATGTCCGTCAGCTGGCTATGTCCGTCAGCTGGTTATGCCCGTCAGCTGGCTATGTCCGTCAGCTGGCTATGTCCGTCAGCTGGCTATGTCCGTCAGCTGGCTATGTCCGTCAGCTGGCTATGTCCGTCAGCTGGCTATGTCCGTCAGCTGGCTATGTCCGTCAGCTGGCTATGTCCGTCAGCTGGCTATGTCCGTCAGCTGGCTATGTCCGTCAGCTGGCTATGTCCGTCAGCTGGTTATGCCCGTCAGCTGGCTATGTCCGTCAGCTGGCTATGTCCGTCAGCTGGCTATGTCCGTCAGCTGGCTATGTCCGTCAGCTGGCTATGTCCGTCAGCTGGCTATGTCCGTCAGCTGGCTATGTCCGTCAGCTGGCTATGTCCATCAGCTGGCTATGTCCATCAGCTGGCTATGTCCGTCAGCTGGCTATGTCCGTCAGCTGGCTATGTCCGTCAGCTGGCTATGTCCATCAGCTGGCTATGTCCGTCAGCTGGCTATGCCCATCAGCTGGCTGTGTCCGTCAGCTGGCTATGTCCATCAGCTGGCTACGCCCGGCGGTGACGACTGTCCACTGCTGGCCATCACTCCCGGCGCAGAGCGTGTTATCTCCAGTGGCAGCGGCGCGGCCACATCCTCTGCTGCGGCGCCGCGATAAAGGATAAACGCCACTCTGTGGTTCAATCATCGGCTCCTGGCGGTGGTCCTCGTCCAGAGAGAGGGGGGGGGGGCGCCACCCGAGAGAGGTGGTGTGTCTGTGTGAACATCACGTGACATATCTGGCGACCGAATGCCGAAATGCTGCGGGGACGTCGGGTTCTCTCCGGTGTTGCAGAGTGTGGGTACTCTGGATATAGTCACACAGACATATTTATTTTGATATATATATATATATATATATATATATATATATATATAAAATTAGGCACATTCTGATGAAAACCGTGGTGAAGCAGGGAGTCTTCGGCAGGAAACAGGGTCATAATTTGTGTTGGCGCAACCGCTTTGTGTCCTGCATATACGAATCCTTCCATTCTCACGTGTCTACTTCTATGCCCACACTTGCGGCATATACAGGTGTCATTGGACGCCTTCGGGCGCCAGATACATTGCGGCAGGCAGGCCTGGAACTAATCCTGCCGCAGGTGTTTCCCAGGGAGATGTGTGCCACAGGTGCCGGACACCAGCACCGGACGCAAATGGCATTAAACAACGTCGGAGCGCTGTGAATGATGCCAATTAATTGCGTGTCTGTGGCGTCGAGTGGCGCACATTGAGAGGCGCACATTGAGAGGCGCACATTGAGAGGCTCACATTGAGAGGCTCACATTGAGAGGCGCACGTTGAGAGGCGTACATTGAGAGGCGTACATTGAGAGGCGCACATTGACAGGCGCACATTGAGAGGCGCACATTAAGTGGCGTACATTAAGTGGCGCACATTGAGAGACGTACATTGAGAGGCGCACATTAAGTGGCGCACATTGAGAGGCGTACATTGAGAGGCGCACATTAAGTGGTGCACATGCAGTGGCGTACATTAAGTGGCGCACATTGAGAGGCGTACATTGAGAGGCGCACATTAAGTGGCGTACATTAAGTGGCGCACATTGAGAGGCGTACATTGAGAGGCGCACATTAAGTGGCGTACATTAAGTGGCGCACATTAAGTGGCGCACATTAAGTGGCGCACATTGAGAGGCGTACATTGAGAGGCGCACATTAAGTGGTGCACATGAAGTGGCGTACATTAAGTGGCGCACATTGAGAGGCGTACATTGAGAGGCGCACATTAAGTGGCGCACATTGAGAGGCGTACATTGAGAGGCGCACATTAAGTGGCGCACATTGAGAGGCGCACATTGAGAGGCGCACATTAAGTGGCGCACATTGAGAGGCGTACATTGAGAGGCGCACATTAAGTGGCGTACATTAAGTGGCGCACATTGAGAGGCGTACATTGAGAGGCGCACATTAAGTGGCGCACATTGAGAGGCGCACATTGAGAGGCGCACATTAAGTGGCGCACATTGAGAGGCGTACATTGAGAGGCGCACATTAAGTGGCGCACATTGAGAGGCGTACATTGAGAGGCGCACATTAAGTGGCGCACATTGAGAGGCGTACATTGAGAGGCGCACATTAAGTGGCGCACATTGAGAGGCGTACATTGAGAGGCGCACATTAAGTGGTGCACATGAAGTGGCGTACATTAAGTGGCGCACATTGAGAGGCGTACATTGAGAGGCGCACATTGAGAGGCGCACATTAAGTGGCGCACATTAAGTGGCGCACATTGAGAGGCGCACATTAAGTGGCGCACATTGAGAGGCGTACATTGAGAGGCGCACATTAAGTGGCGCACATTAAGTGGCGCACATTGAGAGGCGCACATTAAGTGGCGCACATTGAGAGGCGTACATTGAGAGGCGCACATTAAGTGGCGCACATTAAGTGGTGAAGGGATTGTGCCCAGTAATGTTTTCGGTGGCGTAGTACCTGGCATTGGCACAATTTGTTGTCACTCAGGCAACACATTTTCATTCCACGAGGAATGGCCAGCTGAGAAAACTATTTATTCATATCCAGATCCCGGCTCAATTTTCCCACGCAAACTTGATGTGCCATACCAAAGGTTATCTAGATATTTTAGAGAATACCTAGGTGATCTAGGCTGCCGAGTGCTTTCTGCCCTGGGCCGAACGGGTACCATATTTTCCAGCAATTTTAGGTTTCACGGCACGACTCATCTCCCTGGCAACATGCGTCATGTTGCCAGGCAACACGCGTCATGTTGCCAGGCAACATGCAGTGAAGCCGAGCTCTTCTAGCTGATAGTATCTGTGAGGCCCTACTCTTCCCAGTTTCAAGTCCCAATATCAAGTTGAAGTGGAAGTTCCCATATGACGTCGAACATTTTCATTCGGCGCGAATGTGAGTCGAAGAATGCAGGATTGCTCATTGCTGTACGTTGTTCATTGCTCAATCATTGCTGCACGTTGTGAAGATAGTCGAGGGAACTCAATATCAGCTTCATCGGGGTTACAATCAGCACTCCTTGTGGGAGGGAGGGCGGATGGAACTGCTGGAATTGTTCTACATGATGGGTAGGAGGGGAGCATGTTCCATCAAATGAAGATAATTTTCTGAAATCATTGAGTTTTCGGCGCTTCCTTCTATTACAGTAACATTTTAGAGAGTGAATGCTGGCTTAGGCTAGTATTATTCCAACATGTATCGAAACGCGATAATGTTTTGTTTAAAAAGAATTGCATAGAAATTTATATTTGTCCCAAGCACTTGGCCACTGTTCGAGGCCGCCCCATCCCAGTATGATTTGCTGGCTCCACCTCCCGTCCTCTTCAGGTCCTCCAGTGGTTCAATGGTCTTCCAGTGGTCCAATGGTCCTCCAGTGGTCCATTGGTCCTCCAGTGGTCCAATGGTCTTCCAGTGGTCTAGTGGTACTCCAGCGGTACAATTGCCCTCCAATGGTTCAATGATACTTTAATAGCACACAAATGATACAGTGAACCAATGATCCCACAGTGATCTAATGGTCATCCAATGATCTAGTTGTACAATGATTATTTAATGGTTTAAAGGTGCAATGGCCATCCAATGGTACAACGGTCATCCAATGGTATAATGGTTGTCCAATGGTCAAATGGTTCAATGGTCCTATGCAAAATGGTCCTACAATAGTACGATGGGCATCCAATGGTCCATCACTGATCCAGTGGCCCAATGGTTCTACAATGGCACAATCGTCCTCGAATGATCCTCCAATGATCCAGCAGCCCAGCGGTTCTCCTATAGTGATCCGCCGGACGATAATTGACACGCGCTGGCTGCCGGTCTCCTCTGTCAATCAAAACTAACTGCCGTTCAGGCTCGCGACGAGCCGCACGTCGCGCCGCTTCCCACACAGACCAGAGGCAGACACCGGCCGCAGCCTCCGCCAACGCCCTCCGCCGATTCTGTAGCTGCCCTCTGAGGAGCCTGACGCATCGGCACCATTAGTGTCGCTCAGCGGCGCTGATGTGCCACAATTTGTCGCAGACCGACACGCGCTCCACCGGCGTTCGCGCGGCGGGTAGGCGACAGCTGACTGCCGGCAGTCAGCTGATGGGCGGCCGGCCGGCGATCGGTCGCGTTATCTGACGTTTCCAGGGTGAACTTACGAGCGTGGAGCTCGCTCGTGCCGGCAGAATTGTGTCGTATCTGCGGGTCGAGGCGCGAGAGCCAGCGTCGCTGCCGACAGTCGGCGTTATCGGTGCGGGTTGGCGGCCGGAAGAGGAATTGTTCGCGAGTTGAAAGCGGCGCACGACGCCTGCAGTCCAATTGAGTGGCGAGTTATACAACGGTTGCCGATGTTTTATGACGCACGCCACGGGCGGATCCAGGCATTTCCATGGGCAGCTCGTCTGGAGGGGCGCCACTGTGGAATCCTTCAGAGAGGTGCCACTGCTGAAGCCTCAGAGGGACACCTTCGGCTGAAAATTCGTTGAGCGGGTGGGTACGGGGAATGGATGGGGTGGAGTGCACTCCAGAGTACTGAAAGGGCGCCTTTTCATCTCAGGGAAGAACCTTTCCGCTGAGAAGAACCTTTCGGCACCTTTGGCTGGAACATCGGCCGAGCAGAGGTGAGGATGCATTGAAACTTTCCCAGAGGGGTGTCTTGTCCCGGTCAGAAGAGCGCCACCTTTCCATGGGGAGCGACACATGCCCCCCTCCCCCAGGACCCTCCTATTTCCGCTCCTGAACAATGCCATGGAGACGTAGGCATGCGATGGCACGGTATTGCATTGGGCAGGCCAAGGCAGATTGCGCCAAGATATTCAGCGATTGCGCCAAGATATGTGCCAAGATATCACATGAAAGTGGGCGGGTGATCACGTTTACCAGAAGGCTACTCATAAAAGCGTATGGGAGGGAACAGTGCGGAGAACCGGAACAGATGATTGGGATGTAAGAACCGGAACAGATGATTGGGATGTAAGTTGCAACCACACACAATTTTCAAGCTGACCTGAAGTCTTAACCCTTGCGTATGCGCTCCCCCACGTACTTATCTGTCGGCATCAGTTAGCTTTGTCTGGTTACAGCAAGGACACGGGACCCGGAGATGGAGGGAGGGGGGGCAGATAATGCAGCGGCCCTCTCAACTTTGGACGAGCTTCCCGGAAAGATGCGACCACAAATTGGCGTTCGCCCCTCCCACAAGCTTTGGACAGTTCTGGTACAACTGGATTTTCGACTACAACACGTTTCACTTCGGCACGTTCCCACAGTGCCCCATCCTGACAACGTGCCTCCCCCTGGCATTTCCCAACGGAGAGTTCCGGCGACGTGAAACAAAAACCACCGTGTCGCACGTGTCGCACGTGTTGCACGTGCCGAACGTGCCGCACGTGCCGCATTGCGATGCGTTGCATTTTCGTCCATAGGTCAAGTCAAGGGCAGGCGAGGCTCAAGTGCTAACCTCGGTTTGGAAACTTGGCGCCCTGAATACACCATTGTCTTGTACGTAGGGTAACCTGTAGGGTAAACTGAATTGAAGGTAGGGTAAAGCTGAACGTAGGATAAACTGAACGTAGGGTAACCTGAACCTAGGGTAAACTGAACGCCAAGATCAGTTTCGGTGCTTAAATCAACCTCGGAGTGACACTGGAACCGCAAAAAGTTATCTGAAGTTCAGTTGGTCAATGACCTTGAATGACCTCGGCAAGGTCAACGATCCACTCCAACACACCAGCCGAGTTGTCCGTAACCCCGCCAACTCCAGTGTTGGCCAGTTGGGGTGTGGGTGAGTGGGTGAGACTGCTGGCCGATAACTCACGATTTCGGCGAACAGCAGACTGACGTGCTCCCCATGTGGCGTCACAGATCAGTGACCTGACGTCACATCTTCAGATGTGGCGTCACAGATCAGTGACCTGACGTCACATCTTCAGATGTGTGTACCACGAGCTCACAAAAGCTGCCCGACCAGCTGTGCCAAGCTGCCCGACCAGCTGTGCCAAGCTGCCCGACCAGCTGTGCCAAGCGGCCCGACCAGCTGTGCCAAGCTGCCCGACCAGCTGTGCCAAGCTGCCCGACCAGCTGTGCCAAGCTGCCCGACCAGCTGTGCCAAGCGTCCCGACCAGCTGTGCCAAGCGGCCCGACCAGCTGTGCCAAGCTGCCCGACCAGCTGTGCCAAGCGGCGGCATGCCGACGCGCGCCATTTATCCCACAATCACAAAAACCGCATATCAGTGCCTGCATCACCCCCTCCCCACCCCCTGCGAGGGCGGAGCTTCTGGCTGTCAGCACTTACTGTC
Organism: Ashinkailepas kermadecensis; assembly: GCA_034440615.1. Taxonomy (NCBI): domain Eukaryota; kingdom Metazoa; phylum Arthropoda; class Thecostraca; family Neolepadidae; genus Ashinkailepas; species Ashinkailepas kermadecensis. Next base: position 626,439 of record JAOTOM010005125.1, on the reverse strand, counting down.
AAGCACTGAATGCACACACAAGTGCTCACCGGCTATTGCCGCCTGACAGATGAACGCTCGCCGTCCAGATGTCGGTGATGACGCTCAAGTGGACGTTGCGTGACGTGCCAATGGCCCAATGGCCGGCGCCTCTCCGCTTCATTGGAAAATTGCCCACGAAATGCACGCTGCAATTTACGCCCCGTTATAAAAAAAACGGGCGAAAGTTGATATTATCAATCATGTATGAATTGTGCGTAGATAATGCAACGTAATAATATATTATACAGGAATGTGACTTGCCGTCAGATGTAGCAGTGGTGTCGTCAGGAATATTTTTCCGGGGGAGGGGGAGGGGGTGCCCCTCCCCAGGATGCCCTTGTCTTTCCGTTGGGTACTCCCTACTTCGGTGCTCCCTATGGGGCTCTCTACAAGACTGCAGTGATGCCCCGACAACGGATGGGGCGTCATTCCGCGCAGACTACGGCTGCTCTCAGACTGCGGCTGCTCTCAGACTGCGGCTGCTCTCAGACTGCGGCTGCTCTCAGACTGCGGCTGCTCTCAGACTGCGGCTGCTCTCAGACTGCGGCTGCTCTCAGACTGCGGCTGCTCTCAGACTGCGGCTGCTCTCAGACTGCAGTCTGTCTCAGACTGCAGTCTGTCTGTGGCCCTAAAAATCGCACTGCAGAGCTCCTCGAACATAGTGGAGAAGTTCTTGAAGTTTCGCCGGTGGCCCGTGACCACGGGCTGGGCCACTGCAATGTGGCATCACAGAATGCAAGCGCAAATATATTAATGTAGCATGTGTTGGTGCAATGTGCTAAATACCCCGGCCGTGTACGTGCGTTAACGGCTCGTTCAGCTCCCACTTCAAATGCTGCCGTTGAACTGGAATTCACGCATTGGCTCTGCTTAGGATAAGGCCCTGGTCCATGAAGCCACCCCAGCAAGAACTCAAACTGAATTTCCTAAATATATATATATATATATATATATATATATATATATATATAAATATGCATAACTAATGAACATTACTGGAAACCTGGTACCCAAGCCATAAAAGGTGGCATTTTAGGTACCATAGCTATCATTCTTCTTCCATGTCTCTTCGTCTATATTTATATGTTCTCACGTATGTCTATGTTCTGCGTATGTCACCTGTTGGATCCCCTGAGTGCTTTGACGTAAACTCGCCAGCCGTTACACAGATATCTCACACGGCAATTTTCCCGGTGTATTGTTGCTCGAGGGTAGTGATCACGTTTCTCTCGGCCGCAGTTAGGGCGCGTTCTGCCGGCCTGCCGGCAGTCGGGGCGCGTTCGGTGCGGAGAACTCGCGGCAGGTAGCGCCGCGACCGTCTGCGCCGTTTGTCACGTCTCCGACCACACCTGAGCTCCGACCACACCTGAGCTCCGACCACACCTGAGCTCCGACCACACCTGAGCTCCAATCCAATTACACCACTGAATTACACCACTGACCGGCGCCGAGAACGCTCCATTTGTAGATTAACATCTGGCCGTTGGGTCTCCTGCGTCCAGCCGCTGTCGGAGGCTGACGCTGGGTAACGTGCAAATAGGCTGACGCGGAGTAACGAGCAAATAACGCCGGGACTGACGTAGGCTGACGGAGGCTGACGCTGGGTAACGTGCGCATAACGCCCAATGACGGAGGATGACGCTGGATAGCGTGCGCATGGCGCCCGCTGACTGAGGATGACGGAGGCTGACGCTGGGTAACGAGCAAATAACGCCGGGACTGACGGAGGCTGACGGAGGCTGACGGAGGCTGACGGAGGCTGACGGAGGCTGACGCTGGATAACGTGCAAACGACGCCGGACAGCATCGGCCCACTGTGCCGTGATATCACTGTGCACGGCACAGTGAGTCACAGTGGTCGCCGCAGCTCAATCGGCATGACGTTGGACTCGCGATCGCAAGATCGTGGGTTCGAATCCGAGTAATTGCATTGACTCACCATACCATGAAGAAGTTTAATTTAAACGTGCATGTATGTTCGTTTTAACATTAAGTGTTCACTGTTTTGCTTGTGTTGCACACTTCCTTTGGCTGGATATGCTGAGGATTATGCCAATGGCGTCTACGTCTCGGGTACGGTTGTAGCTGAGAATGACCGGTATTGTAAGGGTGATTGAGATTGTCTCAGACAATTTCGATGTTCGGAGCCATTCCGAAATCCGAAACAATCGACCCTGGACACCATGAGACGTTCCGAGGCTTAAGGGGAGCTTTGATTGCGGCAGTTGAGAGTTGGCGAAATGAGATGGAGCGTTCCTTCCGCCTGAGGAATTCTAGCGGCAATATTAACTGACATCGTAACTTACGAGACAGACAGTGAGAGCTGGGCAGAGATGCAGCCAAGGGAGCCCTCCACACCACCACCACCACCCTTAGCAACCAAAATACGCTAGTTGAAAAGAGGAACTTTGATATTTTCGCCATACAATATCAGATATTGCGGGCGCGCCTCGTGCGCGGATAGTGGTCTATTGTTTTGCTACGTTTTTTTTCGTCGGGCCCCCTTACGGAGATCCTGGCTGCGCCCCTAGTGCAGAGCATGAATCCTACAATGTTGGATGCTCCTTTTTTTGGTCGTGACACAGTTTTGTCCCTTTTGGGTCCCGCGGTCAGGTGTGTAACGTTTTTCCTATAGAACGTTTAATATTTTATTTGGGCAGAATATGACGTGCTCTTCCACTCTTAAAGCAGCTCTCCCAGTGGCACAGTCCAATTTGAGCTGGACACTTGAAGCTATAGGGGAGGTTGCGCTCTTTCCAACTATACACGCACGCTTATTTCTGACCAACTGGGCCAACTTTGGCTTTCCGTCACCCCACAATGCGCTTGCATCAGACGCCCTGGATGGCAGCAAGAATATTGTCGGATTATACCAGTTTACATTCACAGCACTACTATCTTGTGCCAGTGTCATTTGTGTCAATCAATCAGCTGACGAATTGTTCCCACTGCAACAGCAGACGGGTAAGCATATTGTCGTCCAGCAGCGTCGGCAATTTTGATGGCACATATCAAATATCACTCGAGGCTTTTCGCTGTTTTGGAACAAGGTGACTTCCTCGGTTGTTCTGTAAGATATATATACCTATATATATATATATATATAAATATATATATATACATATATATATATATATATAATATGAGATCTTAATCGACGTGAGATACATGTGAGATACTCGGCCCCTGCGACCCTGTTTATCGTTTGTCTCTTCTGAGTTGGTTATCGTATCATAGTCCGTTAGATCCGTATCACAGATCACTCTGTACGGCTGGATCACCGTCCGCCAACAGATCACCCTCCAGGGCTGGATCACCTGTCCGTTCTATTGCTGAATCATCGTGTGTAGCAGCATGGATGCTAGGTGCACTAACGATAAATGAAATCAGAAACCTGAATTTGCGATGTTAGAGACATCGAAGGCACATTCTATTACCGTCCACATTTCTTCCCAATGTCAAATACCCATTGGAACGTGTTTTTAGAAAATCGTCCATAACTAGGACAGTTCCTGGAAGAGCAAACCACAAGGGTGTGCTTCCATACCGAACTGTTTGTCTTGTGTCAGCATCGTGCCAGTCACGTGGAAAATATTTGCCGACAAAAGCGCTCTTGTCACGTCAGAGGACCTCGGGCACTCGCAGAAGCTTGCTGGCCGTAACTTAGCAACGGGTGGAATTAAACAACCCACTCTTGGCGATGTGTGTGCACGTCATCGACGGTTTTGTCGCCAGCGTCCGGCCGACAGAAAGCTTTTATCCCTCTTTGTCGTCTCAACCACAGTGTTGTCTGCTGGACAGCCGTGTCTGTGTGTGCGTCCTCTGTGTCTGTGTGTCTCTATGTGTCTGTGTGTGTGTGTCTCTGTGTGTGTGTCCTCAGCGTACCCGTCCGTTACGCCAGTTTCTTTGCTTGCCGTCTTTGGTCTCCCATCTTTTTTACCTTGCTTGCCTGTCACCGGATGCCGCATCAGCCGGATTGACGTATCTTTTCCGTAGCGGACCCGTAGCGGACCCGTAGCGTAGCCCGTCGAGTTCCGTAGCGTAGCCCGTTCCTTGGCGTAGCCCGTCTAGCAGATGGCACGCTGCCTCCGCCGAAGAACAACATGACAGATAAAAAATGTTGTGCAACCGACAACAACTCGTTCTGCTCGTGGAGCAATTGGGATGTTTTTTTTCCTCGCCGAGAGGCAGCTCGATTCGAGGAGCTGCTAGGCTGTTTTCTTGACCGCAGGCAGCTCGATCCACGGAGCAGTTTGGCCCTTCTCCCGCCTAGAGGCAGTTCGATCCACGGCGCAGCTTTGCTCGTCTCCCGCCGAGAACGGTCGTAGGTATTTGGCGGTATGGCTCGTCCAATGGCCCCGCGTCCTAGTCGGACCTGATTTCCGGTCGTTAGTATGCATTCGCCCGTGCGGCCGGCGGGGCGATGATGTCGAATGTCGAATGTCGCCACGTTGTCGACAAATCCCGGGCCGCGCGCCGTATGGTCGGCACGTGCCGCCGCCGCCGCCAGTGGCCGACTCGGGGGCGGTGAGCGGTGTGGAGCGTCGGGCGACGCTGGGACCACGGACGGCACTGGAGTAATGGGCGACACTGGGGTAATGGGCGACACGAGCGCCACCGTGCAGCACTGCGGTGGTGGAAACACGTCAGTTTCTGCCGCCGCAGTGTCGTCAGCGGCACTGAGGAAATGGGTGCAATAGTGGAGGTCAGCGACACTGGGGAGATGGGGGCAGTACTGGAGGTCAGCGACACTGGGGAGATGGGGGCAGTACTGGAGGTCAGGGACACTGGGGAGATGGGGGCAGTACTGGAAGTCAGCGACACTGGGGAGATGGGGCAGTACTGGAAGTCAGCGACACTGGGGATATAGGGGCAGTACTGGAAGTCAGCGTCACTGGGGAGATGGGGGCAGGACTGGATGTCAGTGTCACTGGGGATATGGGGGCGGTACTGGAGGTCAGCGTCACTGGGGAGATGGGGGCAGGACTGGACTGTCAGACTGGAAGTCTGACGGTAGGCTTCCAACGGACGTCTCCGAATGGTGTCCGATCCCGGCGTCAGTCCGCTGACACCGATACTGGTGTCAGTCCGCTGACGCCGATACTGGTGTCAGTCCGCTGACACCGATACTGGTGTCAGTCCGCTGACACCGATACTGGTGTCAGTCCGCTGACACCGATACTGGTGTCAGTCCGCTGACACCGATACTGGTGTCAGTCCGCTGACACCGATACTGGTGTCAGTCCGCTGATACCGGTGCTGGTGTCAGTCCGCTGACACCGATACTGGTGTCAGTCCGCTGACACCGATACTGGTGTCAGTCCGCTGATACCGGTGCTGGTGTCAGTCCGCTGACACCGATACTGGTGTCAGTCCGCTGACACCGATACTGGTGTCAGTCTAGCCTGGCGTTGGCCAGCGTGCTGAGGAGTCGCTGAATGGCGCACACTGGTACGACCTGCTCGCCTGTGTTGGCCAAATCATCCCAGTGGATTATGGAATGGATCAGCTCGTGCCGGAATTTTGTAATATTCAATGAAGACGAGGCTCGTACAATCAGCTGGATGAGTTCAATGGTTGCAGTTGTAGATGGCGTCAGGCTACAGCCTTTTCAGACAGCTTAAACATTTTTTCTGGCATTGTATCTGGCAACATGCTTAGCGAGCGAAGTTCTTGTGTGTAGGATGGAACATTTATAGTTCAGTATACATTTGCACTCAGTTTTTGTCAGTGCTTGCTTGGTGTATAATTGTATCCATTTGTAGTTATAATCGCAGATGCTGGTTCACGGCTGTGTGCTATCACTGTATCCCAGGATAGCCGGCGGTGTGCTGGCGGTCGGTGTCGGTCTCCGCAGACCTTACTCGATGGAGAGTGTCCATGAGCTGTGGAAAAAAAACTAAATTCTAAAGGCTTGCACTCCACTACACTGAGCGAACATTATCAGCTGGTCACTGAGCGGTCATTAGCGGTCACTGAGATCGGTCACTGAGAGCGGTCACTGAGCGGTCACTGAGAGCGGTCACTGAGATCGGTCACTGAGACGGTCACTGGGATCGGCCACTGAGACGGTCACTGAGAGCGGTCACTGAGAGCGGTCACTGAGAGCGGTCACTGAGAGCGGTCACTGGGATCGGTCACTGAGAGCGGTCACTGAGAGCGGTCACTGGGATCGGCCACTGAGAGCGGTCACTGAGAGCGGTCACCAGAGCCCTGAGAGATCCTGAATCTGGGATCGGCCACTGAGATCGGTCACTGAGAGCGGTCACTGAGATCGTCCTGACGGATCTGTTGAGTTTTTCCGAATACAAGGACAACACAAAGAACGGAGGATCTTCTATGTCCCTGTCCCTGGCCGTGTCTTTTCCCGGTCGGTTAAACTTAACTAAGTAAGCGAATTAAACATAAAATAAATCATAATTAACTAACTAAAGAACTTTCCCATGGCCTCAGTTCGCACTCTGGCCACCTCACCCCCCTCTCCCCCAGCCAAGCCCCCACAGTTACGCCACTGTTCGTGGACATGGCGACCTCCTTCCCCTATCCGCAAACATCCCGATACGACTCTCGGACAAGCACTTCCCTCCTCTATACGCAGATATTCCGTCTTTAGCGCCGGGACTTCCCTCCCGTATCCGCAGACATCTCGTCTCGGGCCGTAACTTCTCTCCCGTATCCACGACAGTCTCCCGGGCAGCGGTTTCCCTCCCGTATCCGCAGACAGCCCGTCTCCCGGCCCGGGACTTCCCTCCCGTATCCACAGACAGTCTCTCCCGGGCCGGGACTTCCCTCCCGTATCCACAGACAGTCTCCCGGGCCGGGACTTCCCTCCCGTATCCACAGACAGTCTCCCGGGCCGGGACTTCCCTCCCGTATCCACAGACAGCCTCCCGGGCCGGGACTTCCCTCCCGTATCCACAGACAGCCTCCCGGGCCGGGACTTCCCTCCCGTATCCACAGACAGTCTCCCGGGCCGGGACTTCCCTCCCGTATCCACAGACAGTCTCCCGGGCCGGGACTTCCCTCCCGTATCCACAGACAGTCTCCCGGGCCGGGACTTCCCTCCCGTATCCACAGACAGCCTCCCGGGCCGGGACTTCCCTCCCGTATCCACAGACAGTCTCCCGGGCCGGGACTTCCCTCCCGTATCCACAGACAGCCTCCCGGGCCGGGACTTCCCTCCCGTATCCACAGACAGCCTCCCGGGCCGGGACTTCCCTCCCGTATCCACAGACAGCCTCCCGGCCCGGGACTTCCCTCCCGTATCCACAGACAGCCTCCCGGCCCGGGACTTCCCTCCCGTATCCGTAGACATCTCGTCTCGGGCCGTAACTTCTCTCCCGTGTCCACAGTATCTAGGGCAGCGATTTCCATCCTGTCTCCGCAGACATCCCGCCTCCCGGGCCGGGACTTCCCTCCCGTATCCACAGACAGCCTCCCGGCCCGGGACTTCCCTCCCGTATCCACAGACAGCCTCCCGGGCCGGGACTTCCCTCCCGTATCCACAGACAGCCTCCCGGGCCGGGACTTCCCGCCCGCATCCTCATCGCGTCTCTCTGGCCTGGAGTTCACTCTCGGCGCGTCCCCACTGTCTTCCTTGAATGGTCTGCGGTTTCAGAACTGATCAGATAGTGCTCGCGCTTTATGAGGAGCGGCGCTCGCCGAGAATGGCTGCAGGCCGAAGTTGGATGCTGCGGTGGGAAGAGCGGAGGAAACGCTGAATAGAGGCGAGCAGGTGGAAAGAAGTCGCCTGAAAACAAGAACGCTGGCGTGAAAGATAGACTCTAAAAGATAATGCAAGTGAAGTTCTATTGACTTGGCGAAGCGAACAAGAAGTGGTGACAAAACGTGAAGCATAAGCGACGTGGTGTTTACGAATGGTGAAAGCATCCCTGTGAGATCAGGAGAAGTGAGAAGTGAGACGGTGAGGAAGTGAGGAAGTGGGTAGTGAGGCAGTAAGAAGTGAGGCTTTCCTGGGAGATATAACCAATTCCTTCTGACTCAACTTTCAATGCGTGTCTCTCAGTTGCTACCATCTTGTTAACTTAGTTAAACTATCAGCTCTAACTAAATCAGTTCTAACTGTTCTGTTAAATTAACTTAGTTCTAGTTTATATTTTTGATTGTGACAAAATATTAATATATCTTAATACAAGGGTAATCATAAAATGCAAATACAAATGCATTCAGAAAGACGACCGTAAGCAAAGAAACATCAGCACATGCATCTGCATTTAAAACCCGTATCTACAACTTACCTACACATTGGTATATGCGTTTGTGTATTTCCCGTGTTTGTTTGTTTTTGCGACATTCCTACACATCGGTATGTGTTTATGTATTTCCCGTGTGTGCTTGTTCTTGCGATTTCCCTATACATCGGTGTGTGTTTGTGTAAGCGTGTTCTGAAATGCTGACTGTATGTCAGCACGTGCCAACTGGTCGGCCACGCCGATACTCCGGCGGATTCAGATGACGGTATCTGACATACCTCAGCAGATTCAGATGACAGTATCCGACTTAATTCAGCAGATTCAGATGACCGGATCTGACATTCCCCAACATATTCAGATGATAGTATCTGACATGCCTCAACAGATTCAGGTAACAGTAGCTGACATATTTCAGCAAATTCAGATGACAGTAGCGCGAAATGCTTCAGCAGATTCAGATGACAGTAGATGGCAGATAACAGTAGATGGCATATGACAGTAGATGACATATGACAGTAGATGACAGATGACAGTAGATGACAGATGACAGTAGATGACAGATGATAGTAGATAACAGATGACAGATGACAGACGACAGAGATGACAGATGACAGTAGATGACAGATGCCAGTAGATGACAGATGATAGTAGATGACAGACGACAGTAGATGTTAATAGATGACAGACGACAGAGATGACATATGACAGTAGATGACATATGGCAGATGACAGTAGATAACGGATGACAGTAGATGACATATGACAGTAGGTGACAGACGACAGAGATGACAGTAGATGACAGACGACAGTAGATGACAGATGACGGTAGATGACAGACTTCAGCCGATTGAGATGACAGTATCTCATCGGGCCAATGCGTCACTTTAACGATACGGCAACAATACATCGGGAATTAAACTAGCTCCCCAGACAGCCACACGCTACCCTGATTGCATTGAGTTTGGAACAGCAGTTTTCCTGATTGGACTGCCTCCATCGACATCTTGTTCTGCGCCCTTGGACAGCCATAGTCCGAAGAGAATTGCCTAGTGGATTAGGGGTGCTTCAACATGCATGGTGAATTGAGTGGCTTGACATGATAGGCATACATTGCTCAGGCTTCTTAACTTCAGGAGGCGTTGCAAGCTGTAGAGATGTTTTGTGGAAGTTAGGCAAACCAAAGTACACCAAAAAGTATACCCGTAGTCTGCCCGTGAGGCTCATCGTCTCCATGATCCACTTCGATCTTCCCCATGTGTTCAAGATTTAGCATGGGACATGAGGCTACTGGGCTCATCGGATGCTCACCGGTAAGATCATCCTGACAGATCAGTCTGACAGATCAGCCTGACAGATCAGCCTGACAGATCAGTCTGACAGATCAGCCTGACAGATCAGTCTGACAGATCAGCCTGACAGATCAGCCTGACAGATCAGTCTGACAGATCAGCCTGACAGATCAGTCTGACAGATCAGCCTGACAGATCAGCCTGACAGATCAGCCTGACAGATCAGCCTGACAGATCAGCCTGACAGATCAGCCTGACAGATCAGCCTGACAGATCAGTCTGACAGATCAGTCTGACAGATCAGCCTGACAGACCAGTCTGACAGTTCAGCCTGACAGATCAGTCTGACAGATCAGCCTGTCAGATCAGTCTGACAGATCAGCCTGACAGATCAGCCTGACAGACCAGTCTGACAGTTCAGCCTGACAGATCAGCCTGACAGATCAGTCTGACAGATCAGCCTGACAGATCAGCCTGTCAGATCAGTCTGACAGATCAGCCTGACAGATCAGCCTGACAGATCAGTCTGACAGATCAGCCTGACAGATCAGCCTGTCAGATCCACTGCCAGCCAGCACTTCAGCGTCACTAGTGACGTCACAGGTGAGCAGAGGCGTAATCAAGGGGGGGGGGGGCCACTTCTTAGCAGCCAAAAATACACTCGATGAAATGAGATATTCTGAGATTTTCGCCACGCAAAACCTTAAATCTGTGGCGCCCTTCGCACGTCGTTTTCTCCTCCATTTTTTTTTTTTTGTCTTTTTGGTTGGCCCCCTTAGGAAGATCCTGGCTGCGCCATTGCAGGTGAGCACTTGGCAGCAGCAGATGGCCTGGCGTGCCAGACATGGGAGCGAGTGTGCCGACTTGGAAACAACTGATGACGTCACCAATCAGTTCCGACGCTGTGAGACGGGCACAAAGTTCGGTATAAAGTCATGCAATGCATTCAATGAAGATGCAAAATTACATTGCATTTTTTGCAATGCAAATAAAGTGATGCGATACATGCAAATATCCAAAGTGTATAATATCAAAATTTCAACTATAATGACACAAGTGTTCATTTCCATCTTCTCGTCACTAACTTGACGTCGATTAAACCAAGTACAGACCAGTCAGGAATGTCGTTTTCTATCTTTTCGTGGATGCCGGGGACCGAGAACAAAGCCTGGACAGCCCGAACATTGTGGCCCTAAGCATCGCACCTGCGGATAGACCGGCATCAGACCAGTAGGTATGATTAACCAATTCGGGTAACCCAATCCCAGTAACAAACAAGGCAACAAACTACGACTTGGATCATCCCACCTTCCCCCCAAAATGAAACGTTCCATACAATGTTTACAGATTAAATTGTTCACTCAAATAACACTCATGTATCAAATCGTTTCTGCAAGCTTTAATTACAGTTAGCACTGCACAGGACGCGGTTAGCACTTCCTGAACCGGCGATCCGGCAGCGGAGCGAGGCGGCGATAATGACGTCACTGGTAGACAACTGGACGGAAGCGGCCACAGCCGCCGTCGCACGCGGTCGGCGGCCTTTCGCCGGGCGGAATTAACGGCGTGGTTGCGTCAGACCCGTCAGCTGACGTCTGACCCGTCAGCTGACGTCTGACCCGTCAGCTGACGTCTGACCCGTCAGCTGACGTCTGACCCGTCAGCTGACGTCTGACCCGTCAGCTGACGTCTGACCCGTCAGCTGACGTCTGACCAGTCAGCTGACGTCTGACCCGTCAGCTGACGTCTGACCCGTCAGCTGACGTCTGACCCGTCAGCTGACGGGTCAGACCCGCCAGCTGACGTCTGACCCGTCAGCTGACGTCTGACCCGTCAGCTGACGTCTGACCCGTCAGCTGACGTCTGACCCGTCAGCTGACGTCTGACCCGTCAGCTGACGTCTGACCCGTCAGCTGACGTCTGACCCGTCAGCTGACGTCTGACCCGTCAGCTGACGTCTGACCCGTCAGCTGACGTCAGACCCGCCAGCTGACGTCTGACCCGTCAGCTGACGTCTGACCCGTCAGCTGACGTCTGACCCGTCAGCTGACGTCTGACCCGCCAGCTGACGTCTGACCCGTCAGCTGACGGGTCAGACCCGTCAGCTGACGTCAGACCCGTCAGCTGACGTCTGACCCGTCAGCTGACGTCTGACCCGTCAGCTGACGTCTGACCCGTCAGCTGACGGGTCAGACCCGCCAGCTGACGTCTGACCCGTCAGCTGACGTCTGACCCGTCAGCTGACGTCTGACCCGTCAGCTGACGTCTGACCCGTCAGCTGACGTCTGACCCGTCAGCTGACGTCTGACCCGTCAGCTGACGTCTGACCCGTCAGCTGACGTCTGACCCGTCAGCTGACGTCAGACCCGCCAGCTGACGTCTGACCCGTCAGCTGACGTCTGACCCGTCAGCTGACGTCAGACCCGTCAGCTGACGTCTGACCCGTCACCTGACGTCTGACCCGTCAGCTGACGTCTGACCAGTCAGCTGACGTCAGACCCGTCAGCTGACGTCTGACCCGTCAGCTGACGTCTGACCCGTCAGCTGACGTCAGACCCGTCAGCTGACGTCTGACCCGTCAGCTGACGTCTGACCCGTCAGCTGACGTCTGACCCGTCAGCTGACGTCTGACCCGTCAGCTGACGTCTGACCCGTCAGCTGACGTCTGACCCGTCACCTGACGTCTGACCCGCCAGCTGACGGCGCGCCCAGGCCGCGGGCGCTCCGGCACGCCGCGGTCGTGTCGTCTGTCAAAGGCGCGTCTGAGGTCTACGGCCAGCGCTGCCGCCATCGCCACCGCTGGCGACGCGGGTGGCTGCACTGCGGTGGCCAGTGGCGGATCCAGGGGGTCAACCCCCAAGATGGCGATTTTATCGATATTTTGCACTAAAGTGGCATTTTCTTGGAAGCTGCGAACATTTTATGAGATAAATATTGTCTGAATTAGACCCGACGAATGTTAGCTGTACAAATCTGATGAGGTTGTCTAAATCCGAGAGTTTTTTTTTTAACTTCCCTGAAGCCATATTTCTGGATCCGCCCCCGGTGAAGACCACCACACCGTTAGTGGAAAATTCGGGAGCGGATGCTGTGCTAGTAACGTACTTGTGTACCTGTACCTGTAACGTGTGTACCTGTACTAACGTACTTGGGTACCGTGCCAGTGACATAGGAACATACTGGTAATGCGCAACATGTTACTACTGGTACGGTTGTCCTCGCCAAGCGTATTGATGGAAAGACTAGGGCTTACGTTCCATCTTGGAACATACTCGGCGACGACCGCACTACGAATAATAATAGCATCCAGGATCCGGAGAATAGCATCCAGGATCCAGCCGACTTTCTGGGGGGGGGGGGGACAGGGACGAACAGTCGGTTGTTTTTTGCAAGCTTAGACGAACTGCCACATTCTGGCGGGTATAAATTTAAGTGCCCTGACGGAGAAACAATGTTGAGCGGATGGGGGTGGGGGGTGCACTACGGTCGTACAGATGCCAAATACCTCCCTTCGGTTGGGAGAGCAAAATGCATGTTGGCTGCATTCGGGGAGGATTTTGATCCCGCCCTAAAATTGAGGAGGAAGATGACTGTTTGTCCCCCCCCCCACCCTCCCCATTCACGGCATGGGGAGACATGGCGGTATTTTCTCAGTCATGTCTCGGGGGGAGACATGACTTCATGGCCACCCTGGATTCGCTATTGATCGTATATGTAAACAACTCGTCATTTGCATTTAGACAAATCGATTCGGATATAGGCTCGGGCCACTTTCGTACGTCAGAGTGGGAGCGGCTTTAATGATAATTGGTCCATACTCATATTCACCCATGTTAAATCCGGGGATGTCTTTAGTGACGCAGCCAGGATTATCTTGAGGACGCGATCAAAAACACAAAACCGGCCGGTTCCCAGCCACCGCCAAAGTGGGCAAATCTCCGCCGATGCCTCACTGCTGGTGTGCCTGTGAGCTTCACTGATGCTGATGCTCCTGGTGCTGGTGATTTCTTTTCTGCCGGTGCTGGAGCGAATTTTTAAAAGCCGCAACTGAGCCCCCGTTCAGCGGGATCACAGTTGCTCTACAGCGGGGTCAGTCGGGTGATCATGGGAGCCACTCCGAGTCCCCACCACCCTAGCCACTATGGCAGCCACTCCGAGTCCACCACCCCAGCCACTATGGCAGTCACTCCGAGTCCACCACCCCAGCCACTATGGCAGCCACTCCGAGTCCACCACCCCAGCCACTATGGCAGCCACTCCGAGTCCACCACCCCAGCCACTATGACAGCCACTCCGAGTCCACCACCCCAACCACTATGACAGCCACTCCGAGTCCACCACCCCAACCATTATGACAGCCACTCCGAGTCCACCACCCCAGCCACTATGGCAGCCACTCCGAGTCCACCACCCCAACCACTATGGCAGCCACTCCGAGTCCCCACCACCCCAGCCACTATGGCAGCCACTCCGAGTCCCCACCCCAGCCACTATGACAGCCACTCCGAGTCCACCACCCCAGCCACTATGGCAGCCACTCCGAGTCCACCACCCCAGCCACTATGACAGCCACTCCGAGTCCACCACCCCAGCCACTATGGCAGCCACTCCGAGTCCACCACCCCAGCCACTATGGCAGCCACTCCGAGTCCACCACCCCAGCCACTATGGCAGCCACTCCGAGTCCACCACCCCAGCCACTATGACAGCCACTCCGAGTCCCCACCACCCCAGCCACTATGACAGCCACTCCGAGTCCCCACCACCCCAGCCACTATGACAGCCACTCCCGAGTCCACCACCCCAGCCACTATGGCAGCCACACCGAGTCCCCACCACCCCAACCACTATGACAGCCACTCCGAGTCCACCACCCCAGCCACTATGACAGCCACTCCGAGTCCACCACCCCAGCCACTATGGCAGCCACTCCGAGTCCACCACCCCAGCCACTATGGCAGCCACTCCGAGTCCACCACCCCAACCACTATGGCAGCCACTCCGAGTCCACCACCCCAACCACTATGACAGCCACTCCGAGTCCACCACCCCAACCACTATGGCAGTCACTCCGAGTCCACCACCCCAGCCACTATGGCAGCCACTCCGAGTCCCCACCACCCCAACCACTATGACAGCCACTCCGAGTCCACCACCCCAACCACTATGACAGCCACTCCGAGTCCACCACCCCAACCACTATGGCAGCCACTCCGAGTCCCAACCACTATGGCAGCCACTCCGAGTCCCCACCACCCCAGCCACTGTGACAGCCACTCCGAGTCCACCACCCCAGCCACTATGGCAGCCACTCCCAGTCCACCACCCCAACCACTATGACAGCCACTCCGAGTCCACCACCCCAGCCACTATGGCAGCCACTCCGAGTCCCCACCACCCCAGCCACTATGACAGCCACTCCGAGTCCCCACCACCCCAGCCACTATGGCAGCCACTCCGAGTCCCCACCACCCCAACCACTATGACAGCCACTCCGAGTCCACCACCCCAGCCACTATGGCAGCCACTCCGAGTCCCCACCACCCCAGCCACTGTGACAGCCACGCCGAGTCCACCACCCCAACCACTATGACAGCCACTCCGAGTCCCAACCACTATGGCAGCCACTCCGAGTCCACCACCCCAGCCACTGTGACAGCCACTCCGAGTCCACCACCCCAACCACTATGACAGCCACTCCGAGTCCCAACCACTATGGCAGCCACTCCGAGTCCACCACCCCAGCCACTGTGACAGCCACTCCGAGTCCACCACCCCAACCACTATGGCAGTCACTCCGAGTCCACCACCCCAGCCACTATGGCAGCCACTCCGAGTCCCCACCACCCCAACCACTATGACAGCCACTCGAGTCCACCACCCCAACCACTATGACAGCCACTCCGAGTCCACCACCCCAACCACTATGACAGCCACTCCGAGTCCCAGCCACTATGGCAGCCACTCCGAGTCCACCACCCCAACCACTATGACAGCCACTCCGAGTCCACCACCCCAACCACTATGACAGCCACTCCGAGTCCACCACCCCAGCCACTATGGCAGCCACTCCGAGTCCCCACCATCCCAGCCACTGTGACAGCCACTCCGAGTCCACCACCCCAACCACTATGACAGCCACTCCGAGTCCACCACCCCAGCCACTATGACAGCCACTCCGAGTCCACCACCCCAACCACTATGGCAGCCACTCCGAGTCCCCACCACCCCAGCCACTGTGACAGCCACTCCCGAGTCCACCACCCCAACCACTATGACAGCCACTCCGAGTCCCAACCACTATGGCAGCCACTCCGAGTCCACCACCCCAACCACTATGACAGCCACTCCGAGTCCACCACCCCAACCACTATGACAGCCACTCCGAGTCCCAACCACTATGGCAGCCACTCCGAGTCCCCACCACCCCAGCCACTGTGACAGCCACTCCGAGTCCACCACCCCAGCCACTATGACAGCCACTCCGAGTCCACCACCCCAGCCACTATGACAGCCACACCGAGTCCCCACCACCCCAACCACTATGGCAGTCACTCCGAGTCCACCACCCCAGCCACTATGACAGCCACTCCGAGTCCACCACCCCAGCCACTATGACAGCCACTCCCGAGTCCACCACCCGAGCCACTATGGCAGTCACTCCCGAGTCCACCACCCCAGCCACTATGACAGCCACTCCGAGTCCACCACCCCAGCCACTATGACAGCCACTCCGAGTCCACCACCCCAGCCACTATGGCAGTCACTCCGAGTCCACCACCCCAGCCACTATGGCAGTCACTCCGAGTCCACCACCCCAGCCACTATGGCAGTCACTCCGAGTCCACCACCCCAGCCACTATGACAGCCACTCCGAGTCCACCACCCCAGCCACTATGGCAGCCACTCCGGGTCCACCACCACCCCAGCCACTGTGACAGCCACTCCGAGTCCACCACCCCAGCCACTATGGCAGCCACTCCGAGTCCACCACCCCAGCCACTATGGCAGCCACTCCGAGTCCACCACCCCAGCCACTATGACAGCCACTCCGAGTCCACCACCCCAACCACTATGGCAGTCACTCCGAGTCCACCACCCCAGCCACTATGGCAGCCACTCCGAGTCCCCACCACCCCAGCCACTATGGCAGCCACTCCGAGTCCACCACCCCAACCACTATGACAGCCACTCCGAGTCCACCACCCCAGCCACTATGGCAGTCACCCGAGTCCCCACCACCCCAGCCACTATGGCAACCACTCCGAGTCCCCACCACCCCAGCCACTATGACAGCCACTCCGAGTCCACCACCCCAGCCACTATGGCAGCCACTCCGAGTCCACCACCCCAACCACTATGACAGCCACTCCGAGTCCACCACCCCAGCCACTATGACAGCCACTCCGAGTCCACCACCCCAGCCACTATGACAGCCACTCCGAGTCCACCACCCCAACCACTATGACAGCCACTCCGAGTCCCCACCACCCCAGCCACTATGGCAGCCACTCCGAGTCCCCACCACCCCAGCCACTATGGCAGCCACTCCGAGTCCACCACCCCAGCCACTATGGCAGCCACTCCGAGTCCACCACCCCAGCCACTATGGCAGTCACTCCGAGTCCACCACCCCAGCCACTATGGCAGCCACTCCGAGTCCCAACCACCCCAGCCACTATGGCAGTCACTCCGAGTCCACCACCCCAGCCACTATGACAGCCACTCCGAGTCCACCACCCCAGCCACTATGACAGCCACCTCCGAGTCCACCACCCCAGCCACTATGGCAGCCACTCCGAGTCCCCACCACCCCAGCCACTATGACAGCCACTCCAGTCCACCACCCCAGCCACTATGACAGCCACTCCGAGTCCACCACCCCAGCCACTATGGCAGCCACTCCGAGTCCACCACCCCAGCCACTATGGCAGCCACTCCGAGTCCACCACCCCAGCCACTATGGCAGCCACTCCCAATCCACCACCCCAGCCACTATGGCAGTCACTCCGAGTCCACCACCCCAACCACTATGGCAGTCACTCCGAGTCCACCACCCCAGCCACTATGGCAGCCACTCCGGGTCCACCACCCCAGCCATTATGACAGCCACTCCGAGTCCACCACCCCAACCACTATGGCAGCCACTCCGAGTCCACCACCCCAGCCACTATGACAGCCACTCCGAGTCCGCAGCCAGCGATTGATATCGCCGCCGCGGTGTGTCGGCGCCGTGAAGTGGCGCCGGTCTGCGGCTGCCGATGTGGAAATGGCGGGCTCAAATGGCGGGCACAAATGGCGGGCGGTGTCCGCGCCTCCGGACGCAGATCGCGGCGGGAACGCTGGTGTTGCCGCTGTGCTGATCTGCTGGCCGCTGGCCGAGATGGTGGTGCCGAGAGATGGTGAGATGATGGCGGTGGTGCGGCAGATGCCGGCCTGCTGATGTTGATCGTGATGATCGTGATGATTGATCCCGTGATGATCGTGATGGTTGATCCCGTGAAGATCGTGATGGTTGATCCCGTGATGATCGTGATCTGATTGATCGCGGTGGCCCGGCCGGAGATGATGGTGATGAACGAAGAACGATGGCGTTGTCGCTGACCAATGATGGGGTTACAGACCAATGTTGTCGCAGATCAACCGTGCACCAAAGATGAGGTCGCGAAGTTTCCGCTGTGGTGGGAGCGGCGCAGTTGCCACCCCTGACGCTGGCGTGGTTCTGTTACCATCTGCGGTGGGAGCGGCGCAGTTGCCACCCCTGACGCTGGCGTGGTTCTGTTACCGTCTGTGGTGGGAGCGGCGCAGTCGCCACCCCTGACGCTGGCGTGGTTCTGTTACCATCTGCGGTGGGAGCGGCGCAGTTGCCACCCCTGACGCTGGCGTGGTTCTGTTACCGTCTGTGGTGGGAGCGGCGCAGTCGCCACCCCTGACGCTGGCGTGGTTCTGTTACCATCTGCGGTGGGAGCGGCGCAGTTGCCACCCCTGACGCTGGCGTGGTTCTGTTACCATCTGCGGTGGGAGCGGCGCAGTTGCCACCCCTGACGCTGGCGTGGTTCTGCTACCATCTGCGGTGGGAGCGGCGCGTCTTGAGGCCGGGATGGTGGGATCTCTCCCAGTGATCGTCGCTGGTGTTATGCTCTTGGATAGCGCGCTGACTGGAACGGTCCCGTCAATGCCACTGGAACGGTCCCGTCAATGCCACTGGAACGGTCCCTTCAATGCCACTGGAACGGTCCTTTCAATGCCACTGGAACGGTCCCGTCAATGCCACTGGAACGGTCCCGTCAATGCCACTGGAACGGTCCCTTCAATGCCACTGGAACGGTCCCATCAATGCCACTGGAACTGTCCCGTCAATGCCACTGGAACGGTCCCTTCAATGCCACTGGAACGGTCCCTTCAATGCCACCAGAGGGCGCCTGGCTAAGTTCGGGAACGTCTGGAGGGATTCCATTTCCCCGGAGGCAGCATTGCCTGAGGGTTAGGAAATGACAAGGAAGGTGTACTCGAGCGTCCTGCAGAGGCGCCTTTCGGGTACGATGGGGAGGGGCAGTCGCTCCCTTCACCCACTCGGATTCGTCCGTCGGTTGGAAGACCACTATTGCAGGGAGGGGGGGGAAGGGGTCCGGCCTGTCAATCTCAACACTGCGCTAATTAATTCATGAGCTGTGATGCTAAAGCGGTTCATTAAATCGTATCGCACTGAATTAAAACGCCGATAAGAACCAAGCAACCACTTTGTCAGCTGAAAATGACTGTAAGCACGTGCAGCTTCCGAACTGTTTTATTGTTTAAAAGAAAGTCGCGGTCCGAGGCTTATTTCCATAAGCGCTGCAGCACCGCTTGATAGGTCGCTCTGATATGCAAGACAAGAAACATCAGCTGTTTGAATTACATTTTCCGAATTGCACAGTAGCAACGATATTTGGGATGCGGAAAAACGGAGCGCTTTCGGTTGTGCAAAGTCCGCCAATATCCAGCCGTTATCTCTGCATTGTGGACGCGAAACCACCGATGCGTGATTGCTGATCGAGATCACCGATGCGCGTCTGCTGCACTCTAATGCTTAAAAATAAATAAAGCGACCTGAGGACCGTCCGACAACGCAAGAGTACCCAGCATCGTGCTGCAAATCGGGATATCTGATGGCAACACAGCCAGCCGGCGATTTTAACTGCCCCCCCTCCCCTATCCCAGGTTGCATGGTGTTCCGCCCATTGCAGCTCCAACTACGAATCAATTTGCGTAAGATGGTTTAATTTGTGACACCAATTTGTATTCGTAATCTTCCACCTACACCTACATGCCCACAACTACAAATCGTCCGCATTAACGACTGATTTCTACAAGCCCCGAAGCGTCGCCACTGCTTTACAGTCTGCAAGACGGACGACCCCTGTGGGTAGATCGTGCTGCTCCCGCACCCACCGCGGATTTGCGCCTGTTAGTTCCAACTGATCCTCCACCCTCACGTCTCCCCCCCCCCCCACCTCACCCCCACACTGGCCGTCGTCTGCAGCTGACGGGCCGACAAAATCTGTGGTCATCTGGTGGAAACTACCGTATATCCCCGCCGTATATTTCCCGCCAGTGTCTGCCACTGACATTCTGGCGGGACGTTCTCCGGCGGGTGCCGCCCCCCTCCGGCGCGACACCCCCTCCCCATCCCCCACCCGACAGCCGAGTGCCGGCGCAGGCCGGAGCGGGCGCGCGAAATGCCGGGAAACCCGACGCGCGGAAATCGTGGCGGGAAAAATCGTGGCGGGAAGTGGGAGGAGCGCGCCGACATTGCGCCCCGCGACTGTCGGCGGCAGCCGGCCGTAATGGCTTCCCGATTTGCAGGCATTCAGCGCAAATAGTGCTGCGGCGAGTGGAGAAGTGGAGAAGTGCGGGCAAATTGTCGCTTTATGGCGGCGTCCGGAGCGTCGTCTGCAGTCGGCCGGCGATTGAGTCGGAGTCTCGCGTCAGACTCGGGCCGGCGCACCGCGTCAGACTCGGGCCGGCGCACCGCGTCAGACTCGGGCCGGCGCACCGCCTCCGACGGTGTCCCGATCCGGCGGAGGGCAGGTGCGGAAGACCCCGCCGGACGCTGCGAATGCGCCGCGCCGCCGCAGCGGAAGCCGGCGTTGCCACTGCAGAAGCTGGTGTAGCTGAAAGCTACACCAGCTACACCAAGCTACACCAAGCTACACTAGCTACTCCAAGCTACACCAAGCTACACAAGCTACACCAAGCTACACCAGCTACACCAGCTACACCAAGCGACACTAAGCTACACAAGCTGCACCAATCTACACCAAGCTACACCAAGCTACGCCAGCTACACTAACTACACCAAGCTACACAAAGCTACACCAGCTACACCAAGCGACAACAGCTACATCAAGCTACACCAAGCGACATCAAGCTACACTAACTACACCAAGCTGCACCAAGCTGCACCAATCTACACCAAGCTGCACCAAGATACACCAGCTACACCAAGCGACACTAAGCTACACCAAGCTACACAAGCTACACCAACTACACCAAGCTACACAAAGCTGCACCAGCTAGCGACACCAACTACACCAAGCTACACCAAGCGACATCAAGATACATAACTACACCAAGCTACACCAAGCCACACCATGCTACACTAGCTACACCAAGCGACACCAGCTACATCAAGCTACACCAAGCTACACCAAGCTACACCAGGCTACACCAAGCTACACTAACTACACCAAGCTACACAAAGCTACACCAGCTATACCAAGCGACACCAACTACATCAAGCTACACCAAGCGACATCAAGATACACTAACTACACCAAGCTGCACCAAGCTACACCAAGCTACACCAAGCTGCACCAAGCTACACTAGCTACACCAAGCGACACCAGCTACATCAAGCTACACCAAGCTACACCAGCTACACCAAGCTACACCAAGCTACACCAAGCTACACCAAGCTACACCAAGCTCCGCGCTGCTGAATGGCGCCAAGGTGTGGAGCCTTCCACTGTACCTGGATTCAGTGTGACGCCTTGGACCGGGCCAGAGTTCAACAGGCTCGGGCTGAGTCTTGGTTCACTGCGCGTACGGTTTTTATTTGACTGGAATATTCAATTTTGGTGGGTTTAGCTAAGTTGTACTCAGCACGGCTAAGTTGTATTGCGTTTACTGTTGAGTGATTCGGAATGGGAGTGAGGCTGAAGCTGGAGATGTAACAACTCACGCTCACGCTAAAACTGTGTCCGAAGCCGTACCCATGCATCTGGATCTGAATTTGGGTAATGTGTCTTCTTCTCAAATATAAATATGTGGGTTTTGCCTGAAAGCGAATCCGAGCCATGCCGGTGCCAAGCCCGCATGCTGTCAGGTAATCTGAGCCCAGCCTCAGGCCGGCCCTGACCCGGACTGTTGCTACCATTTCCCCGCACCTCACAGAGGGGCCAGAGGGGGGGGGGGGGTCACACACCACACGGAGGCGGTCGCCTCTGTGTACCCTTTGCACCCCAGCCCGCATGTTGTTCTCCAGTGTATCTTCCAGGACGTGCAGAACTGTTGTCGCGATGCGGTCCAGCTTTTGTTGGTTGTGTACTAGAATGATCATCCAATGGAAAGCGCCAAACTTCTCAAATAAGCGGCGGCGTGCCGCTCCCACTTTCCTCCAATGGCGATATATGCCAAGCATCGCCGATACATGCCAAGATATGTGCCAAAGGTCGCTGATGCATGCAAAGCTATGTGCCAAATATCACTAATACATGCCAAGCTGTATGCCAATGTCCTGATGCATGCAAAGCTATGTGCCAAATATCACTAATACATGCCAAGCTGTATGCTAAATAGCACTGATACATGCCAAGTTATATGCCACATGTCGCTGATGCATGCCAAGCTATATGCTAAATATTACTGACACATGCCGAGCTGTATGCTAAATAGCACTGATACATGCCATGCTATATGCCAAATATGACTGATACATGCCAAGCTGTATGCTAAATAGCACTGATACACGCCACGCTATATGCCAAGTATCATTGATACATGCCAAGCTTTGTGCCAAATGTCACTGATACATGCCAAGATACATGCTCAGGTTTTCTGATATATGCCAAGATATGTGTCAAGTATCACCGTTGTATGCAAAGATATATGCCAATATACATGCTAATATTAACGCAGTCCGGCCTCCGGCTACTTCCGCCGCATCGACTGGGTCGAGGCAGGCCTTGGCTGGCATTTGGTCGAGGCTGACCGGAACGGATGGGTGTGTGGGGAGTACTGGTACCGCGAGCTCGGGCCCTCTCAAACACCCTCTCGGGTGTACTTCTGAGGCTTCAGTTGGTGGCCTCCCGGCCATCGTGTTCAGTCGCCTGTCGACAAATATTGAGTTGTAGACACCCATGGGCATATCGAGCCGCTCACCTCGCGTGTGGCCTCCGGTATGTGGCCTCCGGTACGTGCTGTGGTGTGAGCTCTCGTGGCCGTCCATTTCTTCCCACGAGAGGCCCCATTTCTTATCACGAGAGGTCCCATTTCTTCTCATGAGAGGTTCCATTTCTTCTCATGAGAGGTCCCATTGCTTCTCATGAGAGGTCCCATTTCTTCTCATGAGAGGTTCCATTTCTTCTCATGAGAGGTCCCATTTCTTTTCATGAGAGGTTCCATTTCTTCTCATAATAGGTACCAGAGCACCCGGCCCCGTTCATAGCAGATGTCACAGCGCCTGCTATCCCATAACAGATATCATAGCGCCTGCTATCCCATAGCAGATATCATAGCGCATGCTATCCAATAACAGATGCTTTAGCACCGGCTTTCCTGTAACATTTCCAAATTACCTGCCATTTCGCTCTGAAGTGAATAATGCTTTTCATGGCGGGCATTGACCTTGTTTCAGAAATCGAACATCATTTATGCCCTCCTTGTTCCATGTGTTAATGATTTTAAAAGCAAAGTCAATGCTCGCTGACCAAAAACAAAACAGGAATCATCATCTCGTCGGCACAACTCTGAAAAAAGTGTGAGTAATCAGAAGCTAAGAAAGCTGAATGCTTAGCACGTTTGAAAACATAGGCATGCCTGTTTGAAGGCATACGTTTCACCTGAGCATGTCCAGATCGGCTGGATGAGACTGACACAATATTCCTGCCACACTCTTTAACCAGTGCATCAGTGCGGAGGTCTCAAAAGTGCAGGCGGGGGCGGAGCTTCGAAGAAAGCTCCGCCTTCTTTTGGTTATTGGTACTTTCCATCGATAATCAAGCTGATGAGTTAAGAAAAGTGTTGGATGTGCCCGTGTATAGTGTGCTATAGGGTGTTACAATCCGTGAGTGTCGGAAGTGGGTGGGGAACGGGGGGGGGGGGGCTCAACTGAACAGTCGAGAACCTGAAGTCTTATGTACTTTAAGAGGGCAAATGTTCGCCAAAGCTTCAAAGTGCACTTTAGTAATGAGCTATCAAACATTGACCCCAAAAATATCAGGTCTAATTATTATTAGTCAGTCATCCCTCTCCCCTCACCATTTTCACCAAGTCATTGGTTCCACTCCATGCCAGGTGCAGGGGCGAACCCAGGAAATGTGTTCGGGAACACTTGTCTACATGGACACCACTTCCCTGGGGGAGGGCCACCGCGTACAAATTTCCAAGGGAGTACACCGAGTGTCTCTAAGGGGTCCTCTCTACCCGGAATGGCGTCTTCGGCTGAAAAATGAAGGGTGTTGTACTCGAACTTCTCTGGAGGGGCGCCATCTCTCGATTGGGGCACATTCCCCACGTGTCCCCTTAGATCAGCACCTGAGCAAGTGCTGTATCGCTTGCACCTCATGGGTACACGTACCCCCCCCTCCATAGTACCTGCCATGCCTGTTTGCTCCCTAGAACTCATTCGCACCGAACGGTATCTCCTTCGCTAATTTTCGTCCGTCCGGGCAGGTATTGGACACGTATTGCCTAATTGGCATTCTCGGTCCAGTGGTGACGTCACTGCCGTCGACGTTATCGTATTGGTGTTGTGATTTAATCACGAGCCCAGCAGAATATTGCGTTAACTGGGAGAAGCTGTCACCGTATGTTGGCTGTCACCTCGAGTGGCGGCAATACCGCCGACAGAATGTCCGGCTGTTTCCAGGGAAACCGTGCTGGTTCGAAGTTTGTCACGTGGTAGCGCTGGCGCCATGGCAACGCTGTCGCACCGATGCAGCGTCGGTTGAATTCCACCTCGCCGTTTCACACATAATTCATAGGGCCACACAAAACGAGAAAAGAAACGGCGTCTTGCATGCTTCGAGGAAAACCCAATGGTGCTCAATTTGCATGTCTTCTGTCGTCCAATATCCGTTGAGGGCAGGTCAGAGGTCAAACGCCCCGAAACGCTGGCCATCTGAAGCTTCCATCGGTCCCATCGCCAAAGCTAATTGAAGCAGAGACGCAACATAAGGAAAGCCATGTATCATATGGGCCATGGGCGTCCGGCTGCATAGTCGGTCTACGCTAGGCGATCAGGCTCAGTCAACACTATAGGATTGGTGGCAAAGGCCGGAGGAAACCTGTGGAATATGCCCCCCCTCCAGAGATTACATGAATATCTTGCACTTGCACTAGCAAGTCAACACATGTGACCCCGTAATGTGTGTTGTCGACGGGCCAGGTCAGGTCAAGTCATCACAATTCACGCCAAGCGTCATGCAAGCAATGGCCTGTAAAGCTTGCAGCTGGGTTGTCGGATGTTTCCAAGGGTGAAGACATCGCCGACGAGTTCCTGACCTGGCGAGTACATCTCTACATCGATCCCAATCGAGAGCCAGCCAGCCCGAGCCCCTAGCTATTTACCGCCAAGCCTGTTTATCCGCCAAGCCTGTTTACCCGCCAAGCCTATTTACCCGTCAAGCGTGAATTTACCCGCCAAGCATTCCTACCCGTCAAGTTTGTATTTATCCGCCAAGTGTGTATTTACCCGCCAAGTCTATTTACCCGCCAATAGTGTCAGAGCCGTGGGAAGAGAACGCCTGTGGCTTGCTGAGCCACCAATTCATTGGTACATTGGTACATTGGTACATTGGTACCGGCCGACTGCAGTTGCCGCCCCAGGTTAGCCGCTCGTCGTCCGGAGCAGATGACCAAGTTTGTGAGAAAACAGCACATCAAACGTGGACCCCGCTACCATGAGCAGCGAAACTTCCGAGCACAATGCGATTAAGAAAACGTAACCGAATATTGTTCCCGTGAGCGAGCTTCTGACATACCAAACCATCCTGCAAGCGCAGCAATACTTCCGTGAGTTTCTGTAGTCGCAGCGTGTTGGAAAGTTTCGCTGCTCGTGTACACGTGCCGCACCCAGCCACGTGCCGCACTCGTTCCCGTAAGAGCCGCAACATGGGCGGCGGTGTGTACCTGCGGTTCGCACTAAACTACCGGCAACTTCTGTGAGGTCATTACTTGCTGTGCCTTGGCATGTGTGGGCGCTCCGGGGTTTGGATATTCTGGACTCCCTCTGGAAGCAAGCCAGACAGAATTCGAGGAAAATATGGAGAGGATCTGTAGACAATATAGAGAGGACTTGTAGACAATATAGAGAGGATCTGTAGACAATATGGAGAGGACCTGTAGACAATATGGAGAGGACCTGTAGACAATATGGAGAGGACCTGTAGACAATATGGAGAGGACCTGTAGACAATATGGAGAGGATCTGTAGACAATATGGAGAGGACTTGTAGACAATATGGAGAGGATCTGTAGACAATATGGAGAGGACCTGTAGACAATATGGAGAGGACCTGTAGGCAATATGGAGAGGACCTGTAGACAATATGGAGAGGACCTGTAGACAATATGGAGAGGACCTGTAGACAATATGGATAGGACCTGTAGACAATATGGAGAGGACTTGTAGACAATATGGAGAGGATCTGTAGACAATATGGAGAGGACCTGTAGATAATTCCGCTGGAGCTGGGCAGCCCCTTCAGGCTGTGGTTGTGCTGTGTTGACACTGTGAGGGGACAGACACAGACACAGACACAGACACAGACACAGACACAGACACAGACACAGACACAGACACAGACAGTGTGCAGTGTGCTGTACACAGACAGACAGTGTGCTGCACGGACAGTGTGCAGGGCTGGCGCTGTAGGATATGTAGGCTGTTGGCTACTGTAGACTATTGTGATCCTTTAGCTGCTGTGTTGTGGGTGTAAGAGGGCAAACGGATGGGCGCTATATGACCTATGCACTCGATGCGTCCCTAAACTACAATAACCGACAGGGTCTGTAGGCTATTGTGAGAGGGCGAGGTGGCCTCCGGACCGTGGTGCTGTGACCATAAGAGTGCGGGCAGCACCAGTGGCACGTGTGTTGTCGCTGTGAACGGTGGCAGCTGGCCGACGTCGGCCCGGCGGAAGCGGCTCCGGTCAGGCCGCTATCTAATGCGTCAGTCTGCGATATCGCAGGTGGCCGTCGCGCGTGCAGATGTGCCGCGTCACACACCTGACGTCGGCGTCACACATCTGACGTCGGCGTCACACACCTGACGTCGGCGTCACACACCTGACGTCGGCGTCACACATCTGACGTCGGCGTCACACACCTGACGTCGGCGTCACACACCTGACGTCGGCGTCACACACCTGACGTCGGCGTCACACACCTGACGTCGGCGTCACACACCTGACGTCGGCGTCACACACCTGACGTCGGCGTCACACACCTGACGTCGGCGTCACACACCTGACGTCGGCGTCACACACCTGACGTCGGCGTCACACACCTGACGTCGGCGTCACACACCTGACGTCGGCGTCACACACCTGACGTCGGCGTCACACACCTGACGTCGGCGTCACACACCTGACGTCGGCGTCACACACCTGACGTCGGCGTCACACACCTGACGTCGGCGTCACACACCTGACGTCGGCGTCACACACCTGACGTCGGCGTCACACACATGACGTCGGCGTCACACACCTGACGTCGGCGTCACACACCTGACGTCGGCGTCACACATCTGACGTCGGCGTCACACACCTGACGTCGGCGTCACACACCTGACGTCGGCGTCACACACCTGACGTCGGCGTCACACACCTGACGTCGGCGTCACACACCTGACGTCGGCGTCACACACCTGACGTCGGCGTCACACACCTGACGTCGGCGTCACACACCTGACGTCGGCGTCACACACCTGACGTCGGCGTCACACACCTGACGTCGGCGTCACACACCTGACGTCGGCGTCACACACCTGACGTCGGCGTCACACACCTGACGTCGGCGTCACACACCTGACGTCGGCGTCACACACCTGACGTCGGCGTCACACACCTGACGTCGGCGTCACACACCTGACGTCGGCGTCACACTGACGTCGGCGTCACACACCTGACGTCGGCGTCACACACCTGACGTCGGCGTCACACACCTGACGTCGGCGTCACACACCTGACGTCGGCGTCACACACCTGACGTCGGCGTCACACACCTACGTCGGCGTCACACACCTGACGTCGGCGTCACACACCTGACGTCGGCGTCACACACCTGACGTCGGCGTCACACACCTGACGTCGGCGTCACACACCTGACGTCGGCGTCACACACCTGACGTCGGCGTCACACACCTGACGTCGGCGTCACACACCTGACGTCGGCGTCACACACCTGACGTCGGCGTCACACACCTGACGTCGGCGTCACACACCTGACGTCGGCGTCACACACCTGACGTCGGCGTCACACACCTGACGTCGGCGTCACACATCTGACGTCGGCGTCACACACCTGACGTCGGCGTCACACACCTGACGTCGGCGTCACACACTGACGTCGGCGTCACACACCTGACGTCGGCGTCACACACCTGACGTCGGCGTCACACATCTGACGTCGGCGTCACACACCTGACGTCGGCGTCACACACCTGACGTCGGCGTCACACACCTGACGTCGGCGTCACACACCTGACGTCGGCGTCACACATCTGACGTCGGCGTCACACACCTGACGTCGGCGTCACACACCTGACGTCGGCGTCACACACCTGACGTCGGCGTCACACACCTGACGTCGGCGTCACACATCTGACGTCGGCGTCACACACCTGACGTCGGCGTCACACACCTGACGTCGGCGTCACACACCTGACGTCGGCGTCACACATCTGACGTCGGCGTCACACATCTGACGTCGGCGTCACACACCTGACGTCGGCGTCACACACCTGACGTCGGCGTCACACACCTGACGTCGGCGTCACACACCTGACGTCGGCGTCACACACCTGACGTCGGCGTCACACACCTGACGTCGGCGTCACACACCTGACGTCGGCGTCACACACCTGACGTCGGCGTCACACACCTGACGTCGGCGTCACACACATGACGTCGGCGTCACACACCTGACGTCGGCGTCACACACATGACGTCGGCGTCACACATCTGACGTCGGCGTCACACACCTGACGTCGGCGTCACACACATGACGTCGGCGTCACACACCTGACGTCGGCGTCACACACCTGACGTCGGCGTCACACACCTGACGTCGGCGTCACACACCTGACGTCGGCGTCACACACCTCGGACGTCGGCGTCACACACCTGACGTCGGCGTCACACACCTGACGTCGGCGTCACACACCTGACGTCGGCGTCACACACCTGACGTCGGCGTCACACACCTGACGTCGGCGTCACACACCTGACGTCGGCGTCACACACCTGACGTCGGCGTCACACACCTGACGTCGGCGTCACACACCTGACGTCGGCGTCACACACCTGACGTCGGCGTCACACACCTGACGTCGGCGTCACACACCTGACGTCGGCGTCACACACCTGACGTCGGCGTCACACACCTGACGTCGGCGTCACACATCTGACGTCGGCGTCACACACCTGACGTCGGCGTCACACACCTGACGTCGCCCACACCTGACGTCGGCGTCACACACCTGACGTCGGCGTCACACACCTGACGTCGGCGTCACACACCTGACGTCGGCGTCACACACCTGACGTCGGCGTCACACACCTGACGTCGGCGTCACACACCTGACGTCGGCGTCACACACCTGACGTCGGCGTCACACACCTGACGTCGGCGTCACACACCTGACGTCGGCGTCACACATGACGTCGGCGTCACACACCTGACGTCGGCGTCACACACTGACGTCGGCGTCACACACCTGACGTCGGCGTCACACACCTGACGTCGGCGTCACACACCTGACGTCGGCGTCACACACCTGACGTCGGCGTCACACACCTGACGTCGGCGTCACACACCTGACGTCGGCGTCACACACCTGACGTCGGCGTCACACACCTGACGTCGGCGTCACACACCTGACGTCGGCGTCACACACCTGACGTCGGCGTCACACATCTGACGTCGGCGTCACACACCTGACGTCGGCGTCACACACCTGACGTCGGCGTCACACACCTGACGTCGGCGTCACACACCTGACGTCGGCGTCACACACCTGACGTCGGCGTCACACACCTGACGTCGGCGTCACACACCTGACGTCGGCGTCACACACCTGACGTCGGCGTCACACACCTGACGTCGGCGTCACACACCTGACGTCGGCGTCACACATCTGACGTCGGCGTCACACATCTGACGTCGGCGTCACACACCTGACGTCGGCGTCACACACCTGACGTCGGCGTCACACACCTGACGTCGGCGTCACACACCTGACGTCGGCGTCACACATCCTGACGTCGGCGTCACACACCTGACGTCGGCGTCACACACCTGACGTCGGCGTCACACACCTGACGTCGGCGTCACACACCTGACGTCGGCGTCACACACCTGACGTCGGCGTCACACACCTGACGTCGGCGTCACACACCTGACGTCGGCGTCACACATCTGACGTCGGCGTCACACATCTGACGTCGGCGTCACACACCTGACGTCGGCGTCACACACCTGACGTCGGCGTCACACATCTGACGTCGGCGTCACACACCTGACGTCGGCGTCACACATCTGACGTCGGCGTCACACACCTGACGTCGGCGTCACACACCTGACGTCGGCGTCACACACCTGACGTCGGCGTCACACACCTGACGTCGGCGTCACACACCTGACGTCGGCGTCACACACCTGACGTCGGCGTCACACATCTGACGTCGGCGTCACACACCTGACGTCGGCGTCACACACCTGACGTCGGCGTCACACACCTGACGTCGGCGTCACACACCTGACGTCGGCGTCACACACCTGACGTCGGCGTCACACACCTGACGTCGGCGTCACACACCTGACGTCGGCGTCACACATCTGACGTCGGCGTCACACACCTGACGTCGGCGTCACACACCTGACGTCGGCGTCACACACCTGACGTCGGCGTCACACACCTGACGTCGGCGTCACACACCTGACGTCGGCGTCACACACCTGACGTCGGCGTCACACACCTGACGTCGGCGTCACACACCTGACGTCGGCGTCACACATCTGACGTCGGCGTCACACACCTGACGTCGGCGTCACACACCTGACGTCGGCGTCACACACACGTCGGCGTCACACACCTGACGTCGGCGTCACACACCTGACGTCGGCGTCACACACCTGACGTCGGCGTCACACACCTGACGTCGGCGTCACACACCTGACGTCGGCGTCACACACCTGACGTCGGCGTCACACACCTGACGTCGGCGTCACACACCTGACGTCGGCGTCACACACCTGACGTCGGCGTCACACATCTGACGTCGGCGTCACACACCTGACGTCGGCGTCACACACCTGACGTCGGCGTCACACACCTGACGTCGGCGTCACACACCTGACGTCGGCGTCACACATCCTGACGTCGGCGTCACACACCTGACGTCGGCGTCACACACCTGACGTCGGCGTCACACACCTGACGTCGGCGTCACACACCTGACGTCGGCGTCACACACCTGACGTCGGCGTCACACACTCTGACGTCGGCGTCACACACCTGACGTCGGCGTCACACACTGACCTGACGTCGGCGTCACACACCTGACGTCGGCGTCACACACCTGACGTCGGCGTCACACACCTGACGTCGGCGTCACACACCTGACGTCGGCGTCACACACCTGACGTCGGCGTCACACACCTGACGTCGGCGTCACACACCTGACGTCGGCGTCACACACCTGACGTCGGCGTCACACACCTGACGTCGGCGTCACACACCTGACGTCGGCGTCACACACCTGACGTCGGCGTCACACACCTGACGTCGGCGTCACACACCTGACGTCGGCGTCACACACCTGACGTCGGCGTCACACACTGACGTCGGCGTCACACACCTGACGTCGGCGTCACACACTGACGTCGGCGTCACACCTGACGTCGGCGTCACACACCTGACGTCGGCGTCACACACCTGACGTCGGCGTCACACACCTGACGTCGGCGTCACACACCTGACGTCGGCGTCACACACCTGACGTCGGCGTCACACACCTGACGTCGGCGTCACACACCTGACGTCGGCGTCACACACCTGACGTCGGCGTCACACACCTGACGTCGGCGTCACACACCTGACGTCGGCGTCACACACCTGACGTCGGCGTCACACACCTGACGTCGGCGTCACACACCTGACGTCGGCGTCACACACCTGACGTCGGCGTCACAACGTCGGCGTACACACCTGACGTCGGCGTCACACACCTGACGTCGGCGTCACACACCTGACGTCGGCGTCACACACCTGACGTCGGCGTCACACACCTGACGTCGGCGTCACACACCTGACGTCGGCGTCACACACCTGACGTCGGCGTCACACACCTGACGTCGGCGTCACACACCTGACGTCGGCGTCACACACCTGACGTCGGCGTCACACACCTGACGTCGGCGTCACACACCTGACGTCGGCGTCACACACCTGACGTCGGCGTACGTCGGCGTCACACACCTGACGTCGGCGTCACACACCTGACGTCGGCGTCACACACCTGACGTCGGCGTCACACACCTGACGTCGGCGTCACACACCTGACGTCGGCGTCACACTCGGCACACACCTGACGTCGGCGTCACACACCTGACGTCGGCGTCACACACCTGACGTCGGCGTCACACACCTGACGTCGGCGTCACACACCTGACGTCGGCGTCACACACCTGACGTCGGCGTCACACACTGACGTCGGCGTCACACACCTGACGTCGGCGTCACACACCTGACGTCGGCGTCACACACCTGACGTCGGCGTCACACACCTGACGTCGGCGTCACACACCTGACGTCGGCGTCACACACCTGACGTCGGCGTCACACACCTGACGTCGGCGTCACACACCTGACGTCGGCGTCACACACCTGACGTCGGCGTCACACACCTGACGTCGGCGTCACACACTGACGTCGGCGTCACACACCTGACGTCGGCGTCACACCCACGTCGGCGTCACACACCTGACGTCGGCGTCACACACACGTCGGCGTCACACACCGACGTCGGCGTCACACACCTGACGTCGGCGTCACCCCGTCGGCGTCCACACGTGGCCAGCCCACACGTCGGCCACACCCCGTGGCCACTGACGTCGGCGTCACACATCTGACGTCGGCGTCACACACCTGACGTCGGCGTCACACCTGACTCGACGTCGGCGTCACACACCTGACGTCGGCGTCACACACCTGACGTCGGCGTCACACACCTGACGTCGGCGTCACACATCTGACGTCGGCGTCACACACCTGACGTCGGCGTCACACACCTGACGTCGGCGTCACACACCTGACGTCGGCGTCACACATCTGACGTCGGCGTCACACATCTGACGTCGGCGTCACACATCTGACGTCGGCGTCACAGCTTACACTCCCGTCTCACGTTTTGACGGGCGATGTTTGGCCAATTTATGTATGCTCGAGGGAAAGTAAATCCATAGTGGATGGTCGATACTAAGCAGGATGTTTACACGTACATATTATCAATATGGAGTTGCGTTGTGTTTGTATCCTACAGATCAACTGATGTATAAACACAGGCGATGTTCATTCAAGCGAATGATGCTAATTTTTGATATTTTGTACTTTATTGAAGCGTGGGATAAATCAAGTATTTCACTCGCGGTCAAAATTGATTGAGGCCATTCGTGTTCGACTCCTGGCTTAACGTAATTTCCATGCTTACTCATGGTGTAATATATATCATTTCCACAAATGTAAGGACATCTTGATGTTAATCCCACGGCATTGCATGGCGAAAGTTGGCATAGAGCATCCCCGACACCAACGTACACACGCCAAGGATCTCCCGACCACTCGAACTGCGTGGACGTCTGTGCCCAGCACGTGTGTATTTGCTTCGTATAGTTGAGGTGATTGTGTTGGTGGTCCCGTTGATGATCAGCTTGTGTGATCAGCCCACCGACTTCTTCTCGTGACAACTTTGCATGACGAAATGAGGCAGCATAATTCTAGCTTAGGCATAAATGTAAGCCCGTAGACTTAATGCTGAGGTAAAACCACGTGTTTCGTCGCGAATGGCCGTGTGGTGTTGTCACCGCCATAAGACCAAATCCACAAATGGGTTATCATATGGCCTTCCGCCATTCAAGAAGTCATAACATACAAATACATGATGGAATACAAAAATAATGTACCCCTGATAAATGCACAGACAGTGTGAGCACATAGAACATGATACGCAAGTCACCACGGACGACATAAAAGGCGAGGAAAATGAATAAAAAGAAATACACACGCAAATACACACGCAAATACACACGCAAATACACACGCAAATACACACGCAAATACACACGCAAATACACACGCAAATACACACGCAAATACACACGCAAATACACACGCAAATACACACGCAAATACACACGCAAATACACACGCAAATACACACGCACACCTCTGCCACCGGATCGGGCTGCCTTCGACATCGCTACTGTGTATGATGCCGTTTCTGTGCCGTTACTGTCTATGATGCCGTTTCAGTCTCTGCTTGAATGCGGAACAGAAGTAGCATTCAGGTCACCCGATGACACTACGGTACGCTGCACGCGCCCGATGTGTGAATATTCGTTTCCCGGGGTTTGTCTTGATGCGTGGCGGGTGCAGTATGCGTGCAAAGGGTACGACGTGCCGCTTGGTGGGCCGAGTGGTCTGAC
Source organism: Ashinkailepas kermadecensis (assembly GCA_034440615.1). Classification (NCBI taxonomy): domain Eukaryota; kingdom Metazoa; phylum Arthropoda; class Thecostraca; family Neolepadidae; genus Ashinkailepas; species Ashinkailepas kermadecensis. Next base: position 591,728 of record JAOTOM010005125.1, on the reverse strand, counting down.
ACGCCCTCGGGCGGGAGTGACGTCACAGTCACGTGCTACACGTCACGCGTCTCCGGCTCTGTTCTCACGGTCGCCACACACGATAAATACTTCCGACAAGACAAGCGTTGTTTTGGTGGCAACAAACATAGAAAACACTCTCGGTCTCGTCTTTCGGTCTCGTCTTTCGGCGGGGTGAGACGCGAAATTTGGTTCGGAAGACGGCTCGGAATTCCCACACTTTCCGTTTCCACAAAAAAAATCCCAAAGTACAGCTGGACATCGGACGAGGTTTGGAAAACGGGCGTGGGGGCGGAGAACAGGACCACAACTAATTAGCTTAAGACGAGTTGAAAAGGCTGACCTACCGAGTCCCATGAAGGCATGCAGTTATTGGAGAGGCTCGGCAGAAAATGGGATGACTCAAGCCGCACCAACGATAAGGGAAGCTCCACATGTGCTAAGCACAATAGCTGTGGATGGGTGTGACTCAGCAACTCTCACTATAACTATGTAAACATGCTTGTGGTGCTAGCAACCTCACTCGTAGTAGCATATGAAAATGCAATCGTGTTGTCACGAAGCCTCCGTGTGTTCTGACGTAAATATAGAATTGTTGCCACGAAATCGCCGTGTGTTCTGACGGAAATATAGACGTGTTGCCACGAACTCTCAGTGTGTTCTGACATAAATATAAACGACAGCCTAATTAGCACAAAGACGCTGCATATCTGCTTCGCTATGTACAGAGGAGGTGCCCAACGAGGTACCGAAAGAGGTCCCGAAAGAGGAACTCAATGAGGTACCAAAGGAGGTACGTAAGGAGGTACCAAAGGATGTACGGAAGGACGTTGGGTTGTCATCACACGCTTGTAATGGATAAACATTCCCTTACATGCCAATTTCCGTGAATCGTCCACGGCCCTGGCGTAACTCGGTATGACGTGAGTGCTGCCCGCAATTTGCGACACTCATGCGACACTCATGCACACCAAAAAGACAGCAGCACAGCCTAGGTGTGCGACGTGCCATGCTAGCACTAAGTCTGTTTTCCTCTCAGCGACCTGTATTGGCTCGACATCTCCTCGTTATGTCCGGTGGCTATCGTCCTGTCGTGTTATGTTATGAGCGTTATGTCCTGTGGCTATCGTCCTGTCGTGTTATGTTATGAGCGTTATGTCCGGCGGCTATCGTCCTGTCGTGTTATGTTATGAGCGTTATGTCCGGTGGCTATCGTCCTGTCGTGTTATGTTATGAGCGTTATGTCCGGCGGCTATCGTCCTGTCGTGTTATGTTATGAGCGTTATGTCCGGTGGCTATCGTCCTGTCGTGTTATGTTATGAGCGTTATGTCCGGTGGCTATCGTCCTGTCGTGTTATGTTATGAGCGTTATGTCCGGTGGCTATCGTCCTGTCGTGTTATGTTATGAGCGTTATGTCCGGTGGCTATCGTCCTGTCGTGTTATGTTAGGAGCGTTATGTCCTGTGGCTATTGTCCTGTCGTGTTATGTTATGAGCGTTATGTCCGGTGGCTATCGTCCTGTCGTGTTATGTTATGAGCGTTATGTCCGGCGGCTATCGTCCTGTCGTGTTATGTTATGAGCGTTATGTCCGGTGGGTATCGTCCTGTCGTGTTATGTTGTGAGCGTTATGTCCGGTGGGTATCATCCTGTCGTGTTATGTTATGAGCGTTATGTCCGGTGGCTATCGTCCTGTCGTGTTATGTTATGAGCGTTATGTCCGGTGGCTATCGTCCTGTCGTGTTATGTTATGAGCGTTATGTCCGGTGGGTATCGTCCTGTCGTGTTATGTTATGCGCGTTATGTCCGGCGGCTATCGTCCTGTCGTGTTATGTTATGCGCGTTATGTCCCCAGGCTATCGTCCTGTCGTGTTATGTTATGAGCGTTATGTCCTGTGGCTATCGTCCTGTCGTGTTATGTTAGGAGCGTTATGTCCTGTGGCTATCGTCCTGTCGTGTTATGTTATGCGCGTTATGTCCCCAGGCTATCGTCCTGTCGTGTTATGTTATGAGCGTTATGTCCGGTGGCTATCGTCCTGTCGTGTTATGTTATGAGCGTTATGTCCTGTGGCTATCGTCCTGTCGTGTTATGTTAGGAGCGTTATGTCCGGTGGCTATCGTCCTGTCGTGTTATGTTAGGAGCGTTATGACCGGTGGCTATCGTCCTGTCGTGTTATGTTATGAGCGTTATGTCCTGTGGCTATCGTCCTGTCGTGTTATGTTAGAGCGTTATGTCCGGTGGCTATCGTCCTGTCGTGTTATGTTATGGACGTTATGACCGGTGGCTATCGTCCTGTCGTGTTATGTTAGGAGCGTTATGTCCGGCGGCTATCGTCCTGTCGTGTTATGTTACGAGTATTATGTCCGGTGGCTATCGTCCTGTCGTGTTATGTTGTGAGCGTTATGACCGGTGGCTATCATCCTGTCGTGTTATGTTGTGAGCGTTATGACCGGTGGCTATCATCCTGTCGTGTTATGTTATGCGCGTTATGTCCTGTGGCTATCGTCCTGTCGTGTTATGTTATGAGCGTTATGACCGGTGGCTGTCGTCCTGTCGTGTTATGTTATGAGCGTTATGTCCGGTGGCTATCGTCCTGTCGTGTTATGTTATGAGCGTTATGTCCGGTGGCTATCGTCCTGTCGTGTTATGTTATGAGCGTTATGTCCGGTGGCTATCGTCCTGTCGTGTTGTTCAGCGTTATGTCCGGTGGCTATCGTCCTGTCGTGTTATGTTATGAGCGTTATGTCCGGCGGCTATCGTCCTGTCGTGTTATGTTAGGTTTGTCCGCAGTCCTGTCGTGTTATGTTATGAGCGTTTGTCCGGCGGCTATCGTCCTGTCGTGTTATGTTAGGAGCGTTATGTCCGGCGGCTATCGTCCTGTCGTGTTATGTTATGAGCGTTATGTCCGGTGACTATCGTCTTGTCGTGTTGTTCAGCGTTATGCTCTCTGGCCCTGACGGAGTGACCACCGGCTTCGGGAAGGACCGACCGTCCGGACGTTCCTCAGCTCCTCAGCTCGTTACCCCCAGTGACAGGAAATGCCACCCCCTGTCGTCCCGGCGACCCCCCCCCCGCTGAGCGCCGGTGCCCGGCAATTTGGCGGGTAACAAATGACAGCCGACGGTGGGCGACCGACGGCCAACAGTCGCCGCTAGGACCTAGGAATCAGGTAGGATCAAGGCCCGGGGACCTCACAAACCTGTGTAGGTTGACTCTCCCAACGTAATCTATATGGGGTTAGTGGTCAGGGCTATCTTAGACAGGGTAAACTTTGCTCTTACAAACGCAAGCAAATGGAATGAAAAAAACTTGATGGAATGAATGAATGAATGAATGACCTAAAAAACGTAAAGAGCCTTCAGGCACCTTGCTCCAAATATATTCCTGTGTGCCGCACAGCCTACCACGGCACCTGCCGATCCTCAACACAGCATACCTCAACACAACATACCACGGCACCTGCCGATCCTCAACACAGCACTCTGTCAATGCCCCAATTTAAATTCACCAGACTCGTGACTTCCAGTGCCTCGTACAGAAATATCGGATCCGGCCTTGCTTTGACGCTTCGTTCTAATTGTTGAAACACATTGCAGTGAGGCGTAAATCAAACCGCTGTCGTCACTTGCCGTCTCGGCGAGTCGTCATTCACGGGGGCTTAAGATGTCCGGCTGCTAAAGGCAGACTCCACTCCGTCTTCATGTCGGAACACAGCGCAGTGTGCTCACTCGGTCACGTGTTGTGAGCTACGAGCCCATAAATTCGCTCTTATTTTGGTAGCTCGCGCTTTCGGCGGTCCTCGATTCCTGTGACCTCCTGCGATATCGGGACGTCTGGTGTGGGAAATGCAGAATTGCGTTGTGTTGTGTTGCGTTGTGTCGTTTTGTGTTGTGTTGTGCTGTGTTGTGTTTCACTCACAAGTGCCATGTTGAGTACAGCGCAAACAGCATGCATGCATGCATACTGAGTCACAGCACGTTCCATAGCTTTTGTTGTGGCGTGTTTTCGGTTGGGGTTTGGTATTCAATGAGAGTGGTATGCTTTTGTTAGCAGCGCGCGCTTTCCGAAAGGGATCTGGCGCCAGACTAGCAGCTTTGGTACAGGAGTCACGGCGATCCAGTTGGACAAAAACAAACTTTTAGTAACTGCGCCAATTAGCTTTCGGTTAGAATAAGCCGAAAACGTTTTTTCTTAAAACCCTCCAATGCTTGTGAATATCACAGGAAGGAAAAGTAATTAACGCGCGCAACAGAAGATATTCCGGAGAGAGAGAGAGAGAGAGAGAGAGAGAGAGAGAGAGAGAGAGAGAGAGAGAGAGAGAGAGAGAGAGAGAGAGAGAGAGAGAGAGAGAGAGAGATGGAGAGAGATGGAGAGAGATGAGAGAGAGATGGAGAGATGGAGAGAGATGGAGAGAGATGAGAGATGAGAGAGATGGAGATAGAGAGATGGAGAGAGATGGAGAGAGATGGAGAGAGATGGAGAGAGATGGGGAGAGATGGGGAGAGATGGAGAGAGTATTTGGTGACGTCATAGGCGCAGCGTGCGGTGTTCGGCAGCGGACACCTCAATAACGATCCTTTGACGTTGTGATATGGTGGTGCACATGATCAGTCAATTGAAGGTAGAAATCGAAATGTTAATCAGTCGAAGATTTAAACATCGGGTTTTGCTTGTGGCGTCGGTGTGCGTCCCTGTCGTGTGTGTTACGTGGCCAGGGGCGGATCCAGGCAGCTGGCTGGAGGGGAAAATATAAAATTGCCATGTTCTATGCAAAAATCGTGGAATTTTGGTAATTTTAATATTTTGAAGAATCTTAGTACATTGGCTTGGGTTTCAACCAATATTTCGCGCATGAAATGCCTTTAGTTTTTTTTCTGAATAAAGGCCACCTTTGCTCCAGATCAGGTCATCTGGAGGAGGGCATGGCCCTACCCACCCCTGGATCCGCCACTGCCCATAGCCTGATCCCCACCCTGCCGTTTAAAATATGATACGCGTCGACTCTATATCGACCGGCGTATTCAGTGTCACCCGTGACCTCCGAAGTGACCTGACCTGACCCGACCCCATTCTGCCCTCAGACGTGATCCGGGGCGGCTCGATGCTCATCTATAACCTGTCGGCCATCCACGCCCAGGAGCGGCTCCACTCCGCCCAGCTGCACGTCCACAGACGGCTCCTGGCGGCGCCGCTCGGCGCCGGGTCACTGCGCATGCGCATCTGCCAGATCACGCGTCAACGGGTGAGAGAGGCCGTGTCGGCGCCCTGCTCCCCGCCCTGCTCCCCGCCCTGCTCCCCGCCCTGCTCCCCCGCCCTGCTCCCCGCCCTGCTCCCCGCCCTGCTCCCCGCCCTGCTCCCCGCCCTGCTCCCCGCCTGTTCCCGGCCCTGGTCCCGTTGGTTGACAGTGCAGGTGGTGTTAGGTGCGGGACAGTGGGACAGGTGTCGGGCAGTGGACAGGGTGGTGTCGGTGTGGGGAGGGTGGTGTTAGGTGCCGGACAGTGGGACAGGGTGGTGTCAGGTGCCGGACAGTGGGACAGGGTGGTGTCAGGTGCCGGACAGTGGGACAGGGTGGTGTCAGGTGTCGGGCAGTGGGACAGGGTGGTGTCAGGTGTCGGGCAGTGGGACAGGGTGGTGTTAGGTGCCGGACAGTGGGACAGGGTGGTGTTAGGTGCCGGACAGTGGGACAGGGTGGTGTCAGGTGCCGGACAGTGGGACAGGGTGGTGTCTGGTGCCGGACAGTGGGACAGGATGGCAGGTCGTTCTATGCTCTGCCGGTACAACTGTTAGCTTCAGCTGGCTGTAGCAGCGGGCCACTTATCCATGATGTAGAGGCAATAAGGGCGGCGGCCGGGAGCGGCCATGGTCGGCACACGCGGTCCACTCTGGGGGCCGGGTGCGGCCATAATAAGTCGGCACACCATGATAAGAGCCGGAGAAATGTCAAGTTCTGTGTTAGACTGAAATGTACCTACGTGACATCTAAAGCATGGCGAGCGACATGCAGAAAATCATCCTCCCCTTTTACCCACGCGGATTGCTCGTGGGATGTAAAACAAATGAGCAGACTAATAGCACGCCGCCGCACTGCCACCGCCATTGTCACCATTTTAGCTAATTTTCTTTGCTATTTTCGCCCTTCAAAGGCTGCCTGAGTGAAATGCAGATTTTATGACCAGATGTCAACGTGTACAGCTGATAATTCGGTACGTGTCATAATGTCGATATGGTTTACAGTAGCTGATCCCCCTAACTTTTATGCTTTGAAGTTGTATTATGAACAATACAAACCACAATACTATTTCGTTCAAAATGCAAAAACGCAACTTCCAAAAATGTGCACTCATTTTGTATATTCTGCTAACGGATATGGATTTCGCAATTCTAAGTGTTTGGGGTCCTGATGAACGCCCTATTGATTGGCCATCAATTCAGGTCAGCCAGATCAAAGTCTGCTGATGGAGGCACAGTAACACGAAGGCGAGAAAGTCGCCGCACTTGCGTCGCAAAACATTTATCAGCGCATGTCGCACGTGCGCCAATTTCGTTGCACCTACGTTTCGGCGCGGCAGGCAAAACTGTGCACCAAAGTGCTTCAATCTACTGATGATCGGTTGAAATAGCAACGTCAATGGAAGTTACTTGTCGTTGCTTCAGCGAAGGCAGAAACGCCTGATGGCGAGAGTGGTATGTACCAAAAGCATGATCAGATAAACATCTGTCAGAAAAAGGCATTTGCAAAGCAGTTAAGAAGTTCACTCCCGGTATGGTTGCGCAATTGTTAACGTCTAGCGTGACTATTTTCAGCCACCTGACTCCGCTCCACCTGACCCAGCTCCCCGTGACTGTTTTCACGTCAGGTGCCCGTGCTGGAGGACATCATCCTGAACCTCAACAGCAGCGGCTGGCAGACGTTCGACGTGACGACGCCGGTGCGGCACGTGCTGCGGTCGCGCCTGCCGCACCGTCTGCTCGGTCTGCGGGTGGAGCTGAAGCGGCGCGGTCGCGCTCACTTCCGCCTGGTTCGCTGGCCGCGGGCGCGGCGCATGCACCTCAAGCCGTTCGTGGTCGCCTTCACCGACGACGCGTTCTCCATGGAGGAGGATCTCGAGCACAACTTTCTGCACGCGCCCGGATTAAAGCTGGCGCCGGCTGGCGGCGACTTTGACGGCGGCCGCGAGGCGCCGACGGTGCTGTCATCTAGCGGTGTGGTGGGAAGCGTTGGTAGTCGCGCCCGCCGCTCTATGGCGGACAACCGGCTGCCGGCCGGTCAGGCAGACACCGACTACTACAGATACCACGTGACCGGCGCGGAGTCAAACAACGTCACCGTCTTCACCAGCCACAAGTTGTCCCCTGCGGCAGATGTCAGCCCTTTGGCGGAGCCGGACCCCAGGTACGGAGGAGTCGGACCCCAGGTACGGAGGAGTCGGACCCCAGGTACGGAGGAGCCGGACCCCAGGTACGGAGGAGCCGGACCCCAGGTACGGAGGAGCCGGACCCCAGGTACGGAGGAGCGGTCTTCGATATAGCGCTGCCGAAGCTCTCGAGAATGGAGCTAAGTATGGAGCCGAGGTCCAAGATACGGAGCCGAGATCACAGGTATGGAGCTGAAAGCCCGGGTGTAGAGCCGATGCCACAGGGACGAGGCTGATATCATAGGTATGGAGCCAAGGTTCTAAGGTAGGGAGCTGAAGTCCCAGCTATGGAGCTAAGATCTCAGGAATGAGCCGAAGCTCCAGATGTGGAGATCAGGGCCCAGACACAGATCCTCTGCTAACAGGTATGTCACAACAGTTGACTGACGCCGACTGTTGACTGACGCCGACTGTTGACTGACGTCGACTGTTGACTGATGCTGACTGTTGACTGACGTCGACTGTTGACTGACGTCGACTGTTGACTGACGTCGACTGTTGACTGACGTCGGCTGTTGACTGACGCCGACTGTTGACTGACGTCGACTGTTGACTGACGTCGACTGTTGACTGACGTCGGCTGTTGACTGACGTCGACTGTTGACTGACGTCGACTGTTCACTGACGTCGACTGTTGACTGACGTCGACTGTTGACTGACGTCGACTGTTGACTGACGTCGACTGTTGACTGACGTCGACTGTTGACTGACGTCGACTGTTGACTGACGCCGACTGTTGACTGACGTCGACTGTTGACTGACGTCGACTGTTGACTGACGTCGACTGTTGACTGACGCCGACTGTTGACTGACGTCGACTGTTGACTGATGCTGACTGTTGACTGACGTCGAATGTTGACTGCCGTTGACTGACGCCGACTGTTGACTGACGTCGACTGTTGACTGATGTCAACTGTTGACTGATGTCGCGATGTCAGGTCGCTCGGACACATATCTCTTCAAACAGCGTTTTCTGGAAGTGGCATGTCCAAACAACGTAACACAAACTTTTTTTAGTTGATTAAATTCGACGGGTTAAATTTGGTACAACCAGGTACACTTGCTGCGCAGTCCCACCCATACTTACTGGGTGCAACCCGCGCATATTTACCATGCATGATACTTACAATGATACATCGATACTTACAATGATAATTACAATAATGTTTCAATGATACTTACAAAGATACTTACAATAATACTCACAATGCTACTTCCAATGATACTGACAATGGCGCTTACCATGATATCATGAATGGTACTATGGCACTTACAATGATACTTACAATGATACTTACAATGACACCAACAGTGATACCTACAATTGTGTAGGTATATGGTAGGTACAACGATACCTACAAGGATACTTGAGATGATACTTGTAATGATGCTTACAATGACACTTACAATGGTACTTGTAATGGTACTTACAATGGTGCCTACAATGACACTTGCAATTGTGTGTTGTTTGTTTATTGGGTGGTTCTCGGCGCACTTTCTGCACGATCACGGCTAACGTCGCCGCCCACACTGTTTCGCCGGTGGGCCGCGGGATTGGGAAATGTGTCGAGCGGTGCGAGTGTTGAACCCGGGACCTTCGGTACCCAGAGCTCAACACCTTAACCACTCGGACATCCCCGCCCCATGACACTTGCAATGATGCTTGCAATGCTATAGGCATAGGGACTTCATGTGTCATCCATTGTGAGCACAAGCCAGCTCTCGGCACGCTCGTGCCAACACGTGCCAACACGTGGTTCAGAGAGTGACTGAGCGACTGCTTCCGTACGCTCAATTCAACACGTGGTCCAACCTGAGTGCTGACTGGTGTTGCTAGGACGTCGCTCCTTTCAGGCTCAAACCGAATCCCCTTTCAGGCTCATTCCGTATCCCGCGAAAAAGAAGCACAAGAAGTGGCGACGGCGAAAGCACAAGAAAAGGAAGCACCGCAAACGAAAAACGCTCAAAAGCCGGCGGCTGCCGGTGAAGTGGAACGACACGAGACCAAACGTACGTGAGGTACCGACGCTGTGGTACTGAGGTAGCTACCATAGGCGATGGTAACTAACCTAATCAAAGGTGAATAACGTACGTGTGGTACCGACACAAGCATGGTACTTAAAGAATAAGCCCTTAGTTCTGAGGTAGCTACCATAGGCGATGGTAACTAACCTAATCAAAGGTGAATAACGTACGTGTGGTACCGACGCCTTAGTTCTGAGGTAGCTACCATAGGCGATGGTAACTAACCTAATCAAAGGTGAATAACGTACGTGTGGTACCGACGCCTTAGTTCTGAGGTAGCTACCATAGGCGATGGTAACTAACTAATCAAAGCCGCCTAGAGCTAGCTCAGCCGGCCTAATCAAAGGTGAATAACATACGTGTGGTACCGACGCCTTAGTTCTCAGCCGTCCTGCCAGATAATCAAAGGTAATAACATCCCCGTCTCAGGCGGCCTACCAAGATGGTACTAACCTAATCAAAGTGAATAACGTAGGTGGTACCGGCCTGCAGAGGTACTAACCTAACGGTAAAAACTTGACACAACGGGTCGAGTCGCTTCACGTGCTCGCTACTAACGCCTCCGGCTGGAATGGTCCGTTGGCAGCTGGCTGGGCAAGGTCAAAGGTGAATACAGGCTGACGCCTTCGGTCTGGGATGGTACAGTTGGCAGCTGGTAACTGGGCAAGGTCAGGGGTGCAGGCTGACGCCTCCGGCTGGGATGGTCAGTTGGCAGCTGGCTGGGCAAGGTCAGGGTGCAGGCTGGTAACGCCTCATCAAAGGAAAACGACTGGGATAGACGTCTTAGTTCTGAGGCAGCTGGCATGGGCAAGGTAACTACAAAGGTGGTGGCAGGCAAATGAACGCAGCTTTTTACCGGCTGGGATGGTCAGTTGGCAGCTGGCTGGCCTGCAGAGGTCAGGGTTGCAGCCGGCCTGACGCCTCACGGCCTGGAGATGGTCAGTCCCTGGCAGCTGGCCTGGGCAGAGGTCAGGCGTTCAGCAGGCTGAGGCCTCCCCAGTCAGTTGACACAACGGGTCGAGTCGCTTCACGTGCTCGCTACTAACGCCTCCGGCTGGGATGGTCCGTTGGCAGCTGGCTGGGCAAGGTCAGGGGTGCAGGCTGACGCCTCCGGCTGGGATGGTCAGTTGGCAGCTGGCTGGGCAAGGCAGGGGTGCAGGCACCAGGCAGCCGTGCCCATCTATATGCGTACGTTAAACTATAGGATCGAACTTGCTATATCAAAATAACTATCTAATAAATAATCAACAAATCAACATATAAAGCATACGCATTATAGCATAAGCAAGCAATGCAAGCAAGCAATGCAAGCAAGCAAAGCATAAGCAATAATCAACAAAATCAATAATCAACAAAATCAAGTCAACAAATGACAAAATCGAAATAACTGGAATTTTTTGGTCGAAAGGCGGGATCAGGGTCCGTATAAGGTTGCGCTTAGATCACTGGCTCTGATTCTGCAGAGCCTCCTCAACAATAATTCAAACGATTTTGTTGGCTGTGTGATTTGACCTGACCGCTGCAGTGTGTGGTGCATGTGATGAACCAACACGCACATACTGAGACCATTTATACGCCTTGTGTCTAGGAACCGGTGCACGGAGATGGCATGTACCAAACGCACCGGTAACGATTCCCATCATCAGTCGGGAAGCTCCTGAACTCACGTCTTTGCATGCAATTACAATGGACCGAAGGGAGTGAACAGGCTTTTCTGTAAAAGTCAACTTGCAATATACAAATTGTTCTCCGGAACAGCTGAAGTCACACCATGAAAATAAGAGTGATTGCTTGAAACACCATTAATCAATTTATCTAGGCTAGTGTCTGAAGACCCATCTATCCAGCAGACAATCTTATGGGTAGGGAAGCAAAGCAGCTATTTCGATCATTTCCGGTGGCAGGGAAATAAATCCTCCTTTTGATGGCGATAAATACATTTTGGGTAGTCGGTGCGATTCTGTTAAATTGGAGTTCTTCCTTCTCAGTCAACAAACAAAAAGGCAAAGGAAATATTCGATGGCCTGCCCCGTGCTAGTTTCCTGTTCAGTTGTGCCACATTTACCTGGTTGCCTCGCTCAACTAATTTACTCGATAATGTGCTGTGCCGTTCTGCACCTTCACCTTACCACGAGAATACCGCACACCGCACCAAACCATCGGAAGTCACGAAAACATCCGACGCGAGGGATAACACATTTACATGCAGACTCTAACTCAAACTGACTAACTGACTCTGACTCAAACTATATTTGCTCGATTATGTGTTGTGCCGTTCTGCACCTGCAACAGACGGGGAAACCACGAAAACATCAGACGCAATGGATAAAACATTTCCATGCAGCTTTCAGTTAGGTTTGAAGGTAGTGCAACAGCCGTGCAGTGTTTGAGCGGGGTATGATGCTCGTCTTCACGGCGAAAGGTTGTGGGTTCGATTCCCACCTGTCGCTAGTCTTCGCCCACGGCTAATCGCTATGAGAGGTTGGCGACGCTGTATGACTCAACAGCCGACGTGCCGTGAAACCAATAACCAACCAACAATTCGTTGTGCAGTGTTTCCTTGCGCAAAACATTGATTAAAAGAGCGCGTTGTTCCATGTGTATGAAGTATGAGAAGTCGTTTTGACCTTCGCTCGGAATATCCCTGTGCATTTATTCAAACATAATCTCTTCGACCTGACGATCTAAAAAAAATGCTGCACGGCTAGATTAACAAAAATCGAGCACTCTCTTTGAGAGCAATTCTAGTTAACTCCAAGTGCTTTGTCTTCAATGCTACTGCATTCTGCCTCGGGAGTGCCATTGAAAATGATTGGCTTCCAAAGCTGGCCTCATCCTGATGATTGTTATGCGTAATGTGCTCACGATATTATTACTATCACGTCATTCTAGTAACCTTGTGCGGTCATGACACAGCTGGATTCATCATGTCATCTTGTGGGGGGGTAAATGGCCTCAGGGGTGACGCTAAGTGCCGCTACGGAGCCAAAGTACGCAATTCCGAGAATCACTCGATGCTGGAAACGATGTGGGATACGGAATGTATTTAAATCAGGGCTCATTCCAATGAATTGTGCATAGCATTAAAGAACATCGTGAAAGCTAAATCTCACCATCATTCTACCGTCTAGGGGTGTGACTGGCTTGGGAGGGGATCGACCAGATTTTCCTCTGGGGACTGCGTACTAGGACTGCACAAAACAACGCGGCGTGGACTGAGGTGGAGGTACCACCACTAGCACACGGCTGGAGTAGACATAACACCACGACGGCACGGCTGGCACCATCCACGGCTGGCACCATCCACGGCTGGCACCACCCACGGCTGGCACCACCCACGGCTGGCACCACCCACAGCTGGCACCACCCACGGCTGGCACCATCCATGCACCCACCTTCCCGCATCACCATCCACCGGCCCTGGCTGTGGCTGACTTGCCAGCTTATCGTCAGGTTGACGGGGATGCGCGGAGCTTGGCTGGGCCACACGGAGGCCCTGGCTGGGCCAGCTTATGTCAGGGCGGGGATGCGCGGAGCTTGGCTGGGCCACACGCACTCACAGCCGACTCCAGCACCAGCTGTAACATCGCCTCTATGCTCGGGTGTGCATCTCCGGCCTCCCCTCGTTCTGTTGATTCCTCTCACGTCCGACGTGAAGACCCTGGCTACTTGATCACCATCGCGCCCGACGTGAAAATCCCGCCCACTACGTTGACAGCTGCGCCTCACCGCTTCGGCAGCGCGACAGCGACGTCTCCGTAGTGCCGTGTATATGGCCATGTGTGCATGCCAATGTGTACATGCCCATGTGTACATAACCCATGTGTACATGGCCCATTTGTACATGGCACATGTGTACATGGCACATGTGTACATGGCCATGTGTGCACGGTCATGTGTATATGGCCATGTGTACATGACCCACACGATGCCCCCAGGCGTCGGCGGAGCAGGAGGCCGCCTCGCCGCAGCCGTCGTCGGCGTCGACGGGCGGCTGTCGGCGCCGACGACTGACCATCGACTTCGTGGCGATCGGCTGGGGGGAGTGGATCATCAACCCGGCCAGCTTCGACGCGTTCTACTGCAGCGGCACCTGCTCCTTCCCGCTCAACAAGGTGGGGCTTCACTGCAGCGGCACCTGCTCCTTCCCGCTCAACAAGGTGGGGCTTCACTGCAGCGGCACCTGCTCCTTCCCGCTCAACAAGGTGGGGCCTTCACTGCAGCGGCGCTGAATAAGGTGGGACTTCACTACATCGTCACCTGCTCGTTCCCGCTCAACAAGGTAGAGCCTTCACTGCAGTGGAACATGTGTACTTCCGCCAGGGGCGTTTATTTCTGAAATTGATTGGGGGGGAGGACAGTATTGGGGGGGGGGGGGGGGGGAGGACATGGGTGGATGCAATTGACGGGCCCAACTGCATTGTGGGCATCCCATAGTAAATGGTCACATGCTAAAAGTTGAAATGATTGTGGGCAAGCCAACATTTAGGGGGCCAAGGCTCCCATAAGAATACAAACTGACACCCATGGCTTACGCTCCACCAAGATAGAACTGCAGATTTGGAGCGAAGAAGCTGGTGAAGAAACTGGTGCCAATGCATGGTACCGATACATGGTGCCAATACATGGTGCCAATGCATGGTTCCAAAGCATGGTGCCAATGTATGGTACCAATAAATGGTGCCAATGTATGGTGCCGATGCATGGTACCGATGCATGGTGCCAATGCATGGTGCCGATATATGAAGCGCCCTCTCGTCCCTCCCTCCGAAGCGCTCAAAGAGCCGGAGACAGTATCCGGGGACAAGTTTTAAATGGTGTTTGGTGCTTGCTGTACATTGGTGCATTACATTACTTTTCCCCGCATAGTTGTTCCATTTCCATTACATTACTTTACCCCGCATAGTTGTTCAACTTCACGCCAAAGAATATGGAGAATATGGAGAGGTCAAACTATCGTTTGAGCCACGTTCTCGGAGACTTGTTATTTGTTTATGAGACACAGAAGCGGAGCAAAATGGAGCCTCTCCCCTCCCGTCCTAGCCCCCAAAAATTATACTAAATCATTATATGCCAAATCAAGCAATACATTTTGAATTTGAATTGACATTTGTAATTGCTGATTACTTATCAATGTATCATTTCACACTTATTGCCTTCGTTGGTGCATGTCAGAGACCGCTGAAAATATTGATGAAGGCACATGTGTACTCGCAGTCTTCCCCTGATCACATTGCCTCTTGGAGGAGCTCCACATTCAGAGTGCATTTACTCCTGCTGCTAGCACACAGCTGCCTACAGGTGCCTACCTAGTGAAACCTATGCTGATTAGAATCGTTGTTGAAGAGTACAATTACCTATCAGTGTACATGCACGTGAATATTGCCAAGGTGCACTGAAAAGGAAGCTTGTATTCACTGCTGTGCTTGCCTTTGCCTTTGGCCTTGCGTATTCACCGAATATTCTTGAGATTATCCGGTTGAACATGTGTGCCTATACCCGATTGGACATCAGAGGCATAGTTCATCCTCAACAAGGGTCTGGTAAGTGACAAAAAATGATTTGAAAAAGGACTGCCAAGGAAGTCAAATCAAAATCCGGAATGGAATTATCACGCTAGAGAAAGAATTCAATCACACCGCGATGGTCCAAAAAACGATTTTAGTTCAAATCCTGATGATGTCCGACTGTCTGACAAGAATGCTTAACATTGTTGAACAACTTAGGTCACCAAGTTTCGGAGTTCTAACCCAAACGGTTCAGATTTCCCTGGAAGTTGAAACCCTCACAGTCTCGCTGCACGTTCCCCTTGCGCTTGGTGCTTCATCAGCAGAGGAGCTTAATGTTTATGAACACAATTTGGTGGGTACATCAAACTCATTTCCGAACAAAAAATGACACTGAGCCAGGGTATCGCGAGATCTTGCCTGGACTGCTCGAGTACACACCGGTTCAGCGAGAAGAGAGTCGGCGCGATCTAATACTCCCCACTTCAACTTTGGGTGCGGACAGCTTAACATTGCAGTGGCACAATTCAACATCAAAAGTCACGTGCCTCTCGAAAACTATGCAAAACGATACCCCTGTTAATCGGAATAGTCTCCAACCGAGTGGTCAGACAAACAAGTGAATTAAGAATAGGCGTACTTTCGGTCACTTATGCGTTTCTGATATCATCGTAGATTTAATTACGTATTCGAGTACGAATGACTATTATAATATGTGTCAAAGGTATTATTGTCAAGGTTTTGGTGAAGGTACAGCGCACGACCAATTTCCCCGGCAGTTTGCTTCGGGTGGTTTTGGTCAGGAAATCACCTTGAGAGATCTGGGTGCCGAGAGTGCCGGGCGGTACAAGTTCATTCGCGAACATTCGCCAACCTTTGCCAAGATCTCACAACATTCAGCACCATTTGCCGGGCGGTTCGGATTCACTTACCAACATTCGCAAACAATTGCCAATATTCAGCACCATTTGCCGGACGGACCAGGCTGGGCCGGCGGGCGAGAACTCTCGACAGAGGCCAATGGGGCCCGTTCTTCACTCGGACTGCTCTTCAGAGAACCGCCGACTGGTCTACAAGTTTCTCAATTGAGCAACGGCCAGCAATGGTGGGTCGAATGGCCGCCGGCTTAGTCGGACGACCGGAGATCACGCTTAGAGGAAACGTGGTTTGTGACCGCCGGCTTAGTCAGACGACCGGAGATCACGTTAAGGGGAAACGTGGTTTGTGTGAGCGAAAAACCTCAGCACCTATTGATGTCGGCCTACAACGAGGACAACAAAAAAACACGAGGAACAGCATGGCGCAGGATCATGTCTGTCACCCGTCGCCAGGTCTACCAGCGGTCGGAAAGGCCGCCCCTGTTGTCCATCAGAATGAAGAAGCTTGCTCTTCTTTGCTGTGTATATCAGACACGAAAAGTGATGCATCATCTTCATCGCAAGTTCCGAAGAAGAAATATTCCCTGGAACCAAAAATATAACCGAAGGCAAGATGTACATACATGTTTGCGTGGCTTCCCGCGCGAACATCTGGCGCGAGTTGGAGACACACTAGAACCAATTACGGATCCTGGAGACCGGGGACATGTACCCCTCCTCCCGCGGTAAAATTGGGGCGCCTCCTCGACTGTAAAGTGGCGCCCTTTCACGACGCTCGAATATACCCCCTTCTCCCTCGGCTCAACACGTTTGTCAGCCGACGGCGCACCTCAGAGTAGAAAGGTGCCCCCTCCTCCGGAGGAATTACACCCCTCCAAAACAAGTACCTCCTACCAGATCAAAATTCCTGGATTGGCACCCGACTAGAACTCATAATTATCATTGCATGATGCCCCAACCATTTCTTGAGACAAATGTTGAAGTTGCAGTTTTTATAAAGATAGGCGCAACCCTTTTACGAACTTTGATTATTAACCACCTATGGTCATTATTAATAATTGTTGTAAACATACGTATATCCGTTCAGGCCGACCTTTCCACCTATTGCCACCCACCTTGCGAACTAACTTCCAGCAGGGACTTTGTCACGCCAGTGTTGGCTGCTGTCACCAATATTTACGCTAATCAACGAGCCGTACATCCACCAACCATCCACGAAATATCCGTCAACCAAGCAGCCAACCATCCGCCAACCAACCATCTACCAGCTGCTGGGTAATAGCGGCTCTGCACGATGGTGTCCAGGGAGGTACGGGGAATATCCTCATCAAGGAAAGTTTTGCACGTCGGAACTTTGGAAGAGAGGTTGGAGACTGTTCGCGTAAGCTGTTTCAGTACTTTACGCGCTCGCGACGTTGGCATTAAGCGAACTGTATTCCAGGTGGCAAACTTCCCTCCGCTTCAACTGCTCAGAACTGTCTGTGGTAGGTACATCGTCGACTGCCACACGGTCCCCAGACTGCCACGCTGCCCCCAGATTGCCACACGGTCCCCAGATTGCCACACGGTCCCCAGACTGCCACACGGTCCCCAGACTGCCACGCTGCCCCCAGACTGTCACACGGTCCCCAGAATGGCGGCGGACAGCTTCCCTCAGGTTCCCCAGTATGCCCTAGCCACGCCCCAGCCTGCCCTAGCCATTCCCCATCCTTCCCTAGCCACGCACCAGCTTGCCCTAGCCACCAGCCTGCCCTAGCCACCGGTGTCCTAGCCACGCCCCAGCCTGCCCTAGCCTGCCCCAGCCTGCCCTAGCCTGCCCCAGCCTGCCCTAGCCTGCCCCAGCCTGCCCCAGCCTGCCCTAGCCACCAGCCACCAGTGCCATAGCCACGCCCCAATCAGAAGCGGCCTACTGGGCAGCAGAGTTTATGGCGACAAAGCCGGCTCTGGCGGCTATGTATCTCACGTCACCAGCCGACGGTACCACGTGACCGCCGCTGTGTATCTCACGTCGCCAGCCGACGATACCACGTGACCGCCGCTGTGTATCTCACGTCACCAGCCGACGGTACCACGTGACCGCCGCTGTGTATCTCACGTCACCAGCCGACGGTACCACGTGACCGCCGCTGTGTATCTCACGTCGCCAGCCGACGGTACCACGTGACCGCCGCTGTGTATCTCACGTCACCAGCCGACGGTACCACGTGACCGCCGCTGTGTATCTCACGTCACCAGCCGACGGTACCACGTGACCGCCGCTGTGTATCTCACGTCACCAGCCGATGGCGCTTATCTCACGCGACGGTACCACGACCGCCGCTGTGTATCTCACGTCGCCAGCCGACGGTACCACGTAGACCGCCGCTGTGTATCTCACGTCACCAGCCGATGGTACCACGTGACCGCCGCTGTGTATCTCACGTCACCAGCCGACGGTACCACGTGACCGCCGCTGTGTATCTCACGTCACCAGCCGACGGTACCACGTGACCGCCGCTGTGTATCTCACGTCACCAGCCGACGGTACCACGTGACCGCCGCTCCGAGGCTGATAAATGGGCGGAGCCAGCCGGCGCCAGACCGTGGCCGATATCACTGCCAGACTGTCGATCTGGTGGATCTGTTCATTGGATTTGGCGGCGCGGTGGTCTGTCGGTGTTGACACGATGCCGTATATATATAATACAGGGGCGTCGATTTGTATCCTTTTGTGGGTGCCATGGCCCCACCAATGTTGATCTTGCCCCCCCCCCCCATGTTGATTTGGGACCCCCCCAATAACCTATGCTATTTTATGGTGATAAGAAATCTAAAGGGGAAAAAATGAAAAACACCATGCTAAGTAGAAACATTGATATTAACCAGCACATTTTGTACTGAGAAGAAACAGATTTGGATTAGATAGTGTACTGACTCTCCACCTTTCGCTGAAAAATGTAAAATTGTGTGCAAAAACAAACAAAATAGCTAGATTTCCCTCACTGTGGAAGTACAGCTGACATCATAAAATGCTGAGATTATCGATGCTGATGCATCTTAAACCAGATTGTCTGAAACAAAATATGCCAAGCAACTAAATAACAATTGCATGGTCATACTGATGTTTGTACACACCACCAATGGCAAAACTACATGCATATGGAGCTTGAACATGATTAATTCCATTCTCAATTTTCAGTCATTGTCAAACTTGCATGCAAATCATGGTTATCATTGACATTGTGGATATGCAAACTATAATTATATTCAGCAACATACCCATCACACCATCAGCTTGATATTTACCAAGGTACCTACCTACATGCCTAATGACAATGTGCATGCATTCAATATTCCGTAAATTTGGAGATCAAGGTAAATTTGGATTTTTTGGATTTTTTATGTAATAGTATGCTTTCTGACGTGATGAAGACGATACGATCACTTATTTTCACCGCAAATGATTACTTTTAAGTCAATGGCGGTCGATACAATTGATAACGTCATAGGCACAAGTAACCTAACCTTACCTAACCTAACCTAACATAACCTAACCCAACCTAACCTAACCTAACCTAACCTAGACTAAGATAATGTAGCATAATATATAAAATGTATCATAACATAATATAATCTAACCTAACCTAACCGGAAAACCAGAATCCTCCGAAGCAAATTTTTCCGCCATGGCGTCATGAAATGTTTGCGATATTGTATAGGCAACTTCATTAACAATACCTACTAAACTTTCAGAAATTTAGTAAATATTCTTACTAAACACACTTCCCCTCTTAGTAAATATGCATACTAAACCTTCGAGGATGTGTTGGACAGCACTACCCTTAATGATTCGACGACGACGACGACGACGGACCCGAGTCCACTGTATGACACTGTAGTCGCATGCTATGACTGCTATGCTAAGTTTTTATGTTGACATGTGCTGTGTACTGCTCTTTTGCTTATGTGACTGCACCTGTTACTGGGCGATTTTGCTCGTTGGCGAGGATGCTGAATAAACATAAGCATACACATCGTCAAATTAAAAAATCAGAATTATTGAGGTCTGAAAATATAGTGGGCGAAATCCGATGAGTTTTTGGTTGGTTGGGGGAGGGGGGATTAAGTACGTTGACACTTCCCCGCCCCCCCCAATGTTTTTAAAAAAATCGACACCCCTGTATATATATATATATATATATATATATATATATATATATATATATATATATATATATATATATAGTATATATATATATATATATATATATATATATATATATATATATATATATATATATATATATATATATATATATATATATATATATATATATATATATATGTATGTGCGAGGGTTGCACTGAGTCGTTTTGAGGTGGAAAACCCGCGCCATCGCTGGCGTCTGCTTGTGTTTGGCTTGATTTGAGCTACACGGCGCGCGGACAATTGGTGAAGGACTGACGAGCCACGCAATACAGCCACGGTGTGGAGAGGACTGATGCGGCGGGCGGAGAGGGTAGCCGTCCCGTTGGCACCCGAAAGGCACCGCCCCCATGCAGAGGCGGGGCCCCGTCTGACAGGAGAAAGGCGCCGCTTCTGACTGCCGTATGTGTCTGAAGGAGTTGAAAAGGAGGTGACACCCGACCCTCACCAACCCTACATACCCCTTGCCAATGGTACGGATGCAGATTCGCACACGATATCTCGCCGATAATGCGCCTGCATTTGCTTGGCTTTCCCCGCTATATGTGTCATGGAGAGCTATTTCGGCGCTTCACTATCGCCAACTCTCCTCAAATTGCGGGACGCACCTGGACTGTGCTCGACTAAAGAGTCACCGCCTTCAACTGCTACCGATTAACGCGTCACTTTAGCGCCATGCGATTGCTGGAATAACGAGTCACCCTCGCCCCACCCGAAAACTACATTTTTAATATTTGCCGGTCGTCTGTGTTTAATCGTTGTGGCGCCGAAGCCATTAGAGCCGGACAAACATGCATAGTAGCCGGAGATAACTAGGTGTCATCGGCTGTCCGATTATGCGGGAATGCGTATTTGATGACACGATGGAGTAGATGGGAGACTGACTGCGTGTTTGGAAACTTGGAACCGGAGTCGGGTTTCCGAGTTCCCCTCCGCGGTGCACTTCCATAACTGTTCTGTTTGCTGTGAAGACGGGCGGTTTGTTCAAGTGGTGAAATAGCCGAGATCGTATTGAAGAGTCGAATGGCCCGTCACCTGTCCCTCTGACCGTACCCCAGCAAAAACAATGTCTCCTACACCGCCCACGTGTATGACATCATTGAGGTCATGGGTCTGGGTTCAGGAAGTGCGGAGGCAGGTCTATATCGGCTTGACATGTCACGAGCCGGATAAAAATTGTTGAGTGTGGGCTGGGAAAGTAGTTCGCTGAGACAAATGAAATCGTATCCATCAACTAAGCTCTTCATTTAGGTGGAAATTTAGAGCATATCACTCGGCATTTTTCACATGAATTGGCACTTGCTCTTCATTCTGGTGAAATCCCTGGCTGTTTGTCTCATTTTCCTTTCCGAAATGAGACGTGAGCGAGAGGGCGAAGGGGAGGGGTTGCACTTGGCAGTCGCCATTGCTGCCACAAACAAAATGGAGTGTGCACCAGTGAAGTTTCGTGAAGTTTCGTGAAGTTTCGTGAAGTCTCGTTATGCCCGGGTGGGATGTTGGATGTAATGCAGCCCGTAATTTCGATGAGGCGAACACCTCAGGAAAGTCCGGGTTAATAGGCGGAAGGATGACGTCAAGCCACAGAAGAGGCTTCAATACACCGGATCCAGCTTTACATAAAATTGTGTGCTCAGGTTGCGCCAGATTAAAAAAATAGTCCGAATTCTTGATGGACTAGTAGCATTATAGACCAGGGTGACTGTGTTGATTTCTGAAAATGATTGGGTGGCGTAATACATGAATACAGCTTGTTGCGTGAACCCCGGCCCCACCACCAGATCCACGAATTTCAGTTCAACGGCAGAATTTTGACCGAGGGTTTAACGTGCCGTCAACATACAGACACGGCCGCCCCAGACACGGCCGGTGGCTGGTCCCCGGCCTTATCGGGCCAGTTGCCAACTGACCCTCCCAGCTGGGGGCTAAATGTAAGCGCGTGAAGCGACTCGAAACCTGTGTTGAGGTTACGTCTATTATCATTGTGTCCAGTGTAGCATTGTGTCTGGAGCACCATTATGTCTAGAGCATCATTGTGTCTAAAGCGTCATTGTGTCTGTCGAGAGCATCATTGTGTCTGGAGTAGCATTGTGTCTAGGGCATCATTGTGTCTAAAGTGACATTGCGAATATAGCATCATTGTGTCTAGAATATCATTGTATCTATTGCATCATTATGTACAAAGCACCATTGTGTCCAAACCATCATTATATCTAAAGTATCATTGTATCTAGAACCTCATTGCATCTAAATTATCATTATATCTGAAGCATCATTGTGTTCAGAGCATCATTGCGTCCAGAACATCATTGTGTCCAGAGAAGCATTAGGTCCAGTGCAGCATTGTGTAGTTTCACTAGTGTATCCGATACACCAGACAAAGTATCAGGAGCAGCACAGACCTTTGTAATGGCACCTGAAGATGGACAGATATCACACAAGGGCATGACCATGTGTCCCCCTCGGCCCTCCGCCTCCCAGATCCTGCCGATTTTGCTGTTCGGTATGAAAGTCATCGTGTACAACTCTCCAAAAGATGTCGTTGGGGTTGGTATAAAAGAAGCAATCTCTCAGAACTGGATACCCATTATCATGGGTTCCACTTCATGAAGTTGGTTGGGATGGGAGGGGTAGGGGAAGGGAGGGGGAGGGCCAAGTGGCCTTTTTGATGAACAAAGCTTCCCAGAAAACCATTGCATTTAGTATTCGCCCAAAAGCCCAATGTGGGCACTGTATAATCTAGGCAGTTGATGCGCCCCTAAACCCCAATAACAACAACAACAACAAAAGCCCAATGGTTAAGCTTCAGCCTAATTGGGGGCTAAATCAATGATCGAGGGGACCGGTGGCCCTCCTTAGCATATACAAAGTGACAATCCGAGCTATCATCCAATCGTTCTGCATTTTTTTTTGCAACAGATCTCGTCAACAAAAACCTCGTTTCGCCTATATTGGCCTCGCCTAGAACACTCCGACACTAAGTGTCTAAGTTAATCATTGATTGGGTTGATTGCTCACCAACTTTTCTTCAAATCAGCTCAATTAATTTCGACATTAAGTGCCACTCGAAGTGCCACAGACTTCGCCTTGAGCCGTGTCGTCACGCGCCAAGCGCAGACACGGCTCAACATTTGACTGGTCAGCAACACTAGCGCCACGCATCGGACGAAGCGTAAACTAAAATGTTAACATTTATGCATTTAGGAAAAACTACGCAATCGAAGACCTTGTTGAAAAAACATGTAACATAAAAATAGTGTGTGCCACTACTTTTTATTTCAGGTAGGCTTGTTTCACCCTCATTCACTCGATTTCTGAACCGTCATTTGGCTGATGAATATGAACAAAGTCACCATTCCATGTTCCATTGGTGAACGTCTGACTAGTTGTCTGGCATTTCGTTGCCATGATACAAAATCATGTCATGGTGTAATGATGCTTTTAATTACCTGTCGACTGATGTAAATTTCACCATCCGGGTCCAGATTTTTGGACCGCCACTTTACCGCCGATGAAGACGCCAGCCATTACCCAAAATTCGGCGGTGAACGTCTGAGCAGTTTTCTCTCGTTGTATTGCCTTGTTGAAAAGAAAAGAAAACCATTGCGTTGATAGTGCAGTTCCGTCGACCAATCACACGTCGGCCAATTACACGTCGACCAATCACCGGCCGGTAGCGCCATAGTCGCAGCTGTGCCTGGAAATTATCAACGTCTTGATATTTCCAATGACATGTGCTATTTTTTTTCACCCCCAATCTAAGGGGACGAGTGGTCTAGGGGTAAGATGCTCGTCTCACAATCGAAAGGTTGTGGGTTCGAGTCTCACCTGTCGCTACTCTTCGCCCGCGACCAATCGGCGTGAGAGATTGGCGACGCTACATGACTCAACGGTCGACGTGTCGTAAAACCAATAACCAACCAATCACCCCAATCTAAAGCAGTTCTGTTGTGCTTGAAGCGTCACGCGCACAGAGAGTGAAAAAGAAGTGAACTGAAGAATAAGTGCTTAGTAGAAACGGTCACCTCGCTGTGCTGATTACGTGTAGCGTGCACAAAGCCAGAGTCGCCCTCCCCAAGGGCCGACACAAAGCCAGAGTCGCCGGCCCGTACCCCGGGACACGCACGACGCATCGGTAGCTGCCTCCTTTTTCCTTCTTTTGCGAACCCCACCGGAGCGGCAAAAACCGAACCCATTCCCAATAACACGCGAGGCCGCCATTCCGCAGCGGGCACGAAAACGGCACCGATGTCGCATTGACCCACGGGTGCCGTGCGCCACATACGGCTCAGCCGCGGCAAAAACACCGGCCGCCGCGTCTGCAGTGTGGCCGGCCGTGTTTCGGCGGAGCCTGCGCCTCCTGCTGTTGCGCTTACCTTGCGGAGCCCGCCGTCGGACCGTCTCGGCACGAGGCCCGGCAGATCTTGATTGGCGTCCGATGGCCGTGTGTTTCTCCCGTTCTCCCCGGGACGTCCGGTCGCTGTGTTTCTCCCGTTCTCCCCGGGCCGTCCGGTCACTGTGTTTCTCCCGTTCTCCCCGGACCGTCCGGTCACTGTGTTTCTCCCGTTCTCCCCGGGCCGTCCGGTCACTGTGTGTTTCTCCCGTTCTCCCCGGGCCGTCCGGTCACTGTGTTTCTCCCGTTCTCCCCGGGCCGTCCGGTCGCTGTGTTTCTCCCGTTCTCCCCGGGCCGTCCGGTGGCCGTGTGTTTCTCCCGTTCTCCCCGGGCCGTCCGGTCACTGTATTTCTCCCGTTCTCCCCGGGCCGTCCGGTCACTGTGTTTCTCCCGTTCTCTCCGTGACGTCCGGTGGCCGTGTGTTTCTCCCGTTCTCCCCGGGCCGTCCGGTCACTGTGTTTCTCCCGTTCTCCCCGGGCCGTCCGGTCGCTGTGTTTCTCCCGTTCTCCCCGGGCCGTCCGGTCACTGTGTTTCTCCCGTTCTCCCCGGGCCGTCCGGTCACTGTGTTTCTCCCGTTCTCCCCGGGCCGTCCGGTGGCTGTGTGTTTCTCCCGTTCTCCCCGGGCCGTCCGGTCACTGTGTTTCTCCCGTTCTCCCCGGGACGTCCGGTCGCTGTGTTTCTCCCGTTCTCCCCGGGCCGTCCGGTCGCTGTGTTTCTCCCGTTCTCCCCGGGCCGTCCGGTCACTGTGTTTCTCCCGTTCTCCCCGGGCCGTCCGGTCACTGTGTTTCTCCCGTTCTCCCCGGGCCGTCCGGTCACTGTGTTTCACCCGTTCTCCCCGGGCCGTCCGGTCACTGTGTTTCTCCCGTTCTCCCCGGACCGTCCGGTCACTGTGTTTCTCCCGTTCTCTCCGGACCGTCCGGTCACTGTGTTTCTCCCGTTCTCCCCGGACCGTCCGGTCACTGTGTGTGTCCCGTTCTCTCCGTGCCGTCCGGTGGTGGCCGTGTGTTTCTCCCGTTCTCTCCGTGCCGTCCGGTCACTGTGTTTCTCCCGTTCTCTCCGTGCCGTCCGGTCACTGTGTGTGTCCCGTTCTCTCCGTGCCGTCCGGTGGTGGCCGTGTGTTTCTCCCGTTCTCCCCGGACCGTCCGGTCACTGTGTTTCTCCCGTTCTCCCCGGACCGTCCGGTCACTGTGTTTCTCCCGTTCTCCCCGGACCGTCCGGTCACTGTGTTTCTCCCGTTCTCCCCGGGCCGTCCGGTGGCTGTGTGTTTCTCCCGTTCTCCCCGGGCCGTCCGGTCACTGTGTTTCTCCCGTTCTCTCCGTGCCGTCCGGTGGCTGTGTTTCTCCCGTTCTCCCCGGGCCGTCCGGTCGCTGTGTTTCTCCCGTTCTCTCCGTGCCGTCCGGTCACTGTGTTTCTCCCGTTCTCCCCGGACCGTCCGGTCACTGTGTTTCTCCCGTTCTCCCCGGCCGTCCGGTCGCTGTGTTTCTCCCGTTCTCCCCGGACCGTCCGGTCACTGTGTTTCTCCCGTTCTCCCCGGCCGTCCGGTCGCTGTGTTTCTCCCGTTCTCCCCGGACCGTCCGGTCACTGTGTTTCTCCCGTTCTCCCCGGGCCGTCCGGTCACTGTGTTTCTCCCGTTCTCCCCGGGCCGTCCGGTGGCTGTGTTTCTCCCGTTCTCTCCGTGCCGTCCGGTGGCTGTGTTTCTCCCGTTCTCCCCGGGCCGTCCGGTGGCTGTGTTTCTCCCGTTCTCTCCGTGCCGTCCGGTCACTGTGTTTCTCCCGTTCTCCCCGGGCCGTCCGGTGGCCGTGTGTTTCTCCCGTTCTCCCCGGGCCGTCCGGTCACTGTGTGTGTCCCGTTCTCCCCGGGCCGTCCGGTCACTGTGTTTCTCCCGTTCTCCCCGGACCGTCCGGTCACTGTGTGTTTCTCCCGTTCTCTCCGTGACGTCCGGTGGTGGCCGTGTGTTTCTCCCGTTCTCTCCGGGCCGTCCGGTGGTGGCCGTGTGTTTCTCCCGTTCTCTCCGTGCCGCACGTGCAGCGGTGGCCATGGCCAGAGGCGGATCCAGCCAACCACTCGAGTGGGAGGCGGTGCGGAGGAGCAGCAGAGTGCTGAGGCCAAACAAAGCGCTATATCCAATGCCATAGGCGGACCCCCTGGTTGGGTACTCTGGTAGTCCGTTAATGTTGGTTTGTCATTTTCCGTATTCAATCTGAAAGTTTATGCACCCGGACCTCTCCCCTTCCTGGCTGGGGGAGACCTGCTTTGAGCTCATTCATTAGCCGGGAAGGACAAAATGTCGCCACATGGTAGCCCCCCCCCACAACACACTTTTACCGGAGGGTTTCTGCACTTTTTCCCGATGCTGAAACACGGGGGACGAGTGGTCTGGGGTAAGATGCTCGTCTCACAATCGAAAGATTGTGGGTTCGAGTCTCACCTGTCGCTACTCTTCGCCCGCGACCAATCGGCGTGAGAGATTGGCGACGCTATATGACTCAACAGTCGACGTGTCGTAAAACCAATAACCAACCGATGCTGAAACACGAACCCCTCGGGTAGGTATGGAGGGGCGCCGGTAGCTCAGTAGTGAGGCTGAGCGTCTGGCAAGCCAGAGGCGCGGTGTTCGATTCCCTGCGGTGCCCGCCCTTCCTGTCAGGGTGAGAGCTAGACGGCGTCATATGGCCTCAGCTGCTGAGTGCGTCGCGAAGTCACAACCACACGGGCAGGTATGGAGGAATTCGGCAATGATGGTGCGCTAAAACGTGTATTGTACCAATAATCACCACACATGCATGAATAAGTTGCCATAAATGCACACTTATCAATGCTACATAATACATCCTCCCACGATTCGGTTTTCAGGGGAACGAGGAACAACCATGGCCGGTTGGTACACCCGAGTTTGTCCCTGATGCTCGCTAATGCTTGGATAATGGCTGCTAATGGTAGATAGCTTAAATTAGCGCTGGACGGTCTTTACCGATATCGGTTTTAATATTCAGATTCATGGGCGCCAAATGACCCTGCAGTCGGCGCGCCCTTAAACCCAAATAATCAATCAATCAATATTCAGATTCGAATACAATCTGACAATGTCCAGGCCATTGTCGTTGTCATATTATGTTCAAATCTGAGTATTGAGTAGCATAGTATAATACTATGCTGAGCAGTATTATGCTACTCTATGCTAATCATGTATACTAGCATAATGCAGCTAAAGACCAACCAACGCTGATTTAAAATAGGTGCTAATCATTGATTCAACCATGAGGACCTTTTATATTCATGGTTTTGAATACAAAGTGCAATGACACAAGACGTTATATTCTCAGGAAAAGTACACCAACCTTTCAGTTTAATGCCTTCATCAAGGTGACCTGATGAGAATGCATTTGTACTGTTCCTGATAATGTAACATCTTGTGCCATTCCACTTTGTATTTAGCATGTCCAGTGAACTATTAACATTGATGGTATTATTTTGTTGTGTTTCTGGGATGCTCGTGGCGGACGTATCCCAGCTCCTCGGCTTCCCAGCCGGCAGCCAGTGTCAGCCACCGAGACGCCACCCAGCTGCACAACTCACCCCACCGACTCGCCCCCTCACACAGGGGGGGCTGATATTGCTGCCTCATGCCTTCACACAAGGGGCGGGGCTGATATTGCAATCTGGCCGAGCACGGCTCGCCGGCGTAGCTTATTCCTGTCACAATTAGCGCTCGCGCCGGCCGCGTCCGCGCGCAATCTAGCACAATTACGCGCGCCGCTCGTTGGCGCCACTTCGTGTGCTCAACTGGTGTGGCGGCGGTGGCCTGACGTTACCCCAGACAGAGGCGATGGGCCGCCTCGTGTGCTCGGACCAGACACACCTGGCCAGGTACGTCAGTCTTACACGGCCGATGCTTCAGTACCAATGTATAAGTTCACATACATCAATGCGGATGCGTTACAAAAGAACAGTCAAACACATCAGTCGACATTCAACAGCCCAGGTAGGCATATTTAGTATATATAGTCATCTAGTGTACCAAGTACATCAGTTCCCCTTCAAGTCCCAGTTATATCAATCAATATAGGTCATTAATTCCAGGACATTTCAAACTGTTTAAATGCTTAACTTTAGTTGTGCGTTTTCTTCTTTTTTTAACTGGTAGTCTAGTGCCCCCAGGCCCCTACGATTTTGCTTCACTGGGGGCACTGAAGAAAATCAAACTGTTCGCAGGCCCGGATGCCCCGCTGGTAAATCGCACCCAATTGTTCCCCAATGGCGGCAGAGTTGAGACACCAACAGAGCGTGTGGCCAGGGCATGTGCGAAGACCTATTGACTTTGACTTTGGAACAACGACCACAAAATACGCACGAGAATGCAGGGTTTGGTGGTGATCGGCGAATTTTCCCGAACAAAAGTAATACATGTGCAAATAAATTGTCATTGGGGACAATTTTCTCCATCCAACATGTTGATATAACCCCTAGCTATGCCACCACCTTAACTGAATTTTAGGATTCAACGTTCTCTGTTACTTACTTCAGGTGCAAACCTGTTGCATAGCAATAGTATTGGTTCAGACCGATCGTCATGGTTATTCACGTACCGCTCATAACCAGAGGAGTCTTTCCCCGGCTTTGGGAAAACTTTTGCTTGCACTGAGGCTTCGATCGCCCCCCCCCCCGCCCTCCCCTCCTCCATGTGCTCGCAGGCTGGTGACGACCATACTTGCTTCCTAACCCGAGTGTTTGGCCTTCCACGCTGCCAGTTCTGGATCCCAGCGACTCAGCTGTGCACCGCCGTAAGTTCACTGCTGGTCACTGCTGTTCACTGCTCACTGTTTACAGTTCACTATTTACTGTTTACTGCTCACTGTTTACTGTTCACTGCTCACTGTTTACTGTTCACTGTTTACTGGTCACTGTTTACTGGTCACTGTTCACTGTTCACTGTTCACTGTTTACTGTTTACTGTTCACTGCTCACTGCCACTGTTTCCTGCCACTGTTCGCTGCGATTGTTCGTTGTCACTGTTCGCTATTCACTGCCACCGGTCAGTGTTCACTGTCGCTGTTCACTGTTCGTGCGAGACACTGCTCGCGATTCACTGTTGACGGTGCACCGCTCACTGTTCAGTTTGCTGCCTGCTGCCACTGCTCATTGTCACTGTCGCTGTTCACTGTCGCTGTTCACTGTCGCTGTTCACTGTCGCTGTTCACTGTCACTGTCACTGTCAATGTCAATGTCAATGTCACTGTCACTGTCACTCACTGTCACTGTCACTGTCACTGTCACTGTCACTGCCATTGCCATTGCCACTGCCACTGTCACTGTCACTGTCACTGTCACTGTCACTGTCACTGTCACTGTCGCTGTTCACTGTCGCTGTTCACTGTCGCTGTTCACTGTCGCTGTTCACTGTCGCTGTCGCTGTCACTGTCACTGTCACTGTCACTGCCACTGTCACTGCCACTGTCACTGTCGCTGTCACTGTCGCTGTCACTGTCGCTGTCACTGTCGCTGTCGCTGTCGCTGTCGCTGTCGCTGTCGCTGTTCACCGTCACTGTCCAGTGCCACTGCCACTGTCACTGTTCATTGAAAATGTTCACTGTTTACCATCACTTCTCACTTTGTTCTGTCTCTAACCACTACTGGCTGTGTGAATGCCACCGTTTACTGTTAGCTGACCTTATGTACTCCTACTCGATGTGCTAATATGCATTGTGGTCCTTGATATGGCTAGTAAGTGGTGCTGTGTATCATTATAAAGCAAATCTAGCAGCTAAATTGGGACGTTGGCTGTGTCGTCGGAGCCGAGTAATCGTCGGAAGTTGAAATTGCTCACTTGCTGTGTCCGGCACACAAGTAATGGGTGTGCTGCGGCACAGTCTATATGCTCGGTTCACGAAGAGCCAGAAGGACGCGGCCAAGGCCCTGAAGTCAGATGTTACATGTGTTGCTTTGTCGTCACAAATAGTACCGATCCGTCCCTGGTCTTCATGAGTTAATCATGGAACATTTACCACGCTGGTGGTCCCGTGACACAGGTTGTATCCAGTCTCTGGCACAGTGTCCTCTCCGCAGTCGGCTGCAGTAGTGCTCAGCCTCTGACACGATACCTTGCTTGTCGGGTCGTGTCACTTGGGAGTGTCCAGTCTCTGACACTATTAACCAAGGGTGCGGGAACCTTGAGCCGGGGAGGGGCAGATGAGCAGCCGCCCAAACTTCGGACGAGTTTAACATTGACCCTACGGTGTTGCATCGGAAGAATCGACCTCAAAGTTGCTCCCCCCCCCCCCTAACTTTGAGTGTGTTCATGCATCGTTGCAATTACCTGTCCGCAAGTGACTGGCTTATCCAGCCTCTGGCAGCACAACGGCCTGCAACGCCGGCGGTGTCCAGTCTCTGACATGTGTCCTGCCTGCAGGCATCGCGGCCCACCAACCACGCCACCATACAGTCTCTGGCATCGATGCTGGGCGTGCACACGGCGGCCGGGGACGGCGGGGGAGTGCCGGCGCCCTGCTGCGTGCCCGACGCCATGGACTCCCTCACGCTGCTCTATTTCGACGAGACGCGGCAGAACGTCGTCCTCAAGAACTATCCGAAAATGGTGGTGAAGAGCTGCAGCTGCCGCTAGGCGGCGCCACGGTAGACGAGTTGCGGACAGGTAGCTTCCTTCCGTGTTACGTAGTGGTAGTTTATCTCGGAGCGGCTCGGGCGTCCAGAGCCGAGCGAGTTCTCGTGTGGTGAGACGTGCAGCTTATGACACGGAGCCGTGTGCCGAGTCATGAATAACTGGCCGAAACGGTGACCGTACACATCTGCCGGTGTGCAGGAATTCAGCGGGTCGTGTGAAAATAGGCGGCTAAGGTCAGGCCACAGGGGCGGATCCAGGAATCTCCATAGGGAGACACTCGTCTGCAGGGACGCCATTTCTTTGGAGGAGCGCCACTGCGGAAGTCCCTGTACAACGCCTGTGCACATAGCTGCCACATAGGCAGCTATGTGGCCTTTTCCTCTCTGGGCGGGGCGCCCTTTCCTCTCAGGAGGCACCCATTCCTCTGAAAGGGGCACCTATTCCTCTGAGAGGGGCACCCTTGGTTGAAAAGTGAGCTGAGGGAGACGGTGCACCGAACCTCTCTGGAGGGGGATCTTTTCCCGGTCAATGGGGTGCCACGTTTCCAGGGAACATGCGTCCAGTGCCCCTCCCCTGCATCCGCCTCTGGTCAGACCACATAGCTGCCTCTTCTCTGCATCCGCCTCTGGTCAGACCACATAGCTGCCTCCTCTCTGCATCCGCCTCTGGTCAGACCACATAGCTGCCTCCTCTCTGCATCCGCCTCTGGTCAGACCACATAGCTGCCTCTTCTCTGCATCCGCCTCTGGTCAGACCACATAGCTGCCTCCTCTCTGCATCCGCCCCTGGTCAGACCACATAGCTGCCTCCTCTCTGCATCCGCCCCTGGTCAGGCCACATAGCTTCCTCCCCCTGTACCCGCCCCTGGTCAGGCCACATAGCTGCCTCCTCTCTGCATCCGCCCCTGGTCAGACCACATAGCTGCCTCCTCTCTGCATCCGCCCCTGGTCAGACCACATAGCTGCCTCCTCTCTGCATCCGCCCCTGGTCAGGCCACATAGCTTCCTCCCCCTGTATCCGCCCCTGGTCAGGCCACATAGCTTCCTCCCCCTGTATCCGCCCCTGGTCGGGTCACATGGCTGCAGCTGGAGTCGGGTCACGTGGCTGCAGCTGGAGTCGGGTCACGTGGCTGCAGCTGGAGTCGGGTCACGTGGCTGCAGCTGGAGTCGGGTCACGTGGCTGCAGCTGGAGTCGGGTCACGATGGCTGCAGCTGGAGTCGGGTCACGATGCGGTGCGACAGATGTGGCCACTTTACAATCAGGCTTACAGCGGTGGAGCGTTTACTGGCCTGACAAGCTTCTCAAGCGCCGAGGTGTGAGCGCGTGCGTGTTTGTTTGTTTGTTTGTTTGTTTTTGCCGCTTATGCAGTCAGGTCGTGCGTGGCAGTGTTTGTGAGAGACAGCGGCTCTTCCGCGGCCATGGACGAGGTTTGCCAGCCAACACGAACACTGAGATTGTGGAGGGGCGGCGGGGTGTAGGTGCACGACCTGCTGAATGTTGGGAACATCAATCGCCTCACAAACGCCATTAGGAGGGACCCAAACCTTCTGAGTCCGCATATAAATGAGCATAACCCAAAGAAAACCTTCGGAAGTGGTGAATTAGGTGTGACATGTCACGACATCTTTCTTTCTGTATCTTTCTTTCTTTCTTTCTTCCCTCACAAGAAGGTTCGTCTGTCCTGTCCAAGCGCTAACTAAGCTGACCTACACCTGTGCCTGCGGACATGGATACAACTTCAACAAAGCCACAAAGTCAAGATATTAAATACCGCAAACTTCTCCGTCAATAATGTTTGAAGCGGAATATTTTAGTTGTCAGGGTGTCGTCAGGATTGTTGCGCCCAACAACTGCAAAGCCAGGGAGTTGAGGACGTTTGGACACGCTCGGGCACAACTCACGCAAGACGGCGCTTTCCATACGACGCCTATGGTTAATGGGAAGGGCTAAAGGCAAAGGTAAGGGAAAGCGCAGGCCATTTGAAGTCGTCTCGATGCAGTCAAAAGCATAGCAGGTCATCGCCCATTCTCTCATACATCGTCCCAGCGCTGCAATGATTCTGACGTCCTCCGTTGATGTAGCCTTTCCACGCAGAGTCCACGGGCACATCTTTAGCGTAGCAAATACTGTTTGTTTATGTTTGTTAGAGGGAGCATCCGCAGGCCCATGTCCAGCTACGGATTTCCTCACCTACAACGCATCCAGATAAGTACACAGAAGCACAAAACGCACGCGTCCACCGGCGTTCGAAACAAAAGCCAAAAATATGGTGTTTTTATGCACGACGCAAAGTCAAGCAGTTTATCTTTGCCAAGCTTCAAGATAGACGTTTGTCACAGTCTACCTGCTTGACTTAGCGTCATAATAGATAGCATCCCCTGCCGGTTTTGGCATGGCCCATTTAGGCTGCGCATAAATCGTATCCAAATCCACAACAAAGTTTGACTGGATCAGAGCAGCAATTGCACATTCAGTTTGACGGCAGCTCATGGGAACGTGTTCTGAGAGGCTTTAATGCCGGCCCAGTGTGCATGTCCTTTATCATCTGTCGGCCCTCGAGGTCTCTACCATGTCGACATGTCTGGTCATCTGTCGGCCCTCGAGGTCTATACCATGTCGACATGTCTGGTCATCTGTCGGCCCTCGAGGTCTATACCATGTCGACATGTCTGGTCATCTGTCGGCCCTCGAGGTCTATACCATGTCGACATGTCTGGTCATCTGTCGGCCCTCGAGGTCTATACCATGTCGACGTGTCTGGTCATCTGTCGGCCCTCGAGGTCTATACCATGTCGACATGTCTGGTCATCTGTCGGCCCTCGAGGTCTATACCATGTCGACGTGTCTGGTCATCTGTCGGCCCTCGAGGTCTCCACCATGTCGACATGTCTGGTCATCTGTCGGCCCTCGAGGTCTATACCATGTCGACATGTCTGGTCATCTGTCGGCCCTCGAGGTCTATACCATGTCGACATGTCTGGTCATCTGTCGGCCCTCGAGGTCTATACCATGTCGACATGTCTGGTCATCTGTCGGCCCTCGAGGTCTATACCATGTCGACATGTCTGGTCATCTGTCGGCCCTCGAGGTCTATACCATGTCGACATGTCTGGTCATCTGTCGGCCCTCGAGGTCTATACCATGTCGACATGTCTGGTCATCTGTCGGCCCTCGAGGTCTAGACCATGTCGACATGTCTGGTCATCTGTCGGCCCTCGAGGTCTATACCATGTCGACATGTCTGGTCATCTGTCGGCCCTCGAGGTCTCCACCATGTCGACATGTCTGGTCATCTGTCGGCCCTCGAGGTCTCCACCATGTCGACATGTCTGGTCATCTGTCGGCCCTCGAGGTCTATACCATGTCGCCATGTCTGGTCATCTGTCGGCCCTCGAGGTCTATACCATGTCGACATGTCTGGTCATCTGTCGGCCCTCGAGGTCTCCACCATGTCGACATGTCTGGTCATCTGTCGGCCCTCGAGGTCTATACCATGTCGACATGTCTGGTCATCTGTCGGCCCTCGAGGTCTATACCATGTCGACATGTCTGGTCATCTGTCGGCCCTCGAGGTCTCCACCATGTCGACATGTCTGGTCATCTGTCGGCCCTCGAGGTCTATACCATGTCGACATGTCTGGTCATCTGTCAGGCCCTCGAGGTCTATACCATGTCGACATGTCTGGTCATCTGTCGGCCCTCGAGGTCTATACCATGTCGACATGTCTGGTCATCTGTCAGGCCCTCGAGGTCTATACCATGTCGCCATGTCTGGTCATCTGTCGGCCCTCGAGGTCTCCACCATGTCGACGTGTCTGGTCATCTGTCAGGCCCTCGAGGTCTATACCATGTCGACATGTCTGGTCATCTGTCGGCCCTCGAGGTCTATACCATGTCGACATGTCTGGTCATCTGTCAGGCCCTCGAGGTCTATACCATGTCGACATGTCTGGTCATCTGTCAGGCCCTCGAGGTCTATACCATGTCGACATGTCTGGTCATCTGTCGGCCCTCGAGGTCTCCACCATGTCGACGTGTCTGGTCATCTGTCAGGCCCTCGAGGTCTATACCATGTCGACGTGTCTGGTCATCTGTCGGCCCTCGAGGTCTCCACCATGTCGCCATGTCTGGTCATCTGTCGGCCCTCGAGGTCTATACCATGTCGACATGTCTGGTCATCTGTCAGGCCCTCGAGGTCTCCACCATGTCGCCATGTCTGGTCATCTGTCGGCCCTCGAGGTCTATACCATGTCGACATGTCTGGTCATCTGTCGGCCCTCGAGGTCTATACCATGTCGACATGTCTGGTCATCTGTCGGCCCTCGAGGTCTCCACCATGTCGCCATGTCTGGTCATCTGTCGGCCCTCGAGGTCTATACCATGTCGACATGTCTGGTCATCTGTCGGCCCTCGAGGTCTATACCATGTCGACGTGTCTGGTCATCTGTCGGCCCTCGAGGTCTATACCATGTCGACATGTCTGGTCATCTGTCGGCCCTTGAGGTCTCCACCATGTCGACATGTCTGGTCATCTGTCGGCCCTCGAGGTCTATACCATGTCGACATGTCTGGTCATCTGTCAGGCCCTCGAGGTCTATACCATGTCGCCATGTCTGGTCATCTGTCGGCCCTCGAGGTCTCCACCATGTCGCCATGTCTGGTCATCTGTCGGCCCTCGAGGTCTATACCATGTCGACATGTCTGGTCATCTGTCGGCCCTCGAGGTCTATACCATGTCGCCATGTCTGGTCATCTGTCGGCCCTCGAGGTCTAGACCATGTCGCCATGTCTGGTCATCTGTCGGCCCTCGAGGTCTAGACCATGTCGCCATGTCTGGTCATCTGTCGGCCCTCGAGGTCTATACCATGTCGACGTGTCTGGTCATCTGTCGGCCCTCGAGGTCTAGACCATGTCGACATGTCTGGTCATCTGTCGGCCCTCGAGGTCTAGACCATGTCGCCATGTCTGGTCATCTGTCGGCCCTCGAGGTCTAGACCATGTCGCCATGTCTGGTCATCTGTCGGCCCTCGAGGTCTAGACCATGTCGCCATGTCTGGTCATCTGTCGGCCCTCGAGGTCTCCACCATGTCGCCATGTCTGGTCATCTGTCGGCCCTCGAGGTCTCCACCATGTCGCCATGTCTGGTCATCTGTCAGGCCCTCGAGGTCTATACCATGTCGACATGTCTGGTCATCTGTCGGCCCTCGAGGTCTATACCATGTCGCCATGTCTGGTCATCTGTCGGCCCTCGAGGTCATGTCGCCAGTCTGGTCATCTGTCGGCCCTCGAGGTCTCCACCATGTCGCCATGTCTGGTCATCTGTCGGCCCTCGAGGTCTCCACCATGTCGCCATGTCTGGTCATCTGTCGGCCCTCGAGGTCTATACCATGTCGACATGTCTGGTCATCTGTCGGCCCTCGAGGTCTATACCATGTCGCCATGTCTGGTCATCTGTCGGCCCTCGAGGTCTATACCATGTCGCCATGTCTGGTCATCTGTCGGCCCTCGAGGTCTATACCATGTCGACGTGTCTGGTCATCTGTCGGCCCTCGAGGTCTCCACCATGTCGACATGTCTGGTCATCTGTCGGCCCTCGAGGCCCACCATGTCGCCATGTCTGGTCATCTGTCGGCCCTCGAGGTCTATACCATGTCGACGTGTCTGGTCATCTGTCGGCCCTCGAGGTCTATACCATGTCGACGTGTCTGGTCATCTGTCGGCCCTCGAGGTCTATACCATGTCGACGTGTCTGGTCATCTGTCGGCCCTCGAGGTCTATACCATGTCGCCATGTCTGGTCATCTGTCGGCCCTCGAGGTCTATACCATGTCGCCATGTCTGGTCATCTGTCGGCCCTCGAGGTCTATACCATGTCGACGTGTCTGGTCATCTGTCAGGCCCTCGAGGTCTATACCATGTCGACATGTCTGGTCATCTGTCGGCCCTCGAGGTCTATACCATGTCGACATGTCTGGTCATCTGTCGGCCCTCGAGGTCTATACCATGTCGCCATGTCTGGTCATCTGTCGGCCCTCGAGGTCTATACCATGTCGACATGTCTGGTCATCTGTCAGGCCCTCGAGGTCTATACCATGTCGACATGTCTGGTCATCTGTCGGCCCTCGAGGTCTATACCATGTCGACATGTCTGGTCATCTGTCGGCCCTCGAGGTCTATACCATGTCGACATGTCTGGTCATCTGTCGGCCCTCGAGGTCTATACCATGTCGACATGTCTGGTCATCTGTCGGCCCTCGAGGTCTATACCATGTCGCCATGTCTGGTCATCTGTCGGCCCTCGAGGTCTATACCATGTCGACGTGTCTGGTCATCTGTCGGCCCTCGAGGTCTAGACCATGTCGACATGTCTGGTCATCTGTCAGGCCCTCGAGGTCTCCACCATGTCGACGTGTCTGGTCATCTGTCAGGCCCTCGAGGTCTATACCATGTCGACGTGTCTGGTCATCTGTCAGGCCCTCGAGGTCTATACCATGTCGACATGTCTGGTCATCTGTCAGGCCCTCGAGGTCTATACCATGTCGACATGTCTGGTCATCTGTCAGGCCCTCGAGGTCTCCACCATGTCGACGTGTCTGGTCATCTGTCAGGCCCTCGAGGTCTATACCATGTCGACATGTCTGGTCATCTGTCAGGCCCTCGAGGTCTCCACCATGTCGATATGTCTGGTCATCTGTCGGCCCTCGAGGTCTAGACCATGTCGACGTGTCTGGTCATCTGTCAGGCCCTCGAGGTCTATACCATGTCAACGTGTCTGGTCATCTGTCAGACCCTCGAGGTCTCCACCATGTCGCCATGTCTGGTCATCTGTCAGGCCCTCGAGGTCTCCACCATGTCGACGTGTCTGGTCATCTGTCGGCCCTCGAGGTCTATACCATGTCGACATGTCTGGTCATCTGTCAGGCCCTCGAGGTCTCCACCATGTCGCCATGTCTGGTCATCTGTCAGGCCCTCGAGGTCTCCACCATGTCGACGTGTCTGGTATCTGTCGGCCCTCGAGGTCTATACCATGTCGACATGTCTGGTCATCTGTCAGGCCCTCGAGGTCTCCACCATGTCGCCATGTCTGGTCATCTGTCAGGCCCTCGAGGTCTCCACCATGTCGACGTGTCTGGTATCTGTCGGCCCTCGAGGTCTATACCATGTCGCCATGTCTGGTCATCTGTCAGGCCCTCGAGGTCTCCACCATGTCGCCATGTCTGGTCATCTGTCAGGCCCTCGAGGTTTCCACCATGTCGACGTGTCTGGTCATCTGTCGGCCCTCGAGGTCTATACCATGTCGACATGTCTGGTCATCTGTCAGGCCCTCGAGGTCTCCACCATGTCGACATGTTGACTCGAAATGTGCATTATGTCTGCTACTCATTTGACATGTTTCAAAATATTTCTGGTCACGTGAGGCATCCCATCTCGAGTGCTGGACGCGCAAAATCTTTTTGAAATGATCTTCCCCATCATGCAATGTAACGCGTTCAATTTTTTTTAAAGCAGGGGAGTAGGTTCCTCCTGCTCCCCACTCCCGACTGTTGCTCCTAG
This sequence comes from Ashinkailepas kermadecensis, assembly GCA_034440615.1. Classification (NCBI taxonomy): domain Eukaryota; kingdom Metazoa; phylum Arthropoda; class Thecostraca; family Neolepadidae; genus Ashinkailepas; species Ashinkailepas kermadecensis. The sequence goes on along the minus strand of JAOTOM010005125.1, from coordinate 553,157 downwards.
TAAATATGAATCGTTGGCTTATTCTTCTCACCAGCAACCAGAAGCGCAGCCAAAGGGGCGGCCCCTCTCCCACCTCACCCCTCAGCGATTTATTTAAGCGTGACAGCAACAAAAAACGTCGAATATACCTGGAATGCTAAAGCAAAATACCATAATTCCGAGGAGTTTTTCGATTTGGAGATGGGTTACGTAGAGTTAAACCCCTTTTCTTGGCAAAATATTTGTAGCGTCTCTTGCCCCTGCTACCTTTTTAAGAAAACCTTGAGCTCGACTGTAAGAGCAATTGTTTGCACAGTCCACCCATCTCACTGCTCCTCATTATTTCCATATGTCGGCTCTCAGTTACTTCCACGGGGAGAAGTGACATCAGTCCGTAATGACCAGTGGTTCTGTGTGAAGCGTTGTCAGTTCAATTAGAAACTAAATTAGAGGAGTGTTAGGCAGATAAACCTCTCCTGCGTGCCGTTGTCTAGCGATGTCTACCGACAACTGCCGATGTCCACTGATGTCTACCGATGTCTACAGATGTTTTCCGACGATTGCCGTTGTGTTCCAATGTCTACCGATGTCTACCGATGTTTTCCGACGATTGTTGTGTTCAAATTTCTACTGATATCTACCAATGTTTCCCGACGATTGTTGTGTTCGGATGTCTACCGATATTTACCGATGTTCCCCGACGATTCCCGGTGTGTTCAGATGTGCACCGATATCCAACCTTCATTGACTTCCGTCGCTATCTTCCGATGTCTACCGATGTCAGATGTCAGGTGTCAGATGTCAGATGTCGGGTGTCAGATGTCAGATGTCGGGTGTCAGATGTCAGGTGTCAGATGTCAGATGTTCCCATGCAATGCGTGTAGACTGAGTGGGTTCCGTGTTTAATGTTAGACCGCTTACAGTCGCGGTGCAGAGTGGATATCTTGTTGCGGGGATGTTGTACGTCGTGTACTTCGGTAGAGAAGTGTCGACAGAGCTCCGTGGTGCCATGTGTTTGGCTAGACTTCGTCAGAGCTCTGATGTGCCATGGGCTTGGCTAGACTTCGTCAGAGCTCTGATGTGCCATGGGCTTGGCAAGACTTCGTCAGAGCTCTGAGGTGCCATGTGGCTTGGCTAGACTTCGTTAGAGCCCTGAGGTGCCATGGGCTTGGCTATATTTCGTGGCAGAGCTCTGATGTGCCATGGGCCTGGCTAGACTTCGTAGGTGTTGTGTCCGGCCATGTATGTATCGACAAAAACGGCGCGTCGACCTCGGGAAGACTTCGTTACATCTAGTACTGTTGGCATCTAGTGCTGTTGGCATCTAGTACTGTTGGCATCTAGTACTGTTGGCATCTAGTACTGTTGGCATCTAGTACTGTTGGCATCTAGTACTGTTGGCATCTAGTACTGTTGGCATCTAGTACTGTTGGCATCTAGTACTGTTGGCATCTAGTACTGTTGGCATCTAGTACTGTTGGCATCTAGTACTGTTGGCATCTAGTACTGTTGGCATCTAGTACTGTTGGCATCTAGTACTGTTGGCATCAGTACTGTTGGCATCTAGTACTGTTGGCATCAGTACTGTTGGCATCTAGTACTGTGGCATCTAGTACTTTGGCATCAGTACTGTGGCAGTACTGTTGGCATCTAGTACTGTTGGCATCTAGTACTGTTGGCATCTAGTACTGTTGGCAATTTAGAAGCTTTTTCTACTCTTGAACTAGCTAGGAAGGCAGTCGTGTATCTGGTTTGTTTTTGGACATGGCGTGTGTAAGCCACTACGCATGTGTCCGTAGGAAGGTTGATGAACCTCTTGTAGGAAGGTTGATGAACTTCTCGGTAGCGCTATTCATGCCTCTTTGAGAACACATGATTGGTTTGCCTGCGGCAGCTGTAATTATCGCAACTGTGTACCAAAACCTCGTACCCCGAAATAAAAAACGGAACACTCGATTGTGCTCGTCTCACGGTAAGCTGAGCAGATCTGATTTTCTGTGTATTCCTGGTACACCAGCTGAATGTTGGCTGACCAGCTGCTGGGGTCTGATCTCACAGCCGAGGTCAGAGGTCACGACGACCGGTTGACCCCATCGTCAGCAAAATGTGTTTTTCCTGCTGATGTCAAGGAGAATGTGTCGGACATGTCCGAATATTGTCTCTCTGTAGTCGGAAATATCTCATAGAATTCCCGACTACAATACTGCGCAAGTCCTGTGGCCCAATAGGTAAACGTAGAGCACGTCAAGAACCTGTTCCAGGAAAGCAAAACTACTATAGTAGCGTTTGAACTCAAGGAGAGATGTCTTCGCATAGCGTGCTTGGGATGGCTGTATGAAAGCCTGGGGCGTGGGGACGTGTGAAGTGAGGATGAACAAATTAACTTTAATGCCGGTTCTTACCATGTAATGCGCATACTACGCGAATTCGCTGGCCAGTGGGCAGTGGGCAGTGGGCAGTGTCATGCAGGACCAGAGGCGCAGCTACTGGCCGATCTAGCCCACCGGTTGGGGGGGCAACTTTCGGGTTTCGGCGTCAGCCCAACCACTCACTCCCAGTGGCGTACCTAGGAATTGCATCAGGGGAGTGGTCGAACGGATTTGGAGAGTGCCCATTCTCCCACTATTTTTGGTTAAAAGCACCGGATTTCGACCACTATTTGGCAAAGGGGCCAATTTTTTAAATAATAATTAATAACATAATTTCCTGTGTATGGGCCACAGCCTACCTCCACCGTTTTTAAGTTAACGGATTTTTGTTCTTGTTTACCGTAACGTTCACTTTCACGTTCAACGTCTTGTACACCACGTCAACGTTCGTGCACGTGTACACACTGGCGAATCCGGTTTTGTCAACTCTTGCTGTAAGCAGAACTTGAGCAGCATGGAACCCTCGATGTGTGTCAGAATCTACTATATGCTACCATATTGGCTTCCAAACAATTAGGTTAAAAAAAACCTTTAAAATTGGAGATTCTTTCATCCGGACGCTATTTTTGAACCTCGGCAAAGGTTACTACATTTTAATTTAGTTCACTTCTGCTGGGTTCTCGGGGGAAGACACTATGCCCTCTAAGTGCTTGGGGGAGGGGGCATGGCCGGAATGGTCCCTCCCTGGATCCGCCAGTGGGTACAGCCAAGGGCCTCCACCCTCTCTCATCAACAAAAAGTACACGAGACGAAACGAGAAATTGTGAGACTCACAAAGCAAAACAGTACCCATTATGCGCGCTTCGCGCGCCGAAGGCTTCCTTTGTTTATTCACCTTTTTTGGTCGCCCACCCGTAGGAAACTCCTGGATACGCTGCTGTACAGGACCCTTGAGTCAATTCATAAGTCGATAAAATATATGTCCGTGTTAGTAAATGACCTCCATCAACGGTAGCGTACTAATAAACAGTTTCTACCTAACGGTGTCCCACTACCAACCCATGCTTGCCGGATCACCTGGGGTAGGGAAATGTTTGTCTTGGTTACGTGAGAAGCCTGGAACGTGGGTCCCATTATTATACAGCAATCTGAGCCTGTGACGCTGCTCGCATCAGGGTAGGGAAGCCAGGGTGCTTCCCTGACTCCTCACCCACCATGGAAACTTTGGTCCCCGGACCCTCTTGGCCACTGACAAGAGTGTCACCACCGCTGGTGTCCCTGGCTCCTCACCCACCATGGAAATTTTGCTCCCCGGACCCTCTTGGCCACTGACAAGAGTGTCACCACCGCTGGTGTCCCTGGGCGTCCGGACCCTACATTTTGCTCCCCGGACCCTCTTGGCTACTCACAAGGGCGTCACCACCGCTGGTGTCCCTGGGCGTCCGGACCCTACATTTTGCTCCCCGGACCCTCTTGGCTACTCACAAGGGCGTCACCACCGCTGGTGTCCCTGGGTCCGGACCCTACATTTTGCTCCCCGGACCCTCTTGGCCACGGGCAAGGGCGTCACCACCGCTGGTGTCCCTGGGCGTCCGGATCCCACTTAGAGTGTTTTTAGGTTGTTTTTTTTTGTGATGCTCGACCTCGTTTGGAAAACTGGAAATTCAGGAAGGTGCCTTCTCTCAGTCATGTGCAGACGCTTATGCACAGGTGAGCCAAGAATATAATTATACACTAGAGGTATGACTTACTAGCGTAAACATTAGCTAGTAACTCATACTCTCTAGCGTTCTCGTTTCTGGTTGACGAAAACGGCAAACCCATCTTGATCTTGATCTATGCTCGCCAGTGCGATTGTCGTGATTTTCTAAGTATAAAAGAAGCACAATAAAAGTCACGAGTGTTCTCAGAATTTGCATGCATATTTCAATGCCATCCACATATACTCATATACGCATGTACACATATACACAAATGCACTTATACACATATACTCATATGTCCATATATTAATATGCACATATACACATGTACACATACACACATATACACATATGCACACATATACATATATACACACATACATATACGCATATACACACGCACACATATTCGCATATACACATATACATATATACACATATACTCATATGCACATATACACATGTAAGCACACATGTACACATACACATATATACATCCCACATACGCATATATACATGTACATAAACACACATATACACATATACACATATACTCATGTCTCATGCACTCGTGGCATCAGGCAAAAAACGACGATATCGTAGCACAAAAATTAGGAACAACTCGCACGCACACATCTCTTAGCTATATCAGGAAGTCCACCAATACGCGCGACAGCACACACTATATAATCATAAACTAGAAATATGCGTCTTAAAACAATTTGTCTGCGTTTCTATATTGCGCTGTTCAATGTTGTTCGCCAATCTGCTGACAGCTTCCGCATTTCGGTGCACAAATATCGGTCTCGCTGACTCAGATTGGATACCTGGAGTGTCCATGTGCTTGTCTTGACGCGTATTACACCTCCTGACGCGTATTACATCTCCTGACGCGTATTACATGTCTTGACGCGTATTACATGTCTTGACGCGTATTACATGTCTTGACGCGTATTACATGTCTTGACGCGTATTACATGTCTTGACGCGTATTACATGTCTTGACGCGTATTACATCTCCTGACAAATTCACAGAATATTACCTTGTCTTGACGCGTATTACATCTCATGACAAATTCACCAAATAGTACCTGCGCGGGCTGATACGACTGATCTAAAGTCGTGACCTGTTTTAGTAGGCGAAGCGAATGCTACCCGACCAGACCACGGACCAATAGCCACCGCAACTCGCGCATGACGTCACGTATGACGTCACGCACCCGGTGGCGCCGGTACCCCTCCCCCCGAAACTGCACGGCAGCAGGGTTGATGACCTTCTGCACGCGTGGCACAGATTCAGCGGGTGAGCTTCCACACACCGAAATACGAATATTTGAGATATGACAGAGCCAGGCTGCTGGCAATCGTAAGAAGTAGAACGCGAGGATGCTATGCCCAGCATGGTTAAGCGCGATAAGTATGCCGGTGCATCTTTAAACCAACTGACGAACATGTGGAACATATGTCAAGCATCAATGGCTTCAACAATGACCAACGTGGATGAGTACATCTGAGTTTTAATTGATTTTGACTAAACCATCGAAGTAAAATTTCAAAGCAAAATTTCAAGTCCCGTCCTTTGCATGAGATCGGCTATTTCGATTCTTTCTCCACAAACAATGAGCTAGGTGTCGTCCGCATATCCTGTAATACTGACACTGTTGCCGATATAAATGGCCAAGTCATTTGAGAAAACATTGCAGGGCAAGGGACCAAGAGAAGGCCCTGAACACCCAGGTTTCGCTTTCAATGATGCTGTCCGTCCTGCTGAGCTCGGTTCACGTGCAGTTCGTCCGGTGGTACATACATCCGTACCTGTTGAACGTGTTCAGAAGGGTAACTCCGAAACCAGTTGTTATCAGTTCCACTGTTGCATGATTCCGCAATCAATTTTTCATGTTTATGCGCATCAACGCATTTGCTACCATCCAACAAAACAAGAAGGGTAATTTCTGCGTGGTCCATAGCCTGAACACGGTTTGTCCGTGACCGTCTGGTGTACATAGTTCTGCCCGGCTCGTCTGGTGTAGTTCTGCCCGGCTCGTCTGGTGTAGTTCTGCCCGTCTCGTCTGGTGCAGTTCTGCCCGGCTCGTCTGGTGCAGTTCTGCCCGGCTCGTCTGGTGCAGTTCTGCCCGGCTCGTCTGGTGTAGTTCTGCCCGGCTCGTCTGGTGTAGTTTTGCCCGGCTCGTCTGGTGTAGTTCTGCCCGGCTCGTCTGGTGCAGTTCTGCCCGGCTCGTCTGGTGTAGTTCTGCCCGGCTCGTCTGGTGTAGTTCTGCCCGGCTTGTCTGGTGTAGTTCTGCCCGGCTCGTCTGGTGCAGTTCTGCCCGGCTCGTCTGGTGTAGTTCTGCCCGGCTCGTCTGGTGCAGTTCTGCCCGGCTCGTCTGGTGCAGTTCTGCCCGGCTCGTCTGGTGCAGTTCTGCCCGGTTCGTATGGTGTAGTTCTGCCCGGCTCGTCTGGTGTAGTTCTGCCCGGTTCGTATGGTGTAGTTCTGCCCGGCTCGTCTGGTGTAGTTCTGCCCGGTTCGTATGGTGTAGTTCTGCCCGGATCGTCTGGTGTAGTTCTGCCCGGCTCGTCTGGTGTAGTTCTGCCCGGCTCGTCTGGTGTAGTTCTGCCCGGCTCGTCTGGTGTAGTTCTGCCCGGATCGTCTGGTGTAGTTCTGCCCGGATCGTCTGGTGTAGTTCTGCCCGGCTCGTCTGGTGTGGTTCTGCCCGGCTCGTCTGGTGAGTTCTGCCCGGCTCGTCTGGTGTAGTTCTGCCCGGATCGTCTGGTGTAGTTCTGCCCGGATCGTCTGGTGTGTTCTGCCCGGCTCGTCTGGTGTAGTTCTGCCCGGCTCGTCTGGTGTAGTTCTGCCCGGATCGTCTGGTGTAGTTCTGCCCGGATCGTCTGGTGTAGTTCTGCCCGGCTCGTCTGGTGTAGTTCTGCCCGGCCGTCTGGTGTAGTTCTGCCCGGCCGTCGGGAGTTCTGCCGGGTGTAGTTCTGCCCGGCTCGTCTGGTGTAGTTCTGCCCGGATCGTCTGGTGTAGTTCTGCCCGGATCGTCTGGTGTAGTTCTGCCCGGCTCGTCTGGTGTAGTTCTGCCCGGCTCGTCTGGTGTAGTTCTGCCCGGCTCGTCTGGTGTAGTTCTGCCCGGATCGTCTGGTGTAGTTCTGCCCGGCTCGTCTGGTGTAGTTCTGCCCGGCTCGTCTGGTGCAGTTCTGCCCGGCTCGTCTGGTGTAGTTCTGCCCGGCTCGTCTGGTGTAGTTCTGCCCGGTCGTCGGTGGTTGCCGGCGGTTGTTGGTGGTTGTTCTGCCCGGCTCGTCTGGTGCAGTTCTGCCCGGCTCGTCTGGTGTAGTTCTGCCCGGCTCGTCTGGTGTAGTTCTGCCCGGCTCGTCTGGTGTAGTTCTGCCCGGCTCGTCTGGTGTAGTTCTGCCCGGCGTCTGGTGTAGTTCTGCCCGGCTCGTCTGGTGTAGTTCTGCCCGGCTCGTCTGGTGTAGTTCTGCCCGGCTCGTCTGGTGTAGTTCTGCCCGGCTCGTCTGGTGTAGTTCTGCCCGGCTCGTCTGGTGTAGTTCTGCCCGGATCGTCTGGTGTAGTTCTGCCCGGCTCGTCTGGTGTAGTTCTGCCCGGCTCGTCTGGTGTAGTTCTGCCCGGCTCGTCTGGTGCAGTTCTGCCCGGCTCGTCTGGTGTAGTTCTGCCCGGCTCGTCTGGTGTAGTTCTGCCCGGCTCGTCTGGTGTAGTTCTGCCCGGATCGTCTGGTGTAGTTCTGCCCGGTTCGTCTGGTGTAGTTCTGCCCGGCTCGTCTGGTGTAGTTCTGCCCGGCTCGTCTGGTGTAGTTCTGCCCGGCTCGTCTGGTGTAGTTCTGCCCGGATCGTCTGGTGTAGTTCTGCCCGGCTCGTCTGGTGTAGTTCTGCCCGGCTCGTCTGGTGCAGTTCTGCTCGGCTCGTCTGGTGTAGTTCTGCCCGGCTCGTCTGGTGTAGTTCTGCCCGGCTCGTCTGGTGTAGTTCTGCCCGGCTCGTCTGGTGTAGTTCTGCCCGGATCGTCTGGTGTAGTTCTGCCCGGCTCGTCTGGTGTAGTTCTGCCCGGCTCGTCTGGTGCAGTTCTGCCCGGATCGTCTGGTGTAGTTCTGCCCGGCTCGTCTGGTGTAGTTCTGCCCGGCTCGTCTGGTGTAGTTCTGCCCGGCTCGTCTGGTGCAGTTCTGCCCGGCTCGTCTGGTGTAGTTCTGCCCGGCTCGTCTGGTGCAGTTCTGCCCGGCTCGTCTGGTGTAGTTCTGCCCGGCTCGTCTGGTGCAGTTCTGCCCGGCTCGTCTGGTGTAGTTCTGCCCGGCTCGTCTGGTGTAGTTCTGCCCGGCTCGTCTGGTGTAGTTCTGCCCGGCTCGTCTGGTGCAGTTCTGCCCGGCTCGTCTGGTGGAGTTCTGCCCGGCTCGTCTGGTGTAGTTCTGCCCGGCTCGTCTGGTGTAGTTCTGCCCGGCTCGTCTGGTGCAGTTCTGCCCGGCTCGTCTGGTGTAGTTCTGCCCGGCTCGTCTGGTGTAGTTCTGCCCGGCTCGTCTGGTGTAGTTCTGCCCGGATCGTCTGGTGTAGTTCTGCCCGGATCGTCTGGTGTAGTTCTGCCCGGATCGTCTGGTGTAGTTCTGCCCGGATCGTCTGGTGTAGTTCTGCCCGGCTCGTCTGGTGTAGTTCTGCCCGGCTCGTCTGGTGTAGTTCTGCCCGGCTCGTCTGGTGTAGTTCTGCCCGGCTCGTCTGGTGTAGTTCTGCCCGGCTCGTCTGGTGCAGTTCTGCCCGGCTCGTCTGGTGTAGTTCTGCCCGGCTCGTCTGGTGCAGTTCTGCCCGGCTCGTCTGGTGTAGTTCTGCCCGGCTCGTCTGGTGCAGTTCTGCCCGGCTCGTCTGGTGTAGTTCTGCCCGGCTCGTCTGGTGTAGTTCTGCCCGGCTCGTCTGGTGTAGTTCTGCCCGGATCGTCTGGTGTAGTTCTGCCCGGATCGTCTGGTGTAGTTCTGCCCGGCTCGTCTGGTGTAGTTCTGCCCGGCTCGTCTGGTGTAGTTCTGCCCGGCTCGTCTGGTGTAGTTCTGCCCGGCTCGTCTGGTGCAGTTCTGCCCGGCTCGTCTGGTGTAGTTCTGCCCGGCTCGTCTGGTGCAGTTCTGCCCGGCTCGTCTGGTGTAGTTCTGCCCGGCTCGTCTGGTGCAGTTCTGCCCGGCTCGTCTGGTGTAGTTCTGCCCGGCTCGTCTGGTGTAGTTCTGCCCGGCTCGTCTGGTGTAGTTCTGCCCGGATCGTCTGGTGTAGTTCTGCCCGGATCGTCTGGTGTAGTTCTGCCCGGCTCGTCTGGTGTAGTTCTGCCCGGCTCGTCTGGTGTAGTTCTGCCCGGATCGTCTGGTGTAGTTCTGCCCGGATCGTCTGGTGTAGTTCTGCCCGGCTCGTCTGGTGTAGTTCTGCCCGGATCGTCTGGTGTAGTTCTGCCCGGATCGTCTGGTGTAGTTCTGCCCGGTTCGTCTGGTGTAGTTCTGCCCGGCTCGTCTGGTGCAGTTCTGCCCGGTTCGTCTGGTGTAGTTCTGCCCGGCTCGTCTGGTGTAGTTCTGCCCGGTTCGTCTGGTGTAGTTCTGCCCGGCTCGTCTGGTGCAGTTCTGCCCGGCTCGTCTGGTGTAGTTCTGCCCGGCTCGTCTGGTGTAGTTCTGCCCGGCTCGTCTGGTGTAGTTCTGCCCGGCTCGTCTGGTGTAGTTCTGCCCGGCTCGTCTGGTGTAGTTCTGCCCGGCTCGTCTGGTGTAGTTCTGCCCGGCTCGTCTGGTGTAGTTCTGCCCGGTTCGTCTGGTGTAGTTCTGCCCGGATCGTCTGGTGTAGTTCTGCCCGGCTCGTCTGGTGTAGTTCTGCCCGGCTCGTCTGGTGTAGTTCTGCCCGGATCGTCTGGTGTAGTTCTGCCCGGCTCGTCTGGTGTAGTTCTGCCCGGCTCGTCTGGTGCAGTTCTGCCCGGCTCGTCTGGTGCAGTTCTGCCCGGCTCGTCTGGTGTAGTTCTGCCCGGCTCGTCTGGTGCAGTTCTGCCCGGCTCGTCTGGTGTAGTTCTGCCCGGCTCGTCTGGTGCAGTTCTGCCCGGCTCGTCTGGTGTAGTTCTGCCCGGCTCGTCTGGTGCAGTTCTGCCCGGCTCGTCTGGTGTAGTTCTGCCCGGCTCGTCTGGTGCAGTTCTGCCCGGCTCGTCTGGTGTAGTTCTGCCCGGCTCGTCTGGTGCAGTTCTGCCCGGCTCGTCGGCCCGACTCAGCCACACCGTGAGTCGGCCCGGCTCACCATCCACCCCGTGAGTCGGCCCGGCTCACCATCCACCCCGTGAGTCGGCCCGGCTCACCATCCACCCCGTGAGTCGGCCCGGCTCACCATCCACCCCGTGAGTCGGCCCGGCTCACCATCCACCCCGTGAGTCGGCCCGGCTCACCATCCACACCGTGAGTCGGCCCGGCTCACCATCCACACCGTGAGTCGGCCCGGCTCACCATCCACACCGTGAGTCGGCCCGGCTCACCATCCACACCGTGAGTCGGCCCGGCTCACCATCCACACCGTGAGTCGGCCCGGCTCACCATCCACCCCGTGAGTCGGCCCGGCTCACCATCCACCCCGTGAGTCGGCCCGGCTCACCATCCACCCCGTGAGTCGGCC